>VDFB02058242.1:259195283-259534717 GCA_007258455.2 Sequoia sempervirens
CAAACTTTTGGGGTCTCTAAACCAACTTTCATGACCTGCAAGGCCAGTCAATATTTCTAGTACTGAACTGGTTACCCATTCCACATCCCAGCACGTTCACCAGAATCATCAATCATCAGGAATCTCAGATCAAAGCACTAAAGTTCAAAATGAAAAAATTGAAAGACATCTAGAAATTTGGTTGTGTTAAGGAAAATGCTCTCTCCTAGGAAAAGGCACCCTTGAATTTGAGGGATCAGATTCAGGTTTTTGGATTTGTAGCTCCCAAGCATACCTCTTCAAAGTCGATTCAACTTGGAAAAGGATCCATCAACAACACCTCAAGATCAACTGAAAAGCCGAAATTGAGGATCGAACAGAGGCACTTCACTATGAAAAAGAATGAAGATATCTTCAACTGCTCAACTTGGACACCTAAAGTCAACATAGATCCAATTGATTGAAGTTAGGATATTTTTGAAGCCTTTCTATGTATAAAATGTCCCCAAATGGGTGGGAATCAATGTTGTGAACTCCAGATTAGGCTAATTGAATCCTCCATCATTTGTTGGTGCCTAAACTTGATTGATTCAACATCAAACACTATGTATCAAGTCTAGCCTTCATTATTCATTGTTTCTCTTTGCAGGTTGAAGCTCAAGAACAAGCATTTTTCCTCTCCAATGTCTTTTTGAAGATCTGACAGAGGGGTTTTCATTGTTCTTCATATTTTTGAAGATCAATTACTCAAAGGAACAATTTATCAGATGTTGCATCTAGAAGCGTGATTTTCTTAAAGATCCAGAAAGGCAGTTGATAACTTCCAATCTTCTTGTCTTTTTCCTCTATTCTTGTCTTAGATCTTCTTGCATGCCCAAGAAAACAACAGATAATCACATATCTAACCAAATGGGTATGATCGGCACAGCTTTTTCAACAAAACCCACTTGTTGAATTTTTCCAAAAATAACAACCTTGTTGCCCCTATTTTTAGGGATTTCCAAAAAAAGTCATGAATTTGAAAATCAAACGAACTAGGTTTGTTTAGCATTGAAGCATGAACAATACCCATGTGTCAAATTTTTTTAGAAAAAAATACTTCTCAACAAGTGGGCATTTTTAGGGGTTTTTAGAAGTTGTCTGAACATATCTGTGTTTACAGTCAATAGTCAAGATTTTCAGAATGCAGTACTCTCAAGTTGAAATCAAGACCAAAATATTCCTAATTCATGACTTTATGAAAACACTCGACACGGACATGCACCAAGTGAAGCCTGTAGTCAAGTTGGACACCTTGGAAGGCATAAATGACATCATCGTTCAATGGATAGCCAAATGTGGAAGGTAGTCATTCCAAACACAGAGCCACCACTAGTTACTACCACACTACCTTCCACATTCCATGTCAACAAGGTTGGATGACGCAACTGCAAAGAAGATCGAATATCAAAAGCAGATTGTGAGAGGTAGAAAAATTCAATGATTGGATAAAGGAACTGATAACTAGAGGTGATGAGGTGTCAAACATCTAGTTAGGACGTCCTACCCTCCAAAATAGCATTAATGACAAACAGGAGTTAACTTGATACCCCTTTCCAAGTTAACTCACTATCCCACTGATCATGCATGTCTATTTTGGATTTCCACTAATTATGGATATCTATCTCCACTAATTGTGGATGTCTATTTTGGAGACACTTTTCTTTTTGGAGTTCTTTTTTAGTTTAGTTTCAGTTAACTGAAGTAGATTCCTAGTTAACTGTTAGGTTACCTACTTTTAGACAGGAATAAATCTTGTTGATTGATTGGCAAGAACTCATTGTTAACTCAAGGAGACTTTAGGGTTGCCTACTCCTTTGAGTTCTATAAATAAGAGTCTTTGCTCATTATTTTGTAACCTTTATTTACTACACAAAATTGTTGTGCCATTGTGCCAACAAGCTTGCAAGTCTATATTTGTTCACTCTTGGATGAGAGTTATTTGGTTTGATAAGAAATTGTGTATGATTTTGTACCTTTGTTGTCCCAAATATTTGTAATTCATTAAGAAATTTTGAAGAAATAAATCAAAAGGCACATGCAATTTGATCCAAAGGTTTCAAGTTATTTCAATGTCTTGTTCTTACAATCTATTGTTTCAATCTCCCCCTTGGACAGGTGTTGTCACCTCCTTGGGTATTTTTATGTTGATGATTGTCATTTGATGTTGTGTAATGATTTTTTTTGGCCTACACTTTGGACAAGTTTCGTCACCTCCTCGAGAATCCTATTATTCAGCTCATTGTCCTTTGTTGTTTCTAGTGATCTAAGTCATAGCCTACACCTCGGATAGGTTTTGTCCCCTCCTTGGGAATCTTAAGATTCAGCTCACTGTAAGAGTGATTGCTTGCATAAAGCCTTATTCCAGCATAAATATGAGAGTTTAGAGCCTCAAACGCATTCTAAGAGACGGTCGGCCCAAGTGATCCAACCATTGATTCACGCTCCTATTCCCTCATGCTCTGTTTATCTTGAGGAGATAGGATAGATTAAAAGTTAGCCTAGTTGTAGTTAAGATCTGTAGAAACCAGAGAAAACCTTAGTTGCAACGCATTGTGTTTATGCACCCTTGTGTCCTACCCATTGAGTAAAAAAGATAGGAACATGATTAGTCCATTTTACTTTTACGCAAACATCAGCAAACAGGAGGGAGCTTCCCCTCCATAATTTGAAGAGTAGTTATCACACACTGTGCATAGTTGTATGTTTCCAATAAGCACTCCAGAGGTGCTAATTGAAATGCCAACAGTTTTTTGGCACCCACTGTGGGGAAACAAGGCATAAAACTTCAACAAAAGCTAACGCTCTTATGTCACGAGAATGATTCTTTGGCATTTAATTGCATGATCCATACAAGAAGCAATGGATGGTAACAACAATAATGCTGGCAATGATGATAGAAACCAGAGGCGTCCACCTTCATTACCTTGGGGTAATGTCATTGGACCTTTGGCTTTTCAGGTAAATCATGAGTTACCTAAAGGGTCAAGGAAGCACTTTCCCCGACTTCATGGCGATGGGAGTCAACACCCGAATGAACATTTTGTTGCATTCACAATGGCTTACGTCATCTTGCGCGTCTTTGTGGAGACTCTTGTTGGAAATGTTGTTGACTGGTTCAATCAACTGAAGCTAGGCATTATTACAAGCTAGGAAACTATGAGCGGGAAATTTTTGGCAAGATTCAAGCCTGCTAAAGAAAATCATATGTTGTTTTCCCAACTTGCAAATTCAAAGATGGAATGCAACAAACACATGAGGGAATTTGTATTAAGATTTAATCATCTTGTTACAAGACTTTCTTCTATGCTCGATCCATCACTGGAGATTTTGATGAGTTGTTTCATAAATGCTCTTCCATTAGAGATAGCCTTCTTCCTGAAGATGGCAAAAGAAACAAAATTGAAGAGTGTGCAAGAACACGCCATCAAGTTGGAGGATAATATGATCACTTCCAGCTTGAAAATAGATTCTATCAAATCTCTAGTTCATCAACCATACCAGCCAAAGAGAGACAATCTTCAGGCATAGTTGCCAACATCTCCATCAAGACCAATGATTCAAGTTGCACACAGTGCAATATTTTGTTGTTTCCATGACACTAATGAACATACCGGATTTGTGTGTCCTAAGAATCTAAGAATGACCCAAGTCATGGGATACACTAAAGCTGCTCCCAGATCTAGTTTTGTACCAACAAGTTTGAAGGTTGTCTTACCATAGATGGATAACTTCGATGGTGATTCCGCAACAGAATACTTTGAACCTGTTATTAAAGAAGAAAAAGAAGCATACCATCAGTATTCTCTTGTGGTGAATCATGAAAAAATTTCAATGCCTGTGTCTACACGTGTTCAACACTTCAAAGCACAAAAAGAAGAGGAAGAAAGATGGAGATCAAATGAAAAGGGTGAAGAGGTTCCTTCCACTTCCAATCCTAGGTCTTCATAGAAGAATGTTATGCCAATTGCTTAAGATCCGTCTTCAACAAATTTTGACATCATAGCTTCCATGATGAAGACTAAGGTACAAATATCTCAACTGGAATATCTTTAGGATCATCCAAAACAACTAGATCAGATTCTAAATGTTGTAAAGAAGCAGGTTGTGCTCAAGTCATTTATTCCAGCAGGAGCAAATCCTGAAACAGGTCTTAGTAATTATGTGACTCTGTCAAAGATAGAAATTGAAAATCAGAACATTGCTTGTTCTGAAAAGAGACTGACAAAGGACACAAGGTCATGGAAAACACAGTTCGATGGAGGTTGTTCAAATACAAGTTCAAAAGCAGGGGATATGATCATATCTCCTAAAGGACAATTGCACTCCTCTGTGCAATTGGAATTCATAAAGCTGTGAAAGAGGTGCTTTTGTTAGGCCTCAAAGATGCCAAAGACATGGGAATCAAACTCCTATGTGTTAAAGGTGATCTAGAGTTGATCGACGAGCTAGTCAAAGGATATTTCTAGGTTAGAAAAGATCACCTACGACATTATAGAAATCGAGTTTGGAACTCGATTGATTGGTTTGAAGAGTTCAACATCCCGAGGATATATGGACTACAACAAAACTAATGCCTCAGGGGTATCAACTTTCCCATTTGCATCATATTCTGACTCTTGTTAGAGTACCTTTGCTTGGATATATAAATACCTGAGAATCTTCATCCCAAAGGGATTGTCTCCCACAATTCCCATCAGAAGAGAAGTAAAGCCCTTCAGGCAAAAGCAACATCGATGGGAGGCTCTTCACACTGCCATGAAGTAGACAATATCCAAAGCATTTTATCCCTTTGAGGGTGGAATGAATTTTTGTAAATAATTTTCTTTTTGCTTTTCGTTATGTCGTAATGTATTTCCCTGTTCTGTAAAGTATTGTCGTGTTCTAGGTGATTCCTTAGATAGTCTTGTTTTTAGGTGATTATGAAAACTCCAATTGTTAGGTGAATTAGGAAATAAGTCCTGACTCCATGCCCAACTGTTAAGAACACTAGTCTACGAAAACTAGAGATTCTCAGTTATCCTATGCTATAAGTATCTGACATCGTCACCAGACAGAGCCTAATGTTGTACCCATAATAAATTTTCGCTTCAATAAGGCATTTTGCTAAAAATGAGCTAAATCATGCAAAATTGTTGTCAAAAATCCATTTTAGGTCAAACAAAACATAGGTTTTTTGTGGGTTTATGTCAAGGAATATACTTGCAATTTTTTGGAAATTTGGAAATTAGGGTTTCAAACCCCTATTTTTAGGAAAACCCCTAAAAATAGGACCTTTCCAGAATTAGTTGAAAATGATTTTGATAGGATAAATTGGCTTCACAATCACACTAGTCAAGTCAAAATCACCAAAAAGTTTTTTTTACTCTGGTGGGTCTATTTTCATTTTTTAGAAGAAAAGTTAGGATCTCTGCAGCCATTAATGGCAGAATGGGCAGTACTAGGTGTTGAAATCCAAGCCTCAAAAGCTTCAAGGAAGAATCCATGGCGAAAAATGTTCAAAAAGAAGCTTCTTGATGGAGGAGATTTTCAAAGATCAAAATGCTGAAAATTTTCTAAGTTCGAAAGATGCACGCCATGCTACCAGAAAGTTGCTACGCAATCAATGCCTTAGTGAATTTTCCAAACACTCATACATGTAGCATGGTGAAAGCAATTGCTACGGTGAATGTGTATGCATCGTCGACAACGGTGATCAAGTCAGTCGAGCTACAACGGTAGACACAAAGCGCGAAGAGGTGAAGATCTTAAAGGAAATGATGAAGCTACGGTCAAAAGAGCCCCTGCTAACCAAGGGCGCCCATGAGTTCAAGAGGTCAAAGGCAGTCATCAAGCCTTGCCTAGATAGTCATCTCTTTCATAATTTTGTTAGTGTTACGACAGATCATCAAACAAATCTAACAGATCTATCAAACATCGTCAAACAAAGGTAGAGGTAGAAGGTGTTGAAAGCAAAAGTCATCAAAAATGGCAGTCAAAAGATGAAAAAAGAGCCCCTACTGACTAGGGGTTGCCAAGCATAAGGCTATCCAGATGTCAGTTTTTGAGTAAGCTTATCTCCAAGTGATCTCCCCGGCATCAACTCAGCTTCACAATGAACCTGTTCGCTAGTCTATGAGATGCATCAAACGACGATAGCTATTGATCATTCAAGCACGTAAAACGAAGGATAAACTAATAGACATCAAGGAAAAAGAGCCCCTTCTGGCTAGGGGCGCCCATCATTCTGGGTAACCAAATGAAGTTTTTAGCAGCTGCTTTCTTCAAGGCATCTGCTCAGCATCCTTTCAGCTCTGCAATCAATCTAGTTGCACGTTCACAGGACCTGTTAAGCATTTGCAAAAGAAGATCAAGCAGAAAACAAAAAAGGTGAAGACAAGATGAAGAACATAAAGAAATTAAACAAGTGTTAAGGAAAATGCATCTTCCTAGAAATAGGCAACCAACTTTTTGGGAAATCAGATGCAGTTTGTAAGCTCAATGATCTCCAGAATGAACTCCTCTATTTTGATCAATCTCAACAATGACATCGTCAAAAAAGACAATGGATAAATCAGACATCTGACGACAGAGGTCAAACTAAGACCATTCGTGAAAGTTTGCAATAAGAAAATAACAAGTCAAAAGATCAAAAGAGCCCCTACAGGCTAGAGGTGCCCAAACTCTTAGGGTCTCTAAACCAACTTTCATTATCTACAAGGCCAGTCAATCTTTTTGGTACTGAACTAGTTACCCATTCCACATCTCAACATGTTCACTGGAATCATTAGTCATTAGGAATCTCATATCAAAGCACTGAAGGTCAAAATGAAAAAATTGAAAGACATCTAGAAATTTAGCTAAGTGTTAAGGAAAATGATCTCTCTTGGGAAAAGGCACCCTTGAATTTGAGGCATCAGATTCAGGCTTTGGATTTGTAGCTCCCAAGCATACCTCTTCAAAGTTGATTCAACTCATAAATGGATCCGTCAGTAACACCTCAAGATCAACTGAGCATCCGAAATCGAGGATCGAACAGAGGCACTTCACCATGAAAAAGAATGAAAATATCTTCAACTCCTCAACTTGGACGCCTAAAGTCATAGATCTAGTTGACTGAAGTTGGGATATTTTTGAAGCCTTTCAATGTCTAAAACATCCCCAAATGGTTGGGAATCAGTGCTATGAACTCCAGATCAAGCTAATTGACTCCTCCATCATGTGTTGGGACCTAAACTTGATTGATTCAACATCAAACACTATGTATCAAGTCTAGTCTTCATTATTCATTGTTTCTCTTTGCAGGTTGAAGCTCAAGAACAAGCATTTTTGCTCTCCAACTTCTTTTTGAAGATCTAACAAAGGGGTTTTCATTGTTCTTCATATTTTTGAAGATTAGTTGCACATAAGGACAATTTATCAAAGGTTGCATATAGAGGCATGATTTCCTTGAAGATCCACAAAGGTAGTTGATAACTTCCAATATTTTTTATCTTTTTCCTCTATTCTTTTCTTAGATCTTCTTGCATGTCCAAGAAAACAACAGATAATCACATATCTAACCAACTAGGTATGATCAACACAACTTTTTCAACAAAACCCACTTGTTGAATTTTTCTAGAAACAATAACCTTACTGCCCCTATTTTTAGGGATTTGTAAAAAAAGTCATGAATTTGAAAATCAAACGAACTGGGTTTGTTTAGCATTGAAGCACGAGCAATACCCATGTGTCAGATTTTTTCAGAAAAAATACTTCTCAGCGGGTGGCTATTTTTAGGGGTTTTTAGAAGTTGTTTGAACATATCCATGTTTACAGTCAACAGTCAAGTTTTTCATAATGCAATACTCTCATGTTGAAATCAAGACCAAAATGGTCCTACTTCACAACTTTTTGAAAACACTCATCGCGAGCATGCATCAAGTGAAGCCTATAGTCAAGTTGGATGCCTTGGAAGGCATAAATGACATCATCATTCAATGGATAGCCAAATGCAGAAGGTATTCATTCCAAACACAGAGCCACCACTAGTTACTACACACTACCTTCCACATTCCATGTCAACAAGGTTGAATGATGTAGCTACAAAGAAGATCAAATATCAAAAGCAAATTGTGAGAGGCAGAAGAAATCAACAATTGGCTATAGGAACTGTTAACTAGAGGTGATGAGGTTTCAAACACCTAGTTAGGATGTCCTACCCTCCAAAATAACATTAATGGCAAACAAGAGTTAACTTGATGCTCCTTTCCAAGTTAACTCACTATCCCACTAATCATGCATGTCTATTTCTACTAATTATGGATGTCTATTTTGGACTTCCACTAATTATGGATATTTATCTCCACTAATTGTGGATGTCTATTTTGGAGAAACTTTTCTTTTTGGAGTTCTCTTTTAGTTTAGTTTCAGTTAACTGAAGTAGATTCCCAGTTAACTGCTAGGTTACCTACTTTTAGACATAGGAATAAATCGTGTTGATTGATTGGCAACAACTCATTGTTAACTCAAGGAGACTTTAGGGTTGCCTGCTCCTTTGAGTTCTATAAATAAGAGCCTTTGCTTATTATTTTGTAGCCTTTATTTACTACACAAAATTGTTGCGCCATTGTGCCAACAAGCTTGCAAGTCTATATTTGTTCACTCTTGGATGAGAGTTGTTTGGTTTGATAAGAAAATCTGTATGATTTTGTACCTTTGTTGTCCCAAATATTTGTAATTCGTTGAGAAATTTTGAAGAAATAAATCAAAAGGCACATGCAATTTGATCCAAAGGTTTCAAGTTATTTCAATGTCTTGTTCTTAAAATCTATTGTTTTAATCTCCCCCTTGGACAGGTGTCATCACCTCCTTGGGTATTTTGATGTTGTGTAATGATTTGTATTTCATCCTACACTTTGGACAAGTGTCGTCACCTCCTCAAAATTCATGTTATTCAGCTCATCGTCCTTTGTTGTTTCTAGTGATCTAATTCTTAGCCTACACCTCGGATAGGTGTTGTCACCTCCTTGGGAATCCTAATATTCAGCTCACTATAAGAGTGATTGCTTGCATAAAGCCTTATTCCAACATAAATTTGAGAGTTAAATCTAAGAGTTCAGAGCCTCAAACGCATTCTAAGAGATAGTCGGCCCAAGTGATCCAACCATCCATTCCTACTTCTATTCCCTCATGCTCTATTTATCTTGGAGATATGATAGATTAAAAGTTAGCCTAGTTGTAGTTAAGATTTGCATAAACCAGAGAAAACCTTAGTTGCAACGCATTGTGTTTATGCACCCTTGTGTCCTGCCCGCTGAGTAAAAAATATAGGAACATTAGTCCATTTTACTTTTATGCAAACATCAACAAACAAGAGGATGCTTCCTCTCCATAATTTGAAGAGCAGTCATCAGGCACTGTGCATAGCTGTTTGTTTCCAATAAGCACTCTAGAGGTGATAATTGAAATGCCAACGAGTTTATTTTTAGTATTTTCAATATTGTACAATCAAGAAACTCCTTTTATCAATAAGAATCAACGAGTTTTCCTTCTCAAAATTTCTTGCAACAAAACCTCCCCTTGAAACACTTTTGTATAAGTTGGTCAATATTGAGTTGTGCATGGGATTAGGCTGAGTTTTCGAGAAGAATTGTGAGTTAGGACAGCAAGTACAAGGTCTTTTATCATTGGTGCATCACCTCCTAGGTCAAGTTTAAACTTATTTTTTTAGTTTTCCTATCCCTTTTCCAATCAAACAAGTAAGTTTTAGGAGGTACATCAGGGAACCAGCCCGCTTTGGAGGTTCATCTTTGTCATAGACAATCCACAGTTTGAAGATGATCCAATGTTTCACAAGATAGTTGAGTTTCACACTTAGCTAAGGGTGCTATCCTTGTGACAACAAACATAGTCATGGATAGAGGTTTCAATGAATAACTATATGACCATGTATCCAATCACAAATTATACATAAAAATCACGTAGAAAAATTCAAATGCTCACATCACAACTTTGTCACTAAATAATGAGAACATGATTTTATTGAATCGCAATCTAATGTTATACCTAAAAAATAGCTTTAAGGCTTACAATGAAAAATAAGACCCCAATCTTGAATTACAATGAAAGTAAGCATAAAAAAGTATACAACTCCTCAAAATACTATCTTTTGAACCAATATACAATATGAAAATTTTCAAATCTTTATTATTATACCTTTTTTCATAATAAGAACATCTCCATGTCAAAGTAATGACATTTTATAGAGAACTAGGATTTAGTACTTTGTTACCAAAAACATAGTATATTTCCTTGTGCACATATAGTAAGGATCATGAATCCATTATCAAATTATTTATCCTATAATTACTCTATTGGTCACCAAAGTTGTAGGCTCCAAATCCTTAAAGTTTGATCTTGTCCCAAGTGTCAAGGGTATTAAACTTAGGAAGAAAATCACAAACTTATGATCAAGATGGAAAAAACTAGACCAATTATTGAGGTTTGTAAAACATCCTTCAACTTTTTTCTCTACAAGACCAACGGTGAATTCCCTAAGGTTTTTTATAGAGATACAAGAACTAGATATTTACCTAATTACAAACCATACATGTTGCATAGTATACCCTTATTTGGGTTGTCATGTTGTATCTATGTGTTGGTTTGAATATTCAAGGTCATGTACTTTATCAAATAGATAAAAGGCTTACCATGTAATTTTTTAATGATATGGATAAACAACCCTTATTCTTGTTATGCACTTTTAGACATGGAAGCTAGAACAAATAAAATAAACACAAATTGAAATGATGTTTAAATTAATTTATTTTGGGTGTGTTGGGATGATGGGGGGTAGATTTAGTGATAGACCGGTGCCTATATCTAGTTGGGAAATAGATTCATGTATTAATATAGAAAAATACAATGACTAAAACCATTTTGTGACACCTTAATGAAGATATCACTAAATACTATATCATTCAAAATGCATACGAAAATTAGGTTCTACACATACATTCAAAAAGATAAAAAAATGTGTATTAAATATTAAATGATTCTACTTATTAATCTATAGACAAACCTAAACATTTCTTTTATTGTCTTGAAAAGACTCCTTGCAAAATCTTTGCAAATATTTTACATTTGTTTGGTTGGCCAATTGATCAAAGGTACATCCATAAATGAACACAATGTGTATGGAGAAACTAAAAAAAAAGTCAAATCATTAATTTAAACTCATTCTTCATAGGTTAAAATACATTCATTATAAATTTGGGATAAATCCAAACCATTGCAATTCCAAAATACCTTTAGGTCTAGAGCTAGAAGTTGAAACCCTAGGGTTTGATGCAGTTTCTTCCTCTAGTTTTCTCTATAACTATTTATTTTTATTTTCCCCTCTTTCCTCATTGAAAAACTATATTTATGTTTCTTCCAACATCATCAAGAAATTTTGGGGGAAGAACCATGGTTGTCTATAATTGCACAAACCATCCATGTCTATTTGTATCACTTTCATATGGCCATCCATTTGAAACCATACCCTTTACATCAGCAATAATATGTCTTTGTAAATTAATCATGTCTTAGATGGCCCACATGTACTAAGAGGAATTTGAGAGTCTTTATCTATTGAATCACATCTATTTTGATACCATTAATGGCATCCTAGTTTGTGTAGGGAGGTGAGTAGGTTTTCTTGTTTGAATGACAAAGGGGGAAGAAGGTTAAAAATCTTGAAATGGTATGTTGAGATGAACAAGTTTGAAATTCTAAAATTAAAAGGAAAGGGGGAGTTTGAAATAAAGAAATGTAAAGATGTTGGAATGAGCAAGTCCAAAATTCTAAAATACAAGGAAATGTGGAGTTTGGAGTAAAGGCATGCTAGCATGTCAAGATGAGAAAGTCCAAAAATATTGAAATGCAAGGAAATTGGGAGAAGGAACTTATAGGTTAAAGGGGGTTCAATGGAAAGGCATGCTAGGATATTAGGATGAGCAAGTCCAAAATATTAAAATGGAAAGGAAAAGGATAGTTTGGAGCAAAGTCATGCTAATATGTCAAGTTGTGCAAGTCCAAAATCTCATAACATAAGGGGAAAAGGGAGTTGAGTTTGGAGGAAAGGCATGCTAGGATATTGGGATAAGCAAGTCTGAAATCCAAAAATTGAAGGGAAAGGGGAAGTTTGGAGGAAAGGTATGTATGGATGTTGGGATGAGCAAGTCTAAAATCGTAAAATGCAAGGCGATGAAGAGTTTGGAGGAAAGGCATGTCAAGATGAGCAAGTTCAAAATCCTAAAATGCAAGAAAAAATGAGAATTTTGAAGGAAATACATGTTGGGATGTCGAGATGAGTAAGTCTAGAATCTTGAAATGGCCAAATATCACCTAGGGAAGGGCCATAAATTACAAAGCATTTACCATAAAGTACCCCCAAATAAATTTTACTATTTATTTTAAGAATAAAACTATTTGAAAGAGCATCCTTAGATAATATTAAACATAAGGGATCCATCTAGAGATCTCTTTGATTAGTTATCAATATTGGATGAATAAGGTCAAATGCACAAAATAGGAGAAAAACATAGAGAAAAGAGACACATTAAAAATAGGTGCCAACATGCTCATTCAAACTTGGCATTTGCATTTAGATGATCTATTCTTTAATGAGTGTAAAATATGTATGCTTTTAAATTCAATATAACCTTCACAATAAACCTCCTTGTGACCAATAATATTTTATATGTCATTACAAGTTGGTGCAAGATTTAATTGTGTGTACACAATTTAAATTAGTCTTTCTTAGGTGAATTTGAAAATTCACATCACACCAATCTGAAAGGTAACTCCTAAAAGGATGTGTAATATTACAATACACCTTCATGAAGCTTGGATATTAATTTGAAGGCTTGGTGATGAAAATGTATTATTGCATAGCAAAAATAGTGCCCATTTAGCTCTTTGTGCTTAAAATGATGCATGTGGTAAGATTTAGCATCTATAGTAACATAATTATTATGACAATAATAAAAACCTATGAAAGATAAACAAACATGAAATAAAAATTGGGTTAATGCAAGATAACTCTTACAACTTAGATGCTCTAGAATATCACATAATTAGGTCATATGACCATCTTTTCTCATCTCCTATATATCATAGGTGTGACACCTCTAGTAGTTAATATGGCACCCCCATATCTCCTCCCTTCCCCCCAACACCACCTACCACCTCACTCGGTCCCTTGACTCCCCTACATCTATATGAGAACTTATTATTTCACCTACCCCTCTAACATCTAAGGAATATAGTGTCTCTATATGAATTGTCACCTACCACTCCCTCTATAGGTTTGTAACTACTACATGTTTTCCATAGTTATATTTATGGCCTTATCCTCCTTGTCATAATTGGTGGGTACATGTGTATCAAATTCAAGTATCACCATCTCACCTAGCATAAAAGATAATTATTGGTATCTCTTGTATGATGGATACTTGGGGGAACAAACAATTGAAGCATTAACTATAAAAGCAACCATTCACAATTAAATATCTTCAGTATTATGGGTTCCTCCTAAAATACCATTATGAGTGTCCATTTTTTCCAACTTAACACTTATCCTCAAGCCATCCCTGCATCCCTCAATAAGGTCATGATGTCACAACATTCACAACTAGTCTTTCAAATACCCTCTACCAGTCTGATTTCTTCCTCTTGTACCATATCCTCAACTTCATTATATCACATAGGAAGGTTTGGATATATCATCTCTAATGTCCTTGGGTAACCTAATCAATCTAATAATCATGGTTTTCTCATAGACCCATGACTATTGGAGTGTAGCTACTAAAATCCCACATCCACTCTCTTACACAAATATGTTTTAATATCATGATATAAACGTGCAAGCATGCATCTACCCCAATATTACATAATGTCGTGTTCCATATGTACCAAACCATAAATAATGGATGAACCCTTTCCATTTGAAACTAATAGCACAACCTAGACAATCACAATCTACAAGTACACACATAAGACACATTCTCCATAATAATATTACTTAGTGATAATCCACCATTCATATTTATAAACCTTTTTGCACAATACTACATAAGACTCTATCTATCTATTATATAGTACTCCTAACATACACGACCTACCTTCCCCATATCAATAATATTAATTTCCTCCATATATCATCTAATGTAATCATCTTATCAAAGAGGAGATGAAGCCTATGCAAGTATCTAAGTCCCACCACTCAACTAATATATTCAACATATAATGAACATTAAGTAAATGATGAAATCTTCCATGTAGAACATTATTTCAAACTTTGGATAATAAGGTTTATCATGCTATTATGACCTATTAAGGATTATGGGTAAACAAATATGAGAGGAAAACATATGGCCTCAATCTTGAATAATAGCATGTGTATTCTAAGGCCTTTGACATGAATACATATCATTTTTTTTTATTTGAGCATGGAAATAGTAGGAGGATTTGGGCTTGGGATATAATATATAATAGTTGTAATATTTAATTACTTCATCCTAGGAATGTTATCCAATTGAAATATACACTTTATACTTTGTGCTAAAAGATGCATATATAATCTTGAGGTATAGGTAGTTGTAGTGGGCTTGAACTTCATATTTTTATAGGTTTATACCCCAAAGTTTAAGCATGTAATAGTTTTTTACTTCTTACAAAGCACATAAATTTTTTATAAAAGTTCTTTGGTATTATAACACTAATTTTAGGTAATTCTAACAATCCTCAAGTATAAAAAATCAAGCTATGGCCTTGGTAACATACAAAAAATTATATAACTATAGTGCAAATGTTATGATAGTCACTTAGGTTTTGAAACAATAGTTTTAACTTTACAATAGATGAATAAATCATGAATAATAGCACTAGTTTCATAACTACTATTTAGCTTATATAATGATCCTTCAATCTTGCATAAATGTCCTTCAAACAAGGTATATAAATATATAAAATAGATATAACAATTTTTAAACTTGTGTGAAACTATCATTGAATTTGTATAACATTGATCTTTGTAATGATCATTTGAGTTTGTAGGATAATAGTTTAGACTTTAAAATATTCCTTGAACACATCAATAGTCAATGCATCCTTGGTACTCTAAAATTTATATTTTCGTGACTAGCAATAGTGTTTAGTTCTTGGACTTTGAAACATACATGTCATTAAGATAAATCAAAAGATAGGAAATATTAGGAAAATATATTACACCAAGGAACTATACTATAGACATCAATCTTAATTATATACTAGACAAAAAGGAAATGGAATGCTATTTTCAAATTTCTTCCTGCTATCTTCAGGCATAATAAGTTAACATGGAAAGAAGCCTTATTAGGTTCTGGGTTGCATAGAAATGTTGTTGTTAATTCTATGAGACATGTTATTTTACTTAAATGCTAAAATTTTACTCCGATGGTATGTTCCAAATTGTTGTGTTGTGTTCTCAATTGCAAGGGGTTCCCAAAGAAAAGGTGAAAATCAGCAACCACTTGGATGAGATAAAGTATCAATTGCTTCAGCTTCATGAAAAAGACTCTCTCTATTCGTTGTAGCTACAATGTCTGCTTAAATTCATAACTGAATGTTGTTCATAAGCCAAATTTACAGTTGTCTTTTAATGTTATTGTATTTTTCCATGCCTTGAGTTTATGGTTGCCAGTTGTATGAGGTGTATCTGGCAGTTTGTTATGTAATTCTTCTCTTGTTAACCTTTGTGTTGCCTTATTCTTATTGTACTCTTTTCTTTTCTTTTTGCATTGTTTCAATACAAAAAAAAATCCTAATTCTATACTATGATATAATATGATGTTATTATTGAGTCACTAATTGACCTATGACGTATGTGGTATGATTGATTCGTACCTTTTAGATGCATTTAATATTGATGTTTTTATAATTATGTGGACTCTTGTTACTATTTAACTTATGCCATAAAATTCTAGATTGTGCCTTTTCATTGTGTTTAACATGGCTATAAACAATGAAAAAGTTGTGGCTTATGTGGGCCCATCTTATCTCATGCATTTTTAGTAATACTATGCACAACCTAAAATTTTAATAGCTTGAGTGACCATGGGACAAGTTGTAGGGTTAGCATTTTTTAGACCTTTTACCATCTCTAGATAGTAGGTGGGCACATGCCTCTATGCCATGTATGGGTGCACAATAATGATATATTTCATGTAAAATAACTACATAATTGTAAGAGTCTCAAAGTTTTGGGTTATCTTATCTACCATAGAGATAAGGTTACATTTATACCTCATTCTCAAATACTTGACCAAGATATTTTATGTTTAATTTTATTACATATAAGATAATTATCGAGTCACTTGCACTAGAAACCCCAACTCTCTCCTTAGGTGGTTATCATCCATGATCTTACTATGAAGGGTGGGTCCCACCTATTGTAGGTGGTGCACATGGGAGTTCTTGTAGTATTTTTAGTTGGTGAAAAAGTAATCACATATGTTAATTTCCTTCACCATAGTATCACATCAATAATAATTATTAGTGAGTGAGATTGAAATAGGTGGTTGGGAAAAACTATAAGGTATAACCATATTTGGTATAGTTTTCTTGTTTTTATTTGAAGTTGTATTATTGGATAGCTTGGTCATTTGATTACTAAATAATATTAAAATGATTAGTTTCTTGTATCAAACCTAAAGGTTAGCTACAAGATCTATCATCAAATGATTTTAACATTTATTTAATCGTACCTTGACTATTGCAATAAATGAATTGACAATTTTAGTTATAGATTTATTTTTGTGATTTTCAAAATTCAACTAGATTAAATTCCTTACCTTGTTGAATTGTAAAGTTAAAAGAATCTTTCCATTATTGTACTTGTCAATCATTACTATATAGTTGTCAATTTTCATAGTATAGATTCAAAGTATGAAAACATGCACTTGTAGATGTTGATGTGGTTATATTGAATATATCGAAACTATCTTTAAAAATTATGAATTAATTTAGTTATCATATTGTTGTTTTATTCTCACAAGATGTATTGATTCTTAGTTTATTAACATTTTACATGAATCGTTATCCTTCAAATTCATGTAGATTTTGATGTTTGAATATGTTGAAACTACCATTTAAATTATACATTAATTTAGTTATCATATTGTTGCTTTATTCTAGCAAGGTGTATTGATACTTAGTTTATTGATATTTTACATGAATTGTTATTCTTCAAAGTTGTAAAGATTATTTGTATATTATATGATGAAATTAATTTGTAGTTGGTTTAGTTTGTATAGTTTTATAGACAAAATTATAAGAACACTTTGAATGATGAACCATATCTTAGGATGTCGAAACTAGTTTTTGTAATTAACAAACCAAACACATATTCTAATATTACTTAAAGTATTTAAGCAAAAAATATAGTGAATTTTTTTTTAACTCTTAACTTAAGGTTGGTTTATTACAATTTTTACAAGTCATGTTCATTTTTGCACAGTCGATTCACTTCTATAAATGTGAAGTTTTGTTTTGTAGACATGAATATGAAGCAACGTGACACACCATTAATTTATGTATTTTAACACATTTATTTGACAAAACCTTATTTTTACACATTGAAAAATGAATTTCCAACATATTTAATAATATATTCCTTCATCTAAATTTCAAACTAAGATATTTAAATTCTATAACCCAAACCTTATTGTTTAATTATTTGGTGATAACATTTTTTTTCAACACATGTAAGAATAGCAATATTAGATAAAAAATTTACTCCTTGATGATAATGAGTGGTGCCACATCACAAATTACCTTGCTCTAAATTAGTCACGAGTCATTAGCCATGATCATTGAAAAATAAATGTTAAATGTGTTGATAGAGACTAACATTTTAAATAATGGATGAGCCCCTTCCATTTGAAACTAATAGCACAACCTAGACAATCACAATCTACAAGTACACATATAAGACACATTCTCTATAATAATATTCCTTAGTGATAATCCATCATTGATATATATAAACCTTCTTGCATAATACTTACATAAGACTCTATCTATCTATTGCATGTACTCCTAACATACACGACCTACCTTCCCCATATCAATAATACTAATTTCCTCCATATATCATCTAATGTAATCATCTTATCAAAGGGGAGATGAAACCTGTGCAAGTATCTAAGTCTCAGCACTCAACTAATATAATCAACATATAATGAACATTAAGTAAATGATGAAATCTTCCATGTAGAAAATTATTTCAAACTTTGGATAATAAGGTTTATCATGCTATTATGACCTATTAAGGATTATGGGTAAACAAATATGAGAGGAAAACATATGGCCTCAATCTTGAATAATAGCATGTGTATTCTAAGGCCTTTGACATGAATACATATCATTATTTTTATTTGAGCATGGAAATAGTAGGAGGATTTGGGCTTGGGATATAATATATAATAGTTGTAATATTGAATTATTTGATCCTAGGAATGTTATCCAATTGAAATATACACTCTATACTTTGTGCCAAAAGACGTATATATAATCTTGAGATATACGTAGTTGTAGTGGGCTTGAACTTCATATTTTTATAGGTTTATACCCCAAAGTTTAAGCATGTAATAGTTTTTTACTTCTTACAAAGCACATAATTTTTTTATAAAAGTTCTTTGGTATTATAACACTAATTTTAGGTAATTTTAACAATCCTCAAGTATAAAAAATCAAGCTATTGCCTTGGTAACATACAAAAAATTATATAACTATAGTGCAAATGTTATGATAGTCACTTAGGTTTTGAAACAATAGTTTTAACTTTACAATGATGAATAAATCATGAATAATAGCACTAGTTTCATAACTACTATTTAGCTTATATAATGATCCTTCAATCTTGCATAAATGTCCTTCAAACTTGTATATAAATATATAAAATAGATATAACAATTTTTAAACTTATGTGTAACTATCATTGAATTTGCATAACAACATTGATCTTTGTAATGAACATTTGAGTTTGTAGGATAATAGTTTAGACTTTACAATATTCCTTGAACACATCAATAGTCAATGCATCCTTGGTACTCTAAAATTTATATTTTCATGACTAGCAATAGTGTTTAGTTCTTGGACTTTGAAACATACATGTCATTAAGATAAAGCAAAAGATAGGAAATATTAGGAAAATATATTACACCAAGGAACTATACTATAGACATAAATCCTAATTCTATACTGGACAAAAGGAAATGGAATGTTATTTTCAAATTTCTTCCTGCTATCTTCAGGCATAAGTTAACATGGAAAGAAGCCTTATTGGGTTTTGGGTTGTATAGAAATGTTGTTGTTGATTCTATGAGATATGCTATTTTACTTAATATATGGAAAACTCAATGTTTGGGTGTTTTTGCAAAGCATAATGTGCACCAGGAAGCAGAAATGCTAAAATTTTACTCTCATGTTATGTTCCAAATTGTTGTGTTGTGTTCTCCATTGTAGGGGCGCCTAAAGAAAAGGTGAAAATCAACAACCACTTGGATGAGATAAAGTATCAATTGCTTCAGCTTCATAAAAAAGACTCTCTATTCATTGTAGCTACAATGTATGCTTAAATTCAAAACTAAATGTTGTTCATAAGCCAAATTTATGGCTATCTTTTGATGTTATTGTATTCTGCCATGCCTTAAGCTTATGGTTGCCAATTGTGCGAGGTGTATCTAGCAGTTTGCTATGTAATTATTCTCTTGGCAACCTTTGTGTTGCCTTATTCTTATTGTACTCTTTTCTTTTTTTTGCATTGTTTCAATACAAAAAAAAATCCTAATTCTATACTATGATAGAATATGATGTTATTATTGAGTCACTAATTGACCTATGACCTATGTGGTATGATTGATTCATACCTTGTAGATGCATTTAATATGATGTTTTTATAATTATGTGGACTCTTGTTACTATTTAACTTATGCCATAAAACTCTAGATTGTGCCTTTTCATCGTGTGTAACATGGCTATAAACAATGAAAAAGTTGTGGCTTATGTGGGCCCATCTTATCTCACACATTTTTAGTAATATTATGCACAACCTAAAAATTTAACAGCTTGAGTGACCATAGGACAGGTTGTAGGGTTAGTGTTTTTTAGACCTTTTACCATCTCTAGATAGTAGGTGGGCACATGCCTCTATACCATGTATGGGTGCACAATAATGTTATATATTTCATGTAAAATAACTACATGATTGTCAGAGTCTCAAAGTTTTGGGTTATCTTATCTACCATAGAGATAAGGTTACATTTATACCCCATTCTCAAATACTTGACCAAGATATTTTATGTTTAGTTTTATTACATATAAGATAATTATTGAGTCACTTGCACTAGAAACCCCAACTCTCTCCTTAGGTGGTTATCATCCATGATCTTACTATGAATGGTGGGTCCCACCTATTGCAGGTGGTGCACATGGGAGCTCTTGTAGTATTTTTAGTTGGTGAAAAATTAATCACATGATGTTATTTTCTTTCACCATAGTATCACATCAATAATAATTATTACTGAGTGAGATTGAAATAGGTGGTTGGGAAAAACTATAAGGTATAACATATTTGGTATAGTTTTCTTGTTTTTATTTGAAGTTGTATTATTGGTTAGTTTGACCATTTGATTACTAAATAATATTAAAATGATTAGTTTCTTGTATCAAACCTAAAGTTTAGCTACAAGATCTATCATCAATGATTTTAACATTTATTTAATCATACCTTGACTATTGCAATAAATGAATTGACAATTTTAGTTATAGATTTCTTTTTGTGATTTTCAAATTTCAAATAGATTAAATTCCTTACCTTGTTGAATTGTAAAGTTAAAAGAATATTTCCATTATTGTACTTGTCAATCATTACTATATATTTGTCAATTTTCAAAGTATAGATTCAAAGTATGAAAACATGCACTTGTAGATGTTGATGTGGTTATATTGAATATATTGAAACTATCTTTAAAAATTATGAATTAATTTAGTTATCATATTGTTGTTTTATTCTCACAAGATGTATTGATTCTTAGTTTATTAATATTTTACATGAACCGTTATCCTTCAAAGTCATGTAGATTTTGTTGTTTGAATATGTTGAAACTACCTTTTAAATTAAACAGTTATTTAGTTATCATATTGTTGCTTTATTCTAACAAGGTGTATTGATACTTAATTTATTGATATTTTACATGAATTGTTATTCTTCAAAGTTTTAAAGATTATTTTTATATTATATGATGAAATTAGATTTGTAGTTGATTTAGTTTGTATATTTTAATAGACAATATTATATGAACACTTTATTCGATGAACCATGTCTTAGGATGCCGAAACTAGTTTGTGTAATTAACAAAATGAACACATATTCTAATATTACTTAAAGTATTCAAGCGGAAAATATAGTGAAATTTCTTTATTTAACTCTTACCCTGAGGCTACTCTTAACCTAAGGCTGGTTTATTACATTTTTTACAAGCCATGTTCATTTTTGCACAGTCGGTTCACGTCCATAGATGTGAAGTTTTATTTTGTAGACATGGATATGAAGCAAAATGACACACCGTTAATTTATGTATTTTAACACATTTATTTGACAAAATCTTATTTTTACACATTGAAAAATGAATTTCCAACATATTTAAAAATACATTCTTTCATCTAAATTTCAAACTAAAAATCACATTTAAGATATTTAAATTCTATAACCAAACCTTATTGTTCAATTATTTGGTGATAAATTTATTTTCAACACATGTAAGAATAGCAATATTAGATGAATTTTTTAATCCTTGATGATAATGAGTGGTGCCCACATCACAAATTACCTTGCTCTAAATTAGTCACAAGTCATTAGCCATGATCATTGAAAAATACATGCTAAATGTGTTGATAGAGACTAACATTTTAAATAATAATTAATTGGAAGGTCCCCCACAAGCAATTTCGTTTTGATACTTGCAAGGCACCTTGATTTTGTGGGTCCCATGCACCCTTAAAAGTTTGGTGGGCACACCAACAAAAAGCATGGAAGATGTGCTCAATAGTATCTACCACAGATTTGGGCGGACAAAAGGATAGAGAAAAGAATAAAAAAACCCCAAAACACCTACTTTAATCTAAGCATTGAAAAGTGAGAAGAAAACAATGAGCCACCACACTTTTTAATCAATTCCAATATGGGACGACTTTAGACTTTAGACTTGTGTAGTTTTTTACTTGATGGGTATTTTGTTTTTCTCTCAAAATTGATTGTTTGGTCCCCTTGCACTTTAAGGGATTCGACTTGGGGGGCTCTTGTTTTAACACCTTTTGTTATGTGATTGGTTATTTTAGGGTTTAGAATTGCAGAGGAAAATAAATAATCTTTACAAATAAGTTTAGTTTAGGGTAAGTTTTAGGAAAAAAGAATCTAGATATGCATTTGATTATGATAGATTGAAAATTAAAATGAAAATAAAATATTGAAATGAGAGTCTGTTTAGAAGTTAGAGAGAGGAGGATCAGTTTAATTGTCAAAGATGACAAGTATTTAAAATCTAAAATTAAGGGGTGCCGGTCCGAGCCTAGTTGGTTAAGGTGTTCCCTGTAGCAGGGCGCCCACCATGGGTTCGACTCTCCAGCGCTCCCGTGGTATCGGTTGGTGTGTCCCGCCAGCACTGCTGGTCACGGTAAAAAGTTTACCGGCGGTGGGGGGTTATATGGGGGGCCGTGCTGCACCCAATTCCCCTCGTTAAAAATAAATTAAAAAAAAAAAATCTAAAATTAAAGTTGGAAATAGAAGGTTGTGAGAATTGTTTTCTATAAAATTTAAAATTGTGCAAGGCTCAAATTGAGGTCATGAGAGGGGTTCGGATCCTTCTTAGTGTAGCCTTGAATCTACGGCATGTGGTCTTGAACTTTGAATCTTCTAAAATTTAGTACTCGCAAAAATGGTTTGTATGTATTTGTACTTACAAATGGAAGACTTGATGGTGTTGATAAGCATCGTTGGGACTTACTTTGGCAATGAGGAATCCTTCAGAGCTCTTCAATTGTAGTCAAGCCTTGTTGACCAATTCAATAGTTTTGAGATAAATTGGAAGACAATGAAATAGTGTATGTGACAAATGCATAAGTAGCTAACTAAGTGTTGTAGAATTATAATTAATTCTTAGGACCAAAGTGTAATTAATGTCTAAGTCGTAGGCTAAGTGTAAGAATTGGGGTTTTGATAGTATTGATGTAAGAGTTTGATGTAGTAAAGATGTGACTAATATAAAATTGAGATGTAAATAAATTTAAATATTAAGTGATATTTTTTCTAAGTGACAATAGAAATCATTATGATTGAAATGACTTAGGATGATGTCCTTTTATATATGTTTTAAATGCATAAATAAAAAATTTTGACACACACAAAAAAGCATAATAGTAGCTCAGTAGGCTAAGCTAATTTAGAGCCATAAACCTAAATTGGTAATTATAAGAACAGTTCCAACCATGATGGTGACCTTGACCTAGGTAGATAAAGAGTTAATATGAGAATTGAGATTGATCTAAGAAAAGTAATATGGTATTTATAAATGATAAAAAGAGTGTAGGTACCAAATTAAAAAAAGAAAATATGTACTAGGAATGTGTACTTAGGATCTCCATGCAAAAACAAAATATGTACTAGGAATATGTACTTAGGATCTCCATGTCAAGTGATGTGAAACAAGAGGGAAAAGTGTAATAATGTACACTTTTTACCTCAACAAAAATGAATAGTTACTTAAATTTTAAAGTTTAAAAGTTATATTTAAAGAGAAAAATACGTATAATTAAAGTTGTAACTATCTAATAGTTTTATTAACATTTTATTTCTCCTTGACAATATTTTAGATGTTCAATCTTTGATAAAAAGATAGAAAATAATAATAAAAAGTACAAATGTAAAATTTTGATGTGATCACAAAAGACAACTCAAGCCAACTCAATGAGTGGGATTTTTTTCATATTACTAACTATTTACAAATATTTTTCTTATACAAACAACACTATAAGACAATGCAAGCTCTTGCAAGCATAAACATGAGACTAATATCAATTCCTTTTGAGCATCCACACTAGAAACCACTTATGGAAGACTAAGGGTCACAACTTAGAAATCGACTTATTTAGAAACTATCTCCACACTAGAATTTGATTAGGAATAGAAAGAGTCATAACTTATAATTATATATTAGATGCTCTTTTGGGATTTGAATTTGGGTCTCCACAATGAGAACTCAATGCTTTGACCAATTAAGCTCAACCCCTTGAACTTTGTTTTAATAAATATAAAGGTGAGATGTTTCTTGCTTATTCACAAGATTAAAGAAGAGGTAATACCAAAATAGTTATAGCTAAGACCGTGTTCTCAAGAAAATCTTATAGTTTATCATAAAGGGACTAGTGAAACTTGAACATAGAATATGGTTAGGTCAGATTTTCAAAAAAATATAGTCAAAAAAGTGCCAAAAATGTATCCAAAAAGAATAATATAGGATGTTACTAATGCCACTAAATTGGTAACTGATATTAAGACTTTTCTAGTTAAAATGAGAGGGAATAAAGTGTCTAAAAATACTAATATAGAGAGCTAATCTAACTAGAGAATAGTGCACCAATTTAATACTTTTTTAGGAAATATACAATCTAAAAAAAGGAATATGACACAGGGTACCTACTAGAGAGTGATGCCCTTAGGGGGGCTAGGAGAGAGAGGACAATAATTAATCAAGTTAATAAAGCATAAATAATAAGGAAAATACCATCCAACATGCCTAATAATAATAAGAAATGGTTGTGTGTTCTTAATTTAATCAATGCCTCTTATTTTTTGAATAGTCATATTAGGAAGTATAAAAATTACTTAGTAAGCCTATAAATAACAACTTTCAATGCAACCTAGATAGGTGTATTCAAGCAATCAAGAAGGCATAAGAAAGAAAGTTGTTTTAATTGTATTATTAAGAGAAACTCACTTAGTATGTGGATGAAATTGTGTGATAATTAAAGCAATTGATAGAGAGAATATTAGGACCAAATAAATATAGTGGGCTTTCTAAGTGCATAATGAGACTCATTTTATGCATAAATGATTTAGTTGTGTTTTATATATTGGTTGTAGCTATAAATTTTGCTATTAAAAATGTGAATATTATATCCTTTGAGCTGAGATTATTCTAAACTTGTTGTATTAATAATATCCAAAATTTGTATTGCACTATGAATGATAATTTCATTTTGAGTAGGATTTAAAATAAATTTATCCTTTGCTAAGATCCTTTTTATTTTGTATTTTACAATAAATTATCATAGATTTTATTATATGTTTTGGGTCATCAAGAAAGGCCTCCTCTTAATTAGCTATCTTAAAGTTAGAGGGAATAACTAATTAATGTTTTTTCATTGCAACTATTATATATTATGTGTACTTTGACTTAATGTTGATTTAAGCTCACCCACTATGTTTCTTTTCTCACTACTATGATTATTGTTTTGATCACATTTGAATGTGATATTTTTCAACATATTTTGTATTTCTCAATTTGATTTTATGCCATTTTATTTAATAATGGATTTTGAGTCTCCATTTATCGGTTACAACTTAAACACCACTTATTTTTTATGGGGTTGTATATATCTTTTTGCTAGCACTATTCTCTATGATACTTATAGCATCCCAAATAAAATTGTTTATATTTATGTTTTGTGTGGGTTTTCACAAGACATAGATATTAGTAGTGCATACACATGTGTGTTATTTTATATATAGACCATATAATGGCCCTCATATTGAATCTAACATGAATTATATTCTTATTTATCATAAAACGTGTTTTTGCTTCTTTTTATTTGATAAAAACCATTTGAATAGTATAGTCCACACATATTAATGGTGCTAATCCCCCCAAAAGACAACAAACATGCAAACCTCTGATATGACAATTTTTCCATTTCACACTTCTTATAATTTTCTATCAAAGTGTGAGCTTACAAATTTATATCTATAAAGAAAAAAGATAATGATTTTTTCAAGGAATCTATACAACTAAATCTATTTGGTACTCATTTTAGTGCACCAAAGCCAAATTTTTCTATTAGTTGCTCCTTTGACGCTCTAGGATGTTTAAGTGATGATAGATGTAAAATTATTCTAATAAATTACTTTAAATACTATTACATAGCATCGAATTTTATAAAATGTATACTTAGTTGCCTCATGGTTAGAAGTAAAGGGAATAATTAGACAAAATTTAAATTTAAATTTTCAAAAGGATGAGGTCAAGTTCATGACTATGGGGTTGACCTTGCGACCATGGAAATGACCCTAGGTAATGGAATGGTCAAATTCAAGTGACCAACAACTCTATTAGGATAGGTGTGTGGATAAAAGTAATGAAAACATGAATAAGAAAAATATATTAGAAAGTGTGTGAAAGAGAAGATAAGATAAGGTTAATAACATTGGAATGTGTATGTATATGGATGATAAAAGGTTGGGGAATGAGCCCAAAATTGTGCAAGATTATTACATGTGTTGATAGGTACATGTATCAATAAACTTCCTTAAAATGAGAAATGGTATGAGCATACAAATTTTACTAGTACATTTTGCCCCCATTTTTCTATGCATGTGAACCCTAAAGTTAGCATTCATCTCATAAAATTATGTAGCAATCACAAACATGGATATAAATAAAATATTCAAACATCAAGGGATACAAAAGGGTCCATGAAAATTATGGACCCTACATGAGGTGATTGTGTAGATTCGTCCTTTGTTATGTGCTCTCCATTAAATCCTAAAAAATAAATGAAAAATATGTAATGAGTAACTTCTATCTCACAAATAAAATTTACGTACAAAATAAGACCTTGTGTAACTATCTAGAAAATAGAAATAACAAGAAATGAGTAAAGTTAGGAGATTCCACTCATTTAGAAGACGATAATGGTGTGTTTGATTTTGTAGTCATAAGATGATAATATGCATAGAGTGCAAGGAATATCATTTGATAATGCTCTATCTATTAATGGCATTGAATATTTTTAGCACTTGTTACTACCTAAAATCTTAACATAAAAATGTTAGCACCTAACAAGATATGTCTCTCTTCAATTGGTTGAATCCATAGAAGGAAAATAATTCAAAGAGATGGAAAACTAGATATGAAAGTAAATGTAATTTATATAGATAAGAATATAAGAACATAATCATGTAAAATAGAAATAATGAGTACATTATGTAATGAGCATGTGTAATAACTAAAATATAGATGAGGCATGATAATCATATATGGGATGGAGATCAGATCTAGAAGGTAATGTTTTCCGCAACATGGTAAATACAAAATTGTGATGTGATCCTTAATGACCAAAAACACCCTATAAGTGCATAGGGCACTAGAACATCATATGTCCCCAATGTGGCATATAATAGCATGAGCACATAATGGTGTAGGTAAGGTGATATGTCCCTAGTGAATATAGGTAGAAATAAGGTAATGTATGGGGGCAGATGTGATACCCCCAATGTATAAGGAACATATGGTAAGATATATCATTGGGTATGACATGATACTCTCAATATGAAAAGTATATCTATGAAATATTGTGATGTAATAAAGGTAAGCTATGATGCCACTAATGTGAAAAGTGTAGCTATGAAATCCTATGATGTAATAAAGGTAAGGCATGATGCCCCCAATGTAATTATATGATTATGTAAATATGATAGTACAAAGTCTAGAGAGAGAAGACATGATGCTCCAAAATTTAAGGATATAACATGGTAATATCAAGAGTGATGGAGAAAGGCATGATGTTCCCAATACTAAATATATGGAAAGAGGAGTATAAAGGGTATAAAGGGTATGTTCTAGAAGTATGATATATAATTTTAGGCTCAATAAGTGACTCTTAAATGCAATGCATCAATATGGGATCAACATGTAATCAAGATATTGATAATATTAGATCAATAGGAAATAGGCAATGATCAAAGACTAAGGATCAAGCATGGACATAAGCATAAAGTAAGAAGAAAGAAACCAAAATGGTAAAGTAACATGAAAAAGAGGCAAGGACTATAAAAACATAAAGAAATAAGAGGAAAAAGGTAGGTGAAAATAATTGGTGAACAAAAGTGGAAGTGAAAACAAAAGTATAAAACCAAGAGATGATAGAAAATGTAAAACATGGAAAAGAGACAAAAGGATCAACCTAAGTAGAGGAATAAAAGAAAAATGGAAAGGTATATAGAGAAACTATAGGAAAAATGATATACAAAATAGAAATTACAAGTGAACCAAGGAAAAATGTAAACCAAAATGCCCCTCGAGTAGGGGAAAAAAGTGTATAAATAAAAAAGGTGAAATGAGCATGAAAATAAAAACAAACAAGACACAATGAAAAAGGCCAAAATGAAAACACCAATAGGAAAATCAACAAGGTACAAATAAAATATAAGATCTATATATGTTGTGCTTATCAATGATTGAACAAATTTTGTATGTGCCCTTTTTAGCACAATGGGTGGTGGCTCGTCCATGAGATCATCTTCATACTTCCAAATAAATCATCCAATTTTTCTTCTTTGTATTTATGTTTTTATTTTTTCTTTCTTGCATTTAAATTGCATGTGCTTCTTCTTAATATTTCTTCATGTTAGGTGAAACACATTCAATAGGTATAAGACTAGGTACTTCCTCCCTTACCCATTATTTCTTCTTAACTTGTGATTGTGATGGAATGATTCCCATTTGATGCATCATAACTTCTTGCTTTGGTTTCCATAAAGTATTTTACACGTAAAATTTAAGTAATTATGCTACTTATTTTTTTCTTGTTTGACATATCATTTATTTCTTGGTACATGAGTAATTTTTTATTCATAAGGATATTTATAAGGTACATATATCAAGTCCCTTATAGCTATTAACTATAGGTTGTGAAAATTGAAGTTTCTTTAGCTTTAAAAATTCTTTGTCCAACATCTTTTTAATTGTGTAATTCATCAAAATTTATCTTCTATAAATCATGTATAGTAACATTTCTCTCATAAGGTGAATTTTATGGTCTTCATAAATGTGTCTGATGTAAAAGGACTAGCATTAGATATTGACTTGTAGTGTGATCTCCTAATCTTTTACTACTTTTCCTTCATATACAATTTTGATAAATTGATACAAACTAGAAGGGATATATTTGCTTTGTTTAACCCATGGCCTTCTAAGCAATACACCAAATATAGTGGGGATGGTAACACATTACATAAGACTAGTAACTCCTTAGGTCTAACTCTTAATTGCACAATAATACCTCCTAATGAATTGATTAACATTCTATTAGTTATCTATAATAAAGTTCCAAAACGTGCATACTCTCAGTATCTCATACAAGTATTACGCGATGCTTCTTTAGTATAAATGTTATATTAGTGCACTGGATGAATAAAAAAATGAATGGATGATGAAAGTTTTAAATTATCCAATATGTATAATAGTAACTATTATGTGGTATGCTATCATAAAAAATATAATCAATTCTAAAATATGAGAGGAAGATATAGAATTAGTCTCAACATTCCCATAAAATCTTTTTCATGTGACTTATCCTCATTTTCCATATTATCATAACTATCAACCACATCATGTGTTTCACCATTATGTGAATGACCTGGAAATAAAACTGCATGAATTTGAAATCTATATTAGGGGGTACAATTGATGGGTTTCTATTATCATCAACCCCTTCAACTTTGACTTTTTGTTATCAATTAGAACTTTTACCTTATTCTTAAGATCAATACAAATTTGCATGTAAATTTTTTTTAACTAAATGATAGTTTTCAAAATGATTGATAATTATATGCCTTAGGAAGTGAATTTTTGGGATCTAGGAGATGGATGGGAGAGAGTGTAAGTAAATTAGTACAAAATTTTTTTTGAAGCAAATTGTCCATGCATTATTGTTCAATGAACTTCCTAAGATAATTTGGTTTAAATGAAGGAAAAAAGTAATATCAACTTGATTCATTTTCCCTTGATATGACCATCCTTAAAAAAAGTATTCAAAATTTGTGAACTTATAAGGGTAGGAAGGTTGTGATGATAATTAATCATATTTAAAAGTGTTTTATGGTAAAATTTTAACTTCAATATAGTTCAAACGTGTTCATATGTTTCTAATAGATAAAAGACTACTTATGTGCACATTATTCTTTATCACCATAAGTAATCCCTCAAGAAACATAATTTTTTTGTCATCATTAAATTGATGCTTTATTTTACCACATAAATATTAAAATATAATAATATAGTTATTGATATTCTCATTGTCATTTTGTGTGCATCTCCCATGTTCATATGAAAGTGTTGTAAAAATACAATAGAAAAATGAAAAAAAACACTTAATTGAAAGTGATATAATTAACAAAAAAAATATCATGGTACTTAAGGGTTCATAGAAAAAAATTAAATAATATAATGTCAAAACCAAATTCAATACATGCTACTATAAATGATTGTAAATGAGCATTAGGGTCTACTTTTCTATTATACAACTCAAAATAGGGAGCCACAACTCCTATATGCAAAAACATCAAAAGATAAAGGAGTGTGATCTGGAGAATTGACGAGGGAGCAAACCCGAGGCACAGAAATAATGCACACAACTAGCAAACTTTATTATTATTCAATAATGAAAAATATTACATGCAGAGGATCCCAAATCCTCGAGCTCTGCGATACATGCAAGCTACAGAAGTCTCAGAAAGAAAATTACAGAATTACAGAAATTACCCAGATCCCCCTTTCGCAGCATGTGAACTTCTTTTCCCTAAAAAGTTACTCAAAAATCAGAAACAAGCCCATAAATAGACCCATTTCGGTTTGGAACCAAAAACAGCCTTCGAGATAAGATTTTTGGCGGTTTGGCGCCAAAATTACAATTTGAAATTCAAGTTTAAATTCACAGTCGAAAATTAGCACATTTCTAAAATATGCACCAACTTCTGGCAGCCATAACTTTTAATCCGACCGTTGGATCTTCAATGATAATACCTTTTCGGAAAGCTCTCGAAAAGATGATTTTTTATAAAGTAGGCCTTTGGTAGACTTCTTTGGCGTTTCCGCAAATTTTCAGGCCCATCCGGGATCGTTTAGTGCCTCAAACTAAGCTTGGAAGGTTTTTCAGGGCAAAAAGCAGAAACTGGAACTTGAATAACTTTCAAGTCGTGAATGATCTTGACCTGATTCTTTCACCAGACTATGTATTTTTCCATCCTAAACCTTCCCATAAATTTTTGTCTTCCCGCGACTTCAAATTCAAACCTGCTAAAAATAGCAGTTGAGCAGAAAAAGCAGAAAAGCAGTTCTGAAAGTTGGAAACTCTTATTCGACAAAAAGGGTATCTAGAAATGCAAAAACATCTACAAAAAGAAAACAACATGAACAAAAATGGAAATCATCTTTTTGGGTGATACAAGATTGCCCTCACACCACTGGATGCTCCTGCATCAAGAATTGTATACAATAGTATCCTTCTTGTTATCCTTAAATTCTTTCTTTGGTTTTTTTATTTCTTCCACTAGTGTATCCAAGGTGGTAGTGGAAAAAAGAGTGGTATGGGGAGTATGGGATATGGTAGAATGAGTGAAGAGGGGTTGGGATGTAATATGCATGGATGCAAAGATAAATGGGTTGGACATAGTATGATAAGCATTGGATTTTGTATGGGATGGGGAGATGGTATGACCTACATGAGTAAAAGGTGTAGTAGTAGTTATGGAAGTGATGGGAGTGGAAATAGCTAGTATACTATAAGTATGGAATTAGTAGCTGAAGTAGTGAAAAGTGGAATATAACCATTAGGTAGAAAATATTGGGGATTAAATATAAAAGGGAATAAGGTAGGGATAACATAAGTAGGAAGTACAATACTAGGATTGATGGTGGTAGTAGCTATGACAATAGAAGGGTTGGGGTTGGAAGAGGATACACTATAACTAAGACTCATTACTTGGATCTAATATCTTATAAAATTTGTGTGCCATGAAGACATCCTATTAATGCCTTATAAATAGATATACTATTTGATCAAGGGATTCTACTTGTTGTAATGAATTTTTCAAGGCTTACCTCATAATATGAATATATTTTTGAGTCACATGTATTATGGTTATAATCCTCTTGGTCACCTAAGTTGATCTCAATACATCCACTATTAAATATATCATTGTTATTAAATTGGGAAACCATAGTAGGGTTTAAGCAAGGACTCCTTAATAGAAGATTCAGATCAAAATTAGTTCTTTGAATAAACAATATTATGTTAAGGATACTTCAATATAATATTAGAAAAATTAGAGGTAAAATATATCTAAAAATAAGTGGGAAACACAAACCCTAAAGCCAATAAAGGGTGGGTAGAGTAGGTGATAGATAGGAAGGATAAATAATCACCACAACCTAAAATATAGATATATCAATGAAGCACAAGTATGTAAAAGGATGTTCAAATCTAGAAATATAATATAAACTAGTAACTTTGCAATTGAAAATACCTAGTGTGATGAAAAATCCCTAAGAACTATATAGATTGTGTGAGATCAAATGAATTCACCAATAATGTAAAGGAAAATATAAAATTTATTTATTTTTAACATAGGCTAATTAAGTAAATTCAATTAATGGAGCACAAATTATCTTGGATTAAATAATGAAAGTTGAGATTGGAAATTTTGATAATTATAACTATTTTAGGAAATTAAAATATGAAGGCGTGTAATACCTAGCTCTATGACTTAAGAATGATTGCCTTTGTTGTAGATTCAAAAAGCAAACCAATGAATGCTTAAGAAATGTAACCTCTCTATAAGTTAATAGACTTATAACCTACACTAGATCTATGTTATGTTTGAGATAAAGCTAGTGAGTCTAGATCAAGCCTATGATCATGAATTTGTCTTGTGATTTTAGACAACCCTATATAATGTAGAATTATTCTTTTTTATTTGCTCAATAGATCTTTGTCTTATTTGACTATTATTATTTAAAAGTACCTATAAATTTTTTCATTATATCACAAGGAGATGTGTTCTCCTAGGTCAAGCCTAAAAATATGTACAAAATTTTGAAGACAACAAGCAAGGGCCTCTAATATATTTGTATTTGTTACTCCTTTTAGTATATCAAATCTAGATGTTTTGATATTGATTTATCCTTTAATGTTTTGGAATGCTTGAGTGATGATGGATGTAATGCTAATTAATTACTTTAAATACTAGGACATAGCATAAAATTTTACAAAATGTGTACTTAATTGGCTCAAGGTAAGAATTGAAAGTAGACCATTTGACAATTTTTTGAATTTAAATTTTAGAAAGGATGGGGTCAAATATGTGATAAAAGGGTTGGACCTACAATCATGTAAATGGCCCTAGGTAATGGAACAATAAAATTTAGGTGGATAATAGCTATATTAAGATAACTATATACATATAAATATAATAAATATGTGGATAATGTGTATGCATTAGAGTATATGGGTATGAAGATGAGGTAGGGGTTGTGTATGGGAATGTGTGTGTGGATGAATAAAAGGCTAGGGGAATGAGCCTAGATCCACACAAGATTATGTCATTTGCCAATATGTTTATGTGTCAAGATGTTTCCTCAAAATGGACACAAATCTAAATATAAAATAGCATGTGTATGCAAATTTCACCATTATATATGTATATATATACATATATAGATATATATACATATGTATACATATATATACATATACACATATACATATGTATATATATACATATATACATACTATAAACACTTAATTTTGACTAACGTATTTTATCCAAAACTAGTCATTTTCCATTATTTGACCTAACTAATTCGTCTTCAATATTTAATTAAATAATTACATTATTTGATTAAATCAACAATCATTTTCACTTCATCCTAATAATTAAATGATTTTATAATTATTTGATTATTTTTAATTTCAAATTTCCTCTTAATTCCACTTTAATTAAATAATTTTGAATTATTTAATTAAATTATCTATTTCACCATTATTCATCTATATTAATTAAATAATTAATGTTATTTAATTAATTTACTAATTATTCTTCTATCCCAAAGTTTGTTATAATCGATTCAAAATAACCTGAAGGGGTTGCGCCCTTATATTGAACTTCAAGGAAATATAAACATTACATAGATTGTCTATTAATATCCATTTTGTAGACCTACTTGGCTACTACCTCCACCTAGACAAGTTGAACCCCAAAGCACAAACTAGTGTTCATACACTATAATTAGATCCCATATTATCACCTATCACCTATTCCTAGCTCTAATGAAACAAAATTGGATCACTCAGTTATATCCAAATGACATTAATACCCTCATTTTTCAAAACTAGGCTACTATAGCAAAATACTAGATCTACAATACACGTTCACTTCTCCACCCACCCCGTTATCATAATCACAATCCTTCACACCTTCCTGATCTACCATTATCATTTTGGCCCATCAACATTACATGGTCAACACCCTTACCACCTTTGCCCACTTCTAGATTAGATACATCTATGGCCCCAACCCAATTTGTAGTGCCCTCCTCATCTTTCAAATTCTCCTCTTTAATATAGTCTTGAAGCCACCTCATACCACCTTCAAGAGCCAAATTTATAATATGTTTTAGAAAAAAAAAATACTCTTCCCCACCACCATTCAAAATTTTGGAAGCTCTGAGGGGTCTTCTAAAATTATGAGTGGGTATTGCTTGGCCCCTCTTTCGTATGATGTAGTAGTCCCTTGGGAGCAAGATCCCTTTCTCCGCCTCCACATTGTTCAAGACATCTTCTAAACCTCCTAGAAACTTGTTCTAAATTAATTTCTTGCACAACACCACAACCATCTATTTTTTCTCCTCAACATTTAACATAGATGCCAAGAACATCACAGAGCTATCAGAATTCACCTAATACCTATGATCCAATTTCAAGAAATCCCTCCCTAACACCATATTAATCACATGTAGCATGAGGCCATGCCTAGTTTTGAAAACAAACCCCAACCTCATCTTCGATATCTCCCTTAAGAATGACATCTACCTTCGTTGGCCTTCGAGCTTTATTGGTGTGTTTATTATCTCACCTTCACAATCCTAGCAAAATGTAGAAAAGACCACCAGGATTATACTTTAATAGCTTAAACCCACCTCACACGCTTTTCTCTCAAAGTTTGAGAAGCGCCTTGTCCTCTCATCATTAATCAATCACCTCCATCTAGACTTAGATCACCTCCAAATTATGGTATGCAATCCTACCCCATAGTAATATCTATTTCGAACAACCCATATTTTATTATGTTTTGATTAAACTACCACACCAAACTCAATAGATTTTTTGCCAAGTCATCTACCACCTTGTTCCCCTCTCTATAAATATGAGACACTTTGAATTCCTCAAACTTCTTTAATATTTGCAGTATTGGTCCTAGACATTTTCTCAATTTCTAATTTGGCATCGATCCTTGTTGAATTACATTGATATTTAGGAGGGAGTCGCCTTCTAAGTAAATCTTCTTTGTTTCCTCTTTAACTATGCATTGAAGACCTATTAGTAGTGCTCTAAACTCTACTTTATTGTTGGTTCATGATCCCAAATACACTAATTTTTCCACCAACATTAAGCCCTTATGATCTCTGATCACACAACTTGATCCACACTCCCCAAGATTACCTCTTATAGCACCATCAAAGTTAATTTTCACCCATCCCTCCTCTGGTGCCTTCCATACCACTTCCAACCTTGGGTTGACAACAAGATCAATCCATTGAGCCTCAATAATAGGGGGACCACCAAACCTAGCAAGTCTTCCAAATCTCCCCATCCCAATTTGAGAATCCATTCTTTTTGAATTTTTTGTTTCGAGCCGTATTATTAACTATCTTTGTGATTACTAATTCAATTTTTTTTGTCTAACTGTTATTTGGGCATAGCCTTATCCTGGAATATCCTTCTACAACTCCCAAATTATGATGGATGGTGTCACCAAACATATACTATGGAACAATGCCTTTCTTTGAATAGTAGGCCACATCAAAAAAAGGGTTCTTATTTCCTATGGTAATGGGCTTTGTCATCCAAGTCTTCTCGTCATACACTTCCAACAATATTCAACATAATCACATCGAAGCAATAATTGATCCACATCTTCTCCCTCTTTCTCACTTAAAACACATCAGCTAGGCCCTTGTATCCCAAGATTAATTAGCCTATCCCTTGTTACGATTCTCTTTTGAACAACCATTGATGCCAAAAGAGGTGGTCTAACCAATTTTCTTTCCTTATGAAATTTTTCTTGATCTTATATCCCAACTTTACACTATATTCCCCTGACTTTTCTCCACACCACCTCACCTTATCTTCTTCCTCCATGATAATAATTTTTCTTCCATTAAGAATTTTCTATATAGTGCTAACTTTTGATCCTTTGAGGCGTCGATTTCCTATAGAGACTTTCATCTCCATTGTTCTACCCCATTTAGCCAAAACCGCTCCACATAGTCCCTAACTTTCTTTTTTTATTTAAGGGGTAAACGCTTTTGACCAAAGCTATGAACCAGAATACAACCATTCAACAATACCACCCCAATGGGGTTTGAACCTTGGTGGCAAGAACATCAGTGCCGCCTATAAACCATCACACCATGCCAATACCGGCTGACATAGTCCCTAACTTTCATTCCCCACTCTCGACTTAATTTTATTCTAAGTTCATGCAATGACCCATCTCAGGCCAACGCTTCATGTCCACCTCAAGAGTCACTCCAAAATAAAGCCTTGTGACCATCTTTGATATCCCATGTCACATGTTTGGTGATGATGTGTGTACATTCCAAAATAAAATTCTTGATTGTCAAACCACTTGGGGGGTCTATTGTGGTGAAGATCTGAGTTGGATCATTTGTATCCATATATTTTCTTTGTAAAATCTTCACCCACTTCTAGTATCTCTTGTTGTACATGTTCCATACCATCTTTAACCCAATTACCAAGTTCATCACTAACATCTGTCTAAGCCTCACCCCACCTCCCACCTTCATATTACATATCTTGCTCTAGGCTATTAGTGATATATTTTGATCTTCCACCACCCCACTCCAAAAAAACCTATGCATAACCTAATTTATCCCCTCCTCAACTTTATTTGGTAACTTCAAGGATGCCATGGAATAAATTGGTATTGTTGATATGACTTCCTTCAACATCAGGATTCTCCCTACATATGCCAACCATTTCCCTTTCCATGTTTCCATCCTTTTCATGAAACTATTCACCAATGTTTCCCATAAACCTTTCTTGTTAATTCTTATAAATAAAAGTATTTCCAAAAAAATCCTCAGAAGTTTGACAATCCTCAAGTCTAAAATTCTTACCACATCCCTCTAGATACTCGGATGGATGTTGAAGAAGAAAACTTCTAACTTTTTATAGTTCACTCTTTGCCCTGAAGCTTTGCAATAATCATCTAGGAATATTTTGATCACTCTAGCCTCTCTCCTACAAGCTTTCCCAAATAACATTGTAACATTTGAAAACTTTTGGTGGGTAATTTCCTCAACATCAGGTGTAGCCTTAACTCTTGACTAATAGCCAACACTTTTATCCACCTTTATTTTCCTCCCTGGAGCCTCTTCCATAATGATGAAAAGAAATGGGGAGATGGGGTCAACCTCTCTTAGTTGGAAATAATCCTTGGGATGATCCATTAACCAAGATAGAAAAATTTGGGGAATCAATACATGCTTTGATCCATTGTATCCAACTTGCGCTAAAGCCAAACTTCTCCAACACCTTGAAAAAGAAATTGTCTGTCTACCTAACCATAGACTTTTGAATATCAAACTTGATGATCATGCTCTCAAATTTCTATTTTTCGACAATGTAAATGGTTTCATGAGCAACAACTATTTTGTCCATAATAGATCTCCCCAACAAGAAGCCACTCTACTTCTTTAAAATATGGCCCCCAAAATAGATTTCAGTCTATTAGCCATCAATTTTGTAATAATCTTGTATACCGTATTGTATAAAGAAATTGGATGAAAATCACTCATGGATTTTTCCATGTTTGTCTTTGGGATTAGGGCAAGAAAATTATGGTTCATCTCTCCCAACATCATTGCATTACACCTTGATTCTTCTACTATTGTGTGAGATCCTTGCCAATGATATCCCAACATTTCTAGAGAAGCTTGTTGTGAAGTCGTTAAGACCCAAAGCCTTGTACGAGTTAAGCTAAAATGTCACTTTTTGGACCTCTTCCATTGTTACCTCTTTAAGAAGTATCTTATTATCCTCAAGATTAACCAAGGTCAGAATGTTCCTTAAAAATATAGCTCATTCCATTAAATTCACAAGGGACTCCTTATTGAGAAGATATTCAAAATATCTAATTGCCTCTTTATTGACTTCCTCCTATGTCTGTAATTGCACCCCCTTCCCATTTGCAATTTTTGAGATCCTATTCCTGCTTCTCTTAGCCTTGGAAGAGTAGTGAAATAATTTTGTGTTCCTATCCCCATCCTTGAGCCATGTCTCATGAATTCCATCTCTAGAACATTTCCTCTCTTTCCAATACTTCTACATAATCTAGTTTTAGGGTTCTTTCTAGCTCAAAATCCTCAATATGCATACCATTCTTGATAACCTTTTCATTGAGAGAATCTAGTTCACCTTCCAACCTTTCTTTCTTAGCAAAGATGTTCTTAAAGTGGGTCTTGTTCCATTCCTTCAATTTATTTTTCACAAAGGCTAATTTTTTTGCAAAAATGTAGTGCTTGTGATCTCCATGCATAGGGGGAGAATCCCACCAATGTGCAATTCAATTATTTAGCCATTCATCTTTGAACCACATATTCTCAAATTTAAATGGAAATTGAAGTGAGACTTTATCTGGAGAGATCGTGAGTTTTTATTGGGAAGTGGTCTGAACCCATCCATAGAAATATAATTACTTCATTTATCATTGCAAGGGGGTCCCAATCCCCCATCAGAAGGAATCTATCTAGTCTTTTCATCATATTCAAAAAACCCTTACACTAATTCATCCAGGTGAAGATGTCATTTTTTGGTACCACTTTCCTCAACATGTTCCCCTTTATGAAGTCTCAAAAATCAACTTGCACCTACAATATGTGTGGCACACCACCCTTCTTCTCTTTCCTATTGATCATGGCATTAAAGTAACCTACTATCATGAATTTAAACCCTTTTGTATCCTATAAAAAGCACCTAATTTGACCCCAAAGCTCTTTCTTTTTGTTGGTCTCTATAGGCCCATATATATTCACCACATAAAATATGTCATTCACATTAAGAACCTTCAATTTCAGGCATTACCAATGTTGGTTTGTTGCCACCTATTCCTCTTTCAACCTTTGTGGATTCCATAGAATTCCCAAGCCACCTAAAGCCCCTCTAGCTAGTTCAAAGGCACCTTCCCAATGTTTCCAATACCTAATCAAATTAGCACACGCTTCCTTTGCCAACTTTTTTTCTTGCAGTAAAACTAAATCTACTCTAGATTGATCAATTTGGTGCTTGATCATGCACCTTTTTTTAGGGGCATTAATTACCTTAACATTCCATGTTATTTCCCTCATGGTGACTCGAGAAGGGACACTCCCTTCCCTAACCTTAGTTTCATTTGACCCTTTGCATTCCCAATAATCTCTAGTATTTTTTTGTTAGTCTTCCTTCCTCTTTTCCCTTTTTGTCCAGTTTTTGGTTTCTTTATCTTTGATTGGGATTGGTCCAACATTCTCTCTTCCTATATCTCTCCTTCCTTATCTTCATATTCACTCATAAATTATAAATCTGAAGATATCTCTTTTAAATTTGTATTATCCTCCAATGGCAGGACATCCTTCCCACTTTCGAGAAGTTTGAAGCCCCTATCAAGGAGCTTTGCTAGTTCCTTATCCCTCTTCTAATTTTCCTCTACCTTTTCTAGCTCGTGCCCTGCTGGTTCTTCCTTAGATTCCTTTTCTTCATCCACTTGATCACTTATTCCTCCCACCACATTTGGCTCTTTGATAACTTCTTTCAGTTAAGATAATTCTCATTGCTCTACCCTATGTGATTCCCCCTCTTGAAGTAAACCATAATGTTCCATCAGTTGCTTGCCTTGTGCACTATCTTGACCTTTTTTTTGAAAGCCCTTCTGTATGAATTTATTTCCACTTCCTTCTAGGCTTGTCCCTTTCAAGCACTCTTAATACTTATGCCCTTTTGATCGACACTTAGGGTAGAGAACAAGTTCATCTTCCCTTTCTAACTTTTGTCTCCATATGCCTTGATTCGATATGATTTTTATCTCCTTTGGGAGAGTAGGGATTGGATTAATGTTAATACACATTCTTGTATACATCTCATAATTCGTGTCTACCAAATTCCTATCTTCCTCAACAAAAGATCCCAGCTTATTCCCAATGATCCTTAGGGTTTCTAGATCCCAATATTATGTCAAAATATTGTATAATCTTACCCAGACTTTGATTTCCTCTATTGTCTGCTTTAGGGGGTGAAATTTTGGTACCTAATAGTTGATAAAAAACTAGTCTTATCCATCATATAGGGGCCATTTTTTCATTATCTACTTTTTATCCATCCGTTAAGGCACTCAATCAAGAAGAATCCATTCGTTAGTGATTTTATTCCAACTCTTCCCCAATTTTTCTCACACCATCAACTGAGCTTAGAGATCACCGACCAACCCCCCATTTGATAAATAAAGTTATTTCCTTCATCTGCTTAATTGATTTCTCCAAATCCTTATTATCCAAATAAATAAAATACATCCACTTAAGGGCCTAGGGTGGGGCATGCTATCCTCACCTTGCTTACACTCTTTCCAATTTTGATGATCCCATTCTGGCCCTTTTGATGGGAATCTTTTCCATGGTTTCCAATAAGGGTTTCAATCTCCCCATATGCGAGAATAAACAAAGCCTCCTCTCCCCTACGGCTTAAAATGTCTGCTATGATGCTCTAGTTTCCACACTCGATTGAAGGGTCCTTGTTGATGTCGCCCAAACCATTCTCCTCTTGCCTCCTTCAAATCCCAATCGTGCACCTACTTCCTAAATGTATCCCATAACCTAGTTTATTCACCTATCTCATTTCCACTTCCTTTCCACCTAACCCTCCTTGGAATCATTGCCATCCATGGTCTGACCATACCTTGTAATGGTCTCTTGGTCGAATGTCTTCCTTTCCTCCATGAATCTTCCTAAGTTTTGTTCACTTTGAAATGGATCCACCCAATGGTGGTGTCTTAGTTGGATAATCTCTTCCCTTATCTCTCTTTTTACATGCCATGCATTGCATTTTAATTCTATGTCTATTTACATGATTTTCACTTTATTATTGTTGTTTATCTTCATGAAATACATACATCCATGATTTCTCAAATTAGGGCATAAAAGTGGGGGAATCCTTTTTATTTTTATTTTCAATATGCATTAGATTTATAACCTACCTCTCTTACTACATGATACATTTTGTGCTTTTAATTTCATTTATTGGCTTGTGTTTAGGTTTTGTTTTTGTCTTTTTATTAGTTAGCATATCATTGATACAAATACAATTTTATTGGTGCATGTTGATACAATTGATTTTGAACATGTGTTGTGTTGTTCATGTCACTTCTTTACAATGTTCTTTTTGTGTTTCCTTTTATCTTATTTCATTGTAAAGCATAGTTCTATTATGTCATTTTTGTTGTGTTTCCCTTTCATAACTTCCTTTGTTGTGTTTGCCTTATGTTTGACCCTTTTGACCAATGATTTTTTTAAGTTTCCATTTTATCTTTCAAATTTCACCTTTTATATTATGTTGTATGCCTTGTTTCATATTTTTGGCACATATTTTCCCACTTGGGGGGTGGGTAGTGGCTTTTCTCTATGGTATTTTTTTGTTCCACATTGATGATATTGTACTCTTATTCCTATCTTATTGTTTATATGCTTATAAGGCCTATTTTATTGTGTTATCATGCTTATATCTTGCATGTCACATAGTTATAAAAAATTCCATATTTACTTATGATTATGTATTCATGCTTACATTCCTATCTTATGTTTATACTCTTGTCTTATGATAACATGCTTATATATCTTAATACTAATGCTTATTTGGCTACATTTTACACTTGTTTATTTCCCTCATTGGAAGCATCTATTCCCCTTGCACATGGACTTGTCATGATTTATGTTGCATTTACCTATTATTTTGTGACCTTGACTATTAACACTCAATTTTCCCTCATTAGGGGAAATGATAGGGGTCACCTTACTTCCTCTTTCACACATATGTTCATAATCGCATCTTACTATGTTGTTTCATGTTCATCATACAATGATATCCTTAAGTTATTATATGCTCACATGGTTTTAATTAATTATATATTTTTTCTCATCTCCTCCAATTCCTTGCATCTTTAAATGGAATCAATATTAGAAAAAAATATTACTAATAATAATTTGACGAGTATGGTTACAGTCACTAACTCACATTGCTACCATTTGAAATGAAATCACATTAATTCTTCTACTATAGAAAGAATCATATTTATGTTATAAGAAGAATCCCATATACTTTTTACTTTAACTTTTTATTCATAGACAATATTGAGTAATCATGTTTATTCCTATTTTAATTCTTATCAAATGCTAATCATTTGAATAATTTGTGTTTGTAGGCTTTGATATGGAGCACAAATTATGAAGAGAATGTACTAAATTTATATACTCATTTGTAACCTTTTATGAGTGTGAATATTTGCATTCCTATTGATTTCTCTTGTTTAATTTGACATGCAAGTCAAAGCAAGGGAAAAATTTATAGTGAAAAATGCACATCCTACACCTTTCCCATTATTTTGGACCCACTTTGTATTATTTAACCCTAGTATGATGACTAGTGTATAAAACAACACATTTTTCTATAAAAAGGTAAATAATTTGTTTCTAACTAATTTTATCTTAATATATCCAAGTGATCCAAATGTAATATGATATCTTAGTCATTCATCACCTAGGGCTAGTTTCACAACAATGATTTGACCCCCAAATATTCAAATTTAAATTTTAAAATTCCATTTATACCCCCTTTTCCAATCAATTGCTATGGATTTTTTTAGATTGCAGGAATCAAGTAGCCCCCCCTATAAACTATAGTGTGCTTGGTAAACTTTTTTCATGTGACCGATGTCGCTGGTGCGACATGCCCTTTAGTACCACGAGGACGAAGGGGAGACTAGACCTCATGACCTCTTGGCTACAACATGATGCTTTAGCGAATCGAGCTAGGCCCTCTGCCCCAATCAATTGTTATGGATTGACTAAAGCATGGAATGTTCTAAATTGCTTGATAGAGTGTTGTATAAAATGATAAAACCTAATTAATTTGACCACATTGTGAACAATTTAAAAGCACATGAACACATCATTTGCTATCATTTACATTTAGTGACAATTAGGGCTTTACTATATTCTTGAGCTTGTTATCTTTGGTTGTTGTAACAATGTGTCAAATTACTATAGGGGCTTGATCAAAGGAGATAATTCATTTCCTAATACAATATTAAATATTTTTTACAACACCACCTATTGCATGTACCATATTCTAGAAATTAAGATGAGTAGGTTCTAGGCATCAATTTCCTTGCAATTCAAATATACATGTAGGGTTCAAATTTGTATGTGGAGATCAAATTTACAAGTGCATAAGTGAACTAGAATAACAAACATCATTTTTATCTTTTTTAAGATGATTGTTTGGTAAGTTTCCAAATTTTTAACACAAGGACAAATCAATTGGCTACATTTGTCATAGTGGCAATGAATCTAGAGTTAAAAGTATCATTATTTAATTTATTTAATTTTTGAGCATTTATTTTAGTAGCATAATTTATCCCAACTATTTATCTTAAGTTATGTTGCTTATTCATTGTGATTTAATCAATTTACATAGGATATATATATATATATATATATATGAAAAAATATTTTCCATATAAAATTTAATTCATTTATTGTAATATTTTAAATAGATTGTATATTATCCTATTCCATTATAAATAAAAGTTAAAAAACTAGAGTATTATAGAGTGAAAAATATCTATACATAAATAAATATAATTAATTAGAAAATACTTAACCTATATTAAATACATCTAGAATTGATCATTAGAAATAATGACAATTAAATACAAAAATCGAATAAAATAAAATGTGGTACTTAGCTCAAAATATGACGATGAATAAATATTGTGATAGATGTCAAAAGTGGATTTACAACACTTTGGAACATAATGGTAGACTTAGATAAAGATCTCAAATTCTACAAACTATTTTCCACTTTGGATCACTTGTATGAGTGTGGATCTAACTTTGATGAGTGGTGAATTGAACCTACATGTGGACCTAAACTAAGACCCATATATATCAAACCTAATAAAATGCATAGTGTTATAAAAATTTCATCCTAATTTCTAATGTCTAAATGTGCACAAGGATTGGTGGTGTTTACAAACACCTTTGGAGAATCTACTAAATTTTGAGGGTCATGTTATTCTTAATTAGGCCCCTAGATGGATAGATTTTATGACTCTTAAGTGGAATATTGATAACAACAAGAAAGTGCAATGACCCTAGGATGATGGTTATGATGTAATATTTGATTAGATTATTTTTAATTCCTTCCATAAAATTAAACTTTAGATGTGCTCAATATATTGTTAGATAATTTTTAAATGAATGATTGAATATCTTTAAAGACTACAATGTAGCACTCAAATCAACATAAATAAATGCTAGGACAACTCACAAATGAGGAAAACATGTGCTCATTTTATAGAATTTAAAAGTTTGCAGTTCATATCTATGACTATGGAAGTGATTGTGTCAAGTCTACACTTGAGGATCTGATCTAGGGTGGCAAATGGGAGATATAGGGATTGGCATATGTTGATGAAACATGAGTTAAATTTACACAAGAGTGTGCCTCTTGTTAGCTAGTTATTACATTTATAACATTCTAATCAATGGGGGCCCAAAACATAAGGGAAAATGGGATGGGTGTGTAATCTTCATGTAATTATATTTTACCACAATTTGATGTGCATATGAACTACTAGGTAGATGCATGCCAGAGAAAATAAGTAATAATCATGTAAATTAAACTTTTTTCAAAAATTTATAAGGATACTAGATCTATGTATTTAGTAATAGACCATTCTTGAATTCTTCCTTGCTTGAGTGCTCCATTGAAAATTAGAAAACAATAAAAAATAAAATGAGTGGTATCTGTGAAATATTTAAAAGTAAACATTGTTTACAATTTTCTTGAAAATAGAAATATCCTTAAAAATATTAAAAATAGAGAGAGAATGGTAAGAGATTTTTTACTATTATAAAAAGTTATAAAACCTATAACTATGCAAAAAAGTGTAGAATGAATTTGACTAAGTAGATGAAATGGTAAAGCTTCCTTAGACATGGGAATAAATGCAAGCTTTTCACTACAAAATATAACTCACAAAGGAATGTTAGTGATGTATATACCCCCTCCAATTGGTTGCATACAAAGGATGAAAGGAATTGGAGGATAGAGGAAAAATTTAAATATGATACAACATTAACATAGTAAGAGATGTATTTGTATAATAAGTATGTAAACACATAAGTAGGAAATAAGCATCAAGTTACATGTAATACAATTACCCCCAATATAGGAAAATAATAAGATAATGGTGGACCTAGATTATAGATAAGGATCATGTAAGCACATCAAGCATTTATTATTTGTAGAAAGATAAGTGTGTAAGCATACATAAGTAGGAGATAAGTGTGAAGTCATGTGCTCCCAATATAAGTAATGATAAGACAATGATGTCCCTAAAGGATAGATAATGATCATGCAATTATCAATAGGATGTGAAAGATACATGGAAGTGACATAAAATAAACTAAAAACATGGGAATGATAAGGTTCTTGTGATAGACAAAAATATATGGGCATGACAAGGATCATGGCATAGAAAAATGACGTGGTTATGAAAAGGGTCATAATATGTCATATGATCTAAACCTGATAAAGATCATAAACATGGAATCATAAGTATTCATACATGATAAGATTCAATAGGTATGTAATCATAAGATGCAAACATGATAATTATCATAAGGCATGGAATCATGAGATGTAGACATGATAAGGGTCATAACATGTATTTGAAAGATTTAAGCATGATAAGGATCATAAACATGAAATACTAGGCATGATTGAAAAACATAGGAAGAATTGAGATCATAGCAATAATGACATGTAGATAACAACATAAAAATGAGGAACATAAGAAAATCATAAATCACAAGTGCAATATAAAAGCATGCAGGATAGGAAGATAACATGAAACATAAATGGTGAGCCTTAGTTTGGTCAAAAGCTTCAAGATGTTGTTGAAGGGGAAAAGGAGAGTCATGATTTTAGGGTGGACAAGGAAGTGAAGCATGTGAAGATTGATGTGGTTGATCTAGAGATGCCCCCTGTTACTTCTGAGGTCGTGGGAAAAGGGAAGGAGAAGATGAAGCCTCATGTTGGTGTAGTGTAGGAAAAAGTATCCATTTTTCACACTTAATTTGGGAAATAATAATGATAAAAAGGACTAAATTATGCCTTAATTTAGTGTTGTAATATGTATTTTACATATTCACATTAAGTTTAGGGCCCTATTAATTAAAATGGACTTAATTGTGCCTTATTTTTGGTGTTATAAAGTGTATCTTTACACTTTCACACTCATCTAGGGCTTTATTAATTAATTGAGGTTAATTTTCCTTAATTGGCTCCTTTAATTCAAATCCAAGGCTAATTAATTGCAATTTCTGAAGGGTAAAACCCGACATTCATCAATTCCATAATATAAAACTTAACATTGGAGAATGTGTGTCCTAGGTAAGTGACCTAGGACCCATTGGGTCCTCACTTAGGCCTAGGACCTAAATTTCAAAAAAAACATTGGCAGTATTTCAATGATTTCAAATGTGTATTCACATGTCGGCTTGTGTTATTTGAATTTCGGGAAATAAATGTTAACATATGTATAAATATGAGGTCATTTCACTATGTTTCACATAGAAAATCTAAGACTTCAAGCATTCTAGCAAATTTATGAGCAAGTGTAATCAAGAGCATTTTCAAGGCATTCAAGGGAAAATTTGTAGAAGAATTACTACAACAATCAAGATTCATTATCATGTCAAAGTCATGCATGTTATTTGAGGTAATATGTTGATGTAGTGTTCAAGATCCATTCAAGTATTCAAAAGCATTGTTTCAAGTCAAGTTTCATGATCAAGATTCACATCCATTGAAGCCATTTAATGCAAGTTGTAGATCAATATTCCAAGGTTCAAACAAGGGTTTGGTGAGTTGTGACATTGCTTGTTCATTCATCATTACTTCATGCTATTTCATTTCATTTCAAGGATTAATTACCAAAACGAGGTTTGACCAAGGAAAACCCCCATTCACCTAACAAAACAACATTTTTTTCCCTTGATGTGTGTTTGCAGATTTTAGGTGGAAGATCTATTAAAGAGCAAAAATTGTAAAGTTGTCACCATTCTTGTAATTTCATAGAAACTGACCTACAAGATTTATTTCTGGCTTTTCAACTGCAAGATTCAGGATTTTGGGAGTGCAAACACAATAGAACATATCCCAGAAACCATTTTTCAGGAGCCCTAGCCAAGACCCATTCACCATAGGGCGAATGAGTCCTCAGTAATCTTTAAAAAAAGCACTTTTGGTAACTGGTACACATCACTTTCCCATTCTCATATCTGCATTTTAGTCTTTGGTTTCATCAGAATTGAGCTTAATCTTATAGATGCACTTTGTAGATTTCAATTTGGAGTTGTTTTGCTATTTTTAATCTTTCTCCCCAAAGTGTTGTTTAATAGGGATCCCCGTCCTTGCATAAAAGGGAAATTTGTAGATTCACACCTTGATTTGACTCACCTTAAGGTTAATAGTCATTTCATTGTTTGGATATCATCTCTTGAATGAAATAGTGAGAAATAGGTCCATCATAACCCCATTTCCCCCTTTCACATTGATGCACCCTATTTTTCATCAGTTCAGTTGGTAATCGTTTTGAGGATCTTCTTGAGTGTTATTTTCAGGGTATGGGTATGAATTGGGAGTTGCTTGATCCTAATGATATGGCTAGTATGGCTAAGGGTGGAGTGGATGTTTTCTTTAAACTCTTTATGTGGCTCCTTCGTGAAGTTAAATATCTACATGGTAACTTTGATTCGCTGGCCAAATTCAACATTAGCACTTTGAAGAACATAATAAGGAGGTGACGGTGTATGATAAGATGAAAATCATGAATGCTACCATTAACCAAATTGTGGAGGATGCTTCAAAAATGAGTAAGGATCATGATTCTTGGATTGCTGCTCTTGAGCAAAAAATCATGAAAAATCCAAGAGGATCTCTCCACTTTGGTTAATGTTAGTAGGGATTCTCTCTTGGATAGCGTGGAGGGGTTGGTGTTGTTGAATGAAAAAGCTAGGAAATGGACTGGAAAGTCCCTTTTTTTTTTGAAAAAGATGTTCATGAGGTGGAGGACAACACTTTGGTTGGGAAACATGCCAGAGCTGTTGATGAGGGCCCTTGTGTTAGAACCATAAGCAAGACTAAAAAGGTGTAGGAATTTTGGCTCAGGAAGTGAAGGAGGTCATGGAAGTGCATGATAAGGTGATCACGAAAGACCTGAATGCTGCAAGAATTTTGAAGAACCTGTTGTAGCGGTTGCTTTTTGGTTTGTTGCTTGTTTGTTGCTAGGTCATTGATTTGTTGATTGTGGTTTTTCTCGCTTTTTTTCTTTGGGGTTGCTTCATATTGTTATATCTCTCAAGTTACCTTCTTGTTTTGTAAAAATTTTCAAGGACCCTTCAAAACCTGTTTTTTGATAATCAAAAACATGAAACATAAATGAAAAACAATAAGATAAAATAAGGAATGTAGGAAAGCATGGAAACTAACAATAAAACACAAGCAATCATATAATCTAAACATGAAACCTAAGAAATCATAAGTGCTAAATTGAAAGTAGTATATAAAAGGTAATGGGATAACAATTCATAAAACATAATATAGAAGGTGAAATGAGAATATGGGATGCATAGTGAATATGACATATACAAAAGGCCAAAGTGTAAGGAAACACAAAAGGGATCAACACATATGTGGTGTAAGAATAAGGTCAAGTAGAACATGATATGAAATACAAGCATGAAGTGACATGAACAACACAATCCATGTTCAAATTTATTTGTGTCAATATGCACCACTAAAGGTGTCTTTCCATCATCCATGTGCTATCTAGGAAAATATAAATATAAACATAAATCCAATAAATAAAAATAAAAGCACAGAATGTGACCTAAGTGGTAATAAGGACAATTGGGGATGTCTTACAAATGAAGTCACCCGCATTGTGCAAGTCAATATTAGTATACTCAACTTGTATCAATTTTTAATTCATAATATCTTGAATGCACAATTATTTATAGAATATCCATGTGTGCAATGATAAGCACACAAATATTTAGCCCTATATGTTGTAAGCTTATACATACCCATTGTCTTAACTAGAGGCTAAGTAATAAAATTTGTTCCAAAAGTTGTTTCCATATAATATGTATAGGTTCTTGTAATGCAGTGAATCCCGTAAATTTCTTTGGGTTAATTTGTTCATGTTGATCATCATTATGTTCATCCTCATTTCCCCCGTTATCCACAAGAAAAAATATGGTAATTCATGATCATAGGAAAAAGTGTTAGAAATATATTGATATAAAAGAGGACATTGAATTTCTCTCTGGCCTGGAAATCACCCCACCATGGATGTTGGGGGGCTACGTTGGTTACCCTGTGTCCCCAAGGACTAGTCTCACCTCAAGCTCACCCCGTAAAGGGAACCCGGTGGGCTTGAGTCACGGGGATACCCTGAGGATAACAAAAAAAAGAACAGGACATTGAATAAATCACTTGTGTGTACATATATTACCACATAAATATGAGAATGAATGGTGAATGATGTCATAATATTTTTTCTAAAGAGTGGAATTAAACCTTCCATACATATGTTTTGAAGTTCATTATATTATAATGTATAGCTAATGTTAGTAACTAATGCTTGAAATCACAATATAAAATATTTATTGGCTTTAAATTGTCTTCTTGCTTGCATTACACAAAGTTAAAAATATGTATTCTAGGTCTAATATTAAAATTATAATATTTCATCAAAGTGTTAGCTAAATCCACAATAAAAGTGATATAAACATGTGGTAAAAGGTAAAACCACGTGAATGTGTGATCACTTAAGATTGTTGGAAAGAATTTAGTAAGCAATCAATCATTAGGAAAATAAGGGAAGAACATAGTTCAAAAGTATATTAAATATCAAAATTGATTATCTCTATCACCATACTTTAAAAAAGAGGGCGACACAAGTCCATTGGGTACAAGATAAACCAAAATACCATATGTTAAATAATTGGGTAATATCATTTTGGTATAAACTTTGTGTTTTAATGTTCTCTCATAATCAACAATGTGATTTTTTTGATGGGCCATATCACTATTGAGGTAGTTCACAAAAATGGGATTATCATTCTCTAAATTTCCCATATCCATATGTGTATGGATATCACATATTATAGTGGGAGATGCTGGGAAAGATGATCATCAACTAGTGGCACATTATCCTCATATGTACCCAGTTAAAATTATAAAATATCCCCACATTATTTTTGTATTATAATATTTAAACCCCATTTTTTTTTATTGGGAGGTTTATAAGAATTTATTTCATGATTACTCAAAGATACATCATATTAAAGTACAAAATGATCCAACAAAAGATCTCCATCAAAAGTTGGTAGATCGTCATGATGCATAGAAAATCCAGGGGGTCCACTATGGAAAGGCCACTAGAAGGGTAAGAATGAGAATCATGAGTGAAACATGGATTGAGAAAAATAACAAAGTAATATACACAATCACATGAAAAATAATTGAAGGAGAAATAATGTGTATGACATGAATCAAACCATTGTTTAGCTCCATTAACTAAGATATCACCAAATGCATGCATCAAAGTACTACCATCACATATGTAAATATAATATGAAGATAGGAATGATCTAACATGTAATTTGACATGTTCATTTCCATTAAATAAATCTTTCATAAGCCTATTAGAAAAAAGTGCATGATAAATTGAATCATCACAAAACAAAGAGTCATCAACCTTGTAATGAGAATATAAAGAACTACCACTATGTTCATCACTAAACATACCATCAAAAAAACATGAGACACAATATAAATAAGAAGGAATAGCCATGAGATAAGTGAGGATTAACAACCTCCTGTGAAGGTGAACAAGGTGTATCATGTAGATAGGTACATCACTAGTGATATATAATAAATATAATCATCATAGATCTCATCGTCAAGATAGTCATCATCAACAAGTACTCCCAAATCAACAAGTATATCAATAGGCATGGGATAAGGTGAATCCTTAACTTATGGGAGAAGGTGCATCTTCAACATATGTTTCTACATATATAAGTGAAGGTGAAACATGCATATCTATCAAGTGCACAACATTAGGTGCCTCAAGGAAGGATATATCATGATAGGCATATGAATGACAACTATCATAAGATGTTAGGGATAAATTATCATCAAAATTGGCTAAATTATGGTAAGGAAAGTTGTGCAAAGGTAAAATATTGCTATACTCATGCACATCACTATCCCTGGCCATAGGAAAAACAAAATCACAAGGCTAATGAATAAGTGAAGCAAGTGTATGCAAGAGGAAAAAGTACTAACCAACCATAGAAATGAGTAAAAAGTACACACGATGAAACAAAACCTTCATAGAAAAGACATCCCTATCCATAGGGTAAAAATGTGTGAGAGTGTTGAGGATTGAAGCATTATATGTTGCAAAGTGTAGAAACACATCCAAATCCATAACATAGTCATGGATAGGGGCTAAAGACAATGGATTATGAAATCACCATTGATATAAGTTGTATTAATGAAACAACTAAATGATGGGATTGAAAAGAGATTAGGTAATACAAGCCCAAACCAATAAAAAGGATAACAAGAGATAACTAAGGGTAGATCCAAACCCTAGGTAAATTATGATATGAAATAAATGGAGAAAAAAATAGAATAAAAATAAAATCCTAGAGTTAATTTAACAAGACAAGATGACACAATGAATAATAAATCCTAAAGAAATATATAATTACAGAGCACAAATAGGAAAGGGAAATCAAACCCTAGTCAAATATGAAAATAATATTAATCAATCATAAACATTTCATTTGAAAATCCCTAAGTTAGAAGGTAAAACCATAAGGCTAAAAATTATGGTGGTATATAAGATAAAATGAGTTCACCAAAATATAGAAGGAAAAAATCCTCTACATAGATAAATCTTGGCTAATTAAATAAATTCAATTAATCAATTAGTAAACTAACCTACATTAAAAGTAATTAGAATTGGTGGTTAAAAAAAACAAAAATAAATATAATTAAATGTGTTACTTAGCTCAATATATTAAAGAAGAAATGTTGTGATAGATGTCAAGAGTGGAATTTTCAAATTCTCTAAAATATTATGGCTAGCTTAAATGAAGATCTTGGATTCTACAAACCAGATATTTTTTTGGTCAAGATCACTTGCACGAGTGTGTACTTGAACCTAACATGATACCCATGGATATAGAATTCACTAGAATGTGCATTATTAAAATTTACTTGCCCTAAATTTTGATGTTTAAACATGCATAAGGATTGATGATGATTACATATTTTTGGGTAGTCTACTAAATTATGAGGGTAAGGTTCTCCTTAGTTAGACCTTTGGATGGATAGGCTTTATGGATCTAAGTGAAATATCAAGGATAAAAATCAAATGAGTATTAGTCCTAGGATGATGCATGTTGATGTAATGCTTCAATAATCCTAGACTATTTTTAATTCCTCTTACATAATCAAACTCTAGATGGACTTAATATTTCTATACAAATTTAAATGAATGAGTGAATATCCTTAAACACAACAAACTAACATGTAAATCAACACATTCTCTAGGTGGGCTCATAACCACTAGTGAGGGAAGGAAACAAGGGCCCACTTTATGAAATTTGAATTTAATGTTTGGTGTTCATATCTATTGTTCCACTTAGGTCAAGTCTACACCCTAAATATGATATTAGATGGTAACAGGGAATATAGAGACCATGACCAAATATCTAGGGATGAGTGATAACAGAACCATGCTATGTTATGTCATGAGTCAAATTAATGCAAGTTTATGCCACTAATAGTTGGTTATTGTGTGTAGACACCTAAAAATGACTAATATATTTTCATCTTATCATTTTATAATTATCCTTATCTTTTTTTTAATTATAATTATTTAATTAATCTAATATTTCCTTCTTTTCATCCACAATAATTAAATGAATTATTTAATTATCTTAATCTTTTTACCATATATATATATTAATTAAATAATTTTAATTATTTAATTAATTCGTCACTTATCTTTTTCCATTCAACATTAATTAAAAGTAAAATTCAATTTATCTTTGGTCCTCTATAATTAAATAATTTTAAAAATATATTTAATTAGCTAACACTCCTCTTTTAAATAAATTAAAAATAATTTATTTAAATTAAATCTTTTCCTCTATAATTAAATAATTTTCAAAAAATATTAATTAACTAAGACTCCTCTTTTAAATAAATTAAAATAATTTATTTATTAAATATTTTCTTCTAAAATACATAAATTAATATTCTCCAACTATCATTTTGAATTATCTTTCCCTCCATCAAATTCAAATTGTAGGTCTTACCCTATCTTGAATTTTCCTATCCATTGATCTTTCAAATTAATCTCCACCATTGATCAAATATCAAGTGAAGCATATAAATAAGAAACTTTTATTTTATTCAAGTCCTAACACTCTTGTTATCAAAATCACTATAGCACTTTTATCTCTCAAGCATTATCAAACATTTATCATTATCATTATCAAACATAGGTATCATTTATCTTTGAGCATTTGTCATCTATCATTATCATTACATTGGTGGAACTCTTATTTTTATTGTTCCATTGGTGCCTTGTTCAACCCTATGAATTTTCATTCTTCAACATCATTGGGGTATAGGGTTTTTCCGCTCATTTCATTTATACCCTCAATCCTTTCATTGGCTTATGTTTGCCTGTTGATCGACTGCACCGGGTCACCATTTGAGCTAAGTGGCATTTTATGACCCTCACCATCGTTCTTTACCAACCCCATCTCTTAAGTCACTGTTGCGCCTAGGAAGGCACTTTCCTTATGAATGACTTATTTGAACGTGTGGTTTTATACTCTATGAAAGTGTTGTTCATAGTCTATCATTTGTCGCAGGTTCTGTTCCAAAATTCTACATTCAACACGCGATGAGCGATGTTTTTCCACCAGCACCGTCAAGATCTACAACTATGGGCTTATTGCCTGTCACAGGTCGTGCTACACTCACCAAAGAGCAACTGGTGATGAGTGATATAACATTTACCTGTTAAGCCTGGTTCATCACCTATCGCGTGTTGTGCCCTCACTTTTGAAGAGTAACCTACGACCAGTGATGTAGTTACCTCTTGTAACCCATTGCTGGCACTTACACTATCGCCAGTGGGCTTTTGCTTTCCAAAGAGGAACCCACGACTGTCGATGGGTTGAGTTTTCCCCATCGTGTGGGCATGGTTTATTGCTAGTCAGGGTAGCTTGCTGGGAGGAGGACCTATGATGAACGATGTGGAATGAAGATCTTGGGGTAAAGTCTTTTGATGGTTAGATTGGTAGCTAGTAGCTCATCACTGGTTCTTTAGCCATTGCGTGATGATGTTTCAAAATAGACTTGAAACCGTCGATGGGCGATGCTGCAAAGATATGGTTGGGATTTCTTCATAATTCAAATGATCAATGACGGATAGGGTAAGGATGATCAGGTAAGGATGTGAATGGACGTGTGGCTGCTTTAAAGCACTTCCTCGATGTTTCCTGGTACGATCCATAAAGCAAGTGGTGATTCTTAATGTGCCTCGTTGATCGAGTTTTAAATCTGCAATGATCAACAATGGAGATTTGACATGCAGTAATGGTGTTCCTATTCACACGAGCGAGCTGAGATGAACATTAATTGTAGTTAGCCTTACATTCTCTTATTTAATGAGGATTTGTTGTAGATGAATCAAGTCATTCGCAAGTTAGCTAGAGTTTGGAATTAATTGTTGTGGCTGCGGGCGAGAGAGAATTATAGGAAGTTTTGAGTCCAAGCATTGTCGAGGTGGTGGCCTGGTATATTTTGGTGTGTAAGCACATGTATGTTCTGCATTGCTAATTGTGGCTCGGCCCTATTCTGCAATTTAGGTCTTGAAGCATTTTTGCTACATGTATGTGTGGGTTTCCTGAAGTTGTTGTCTCTGCTCTTTTCATCACCAACATTGATTACTGTGGTATTTTGAGAAGATGAGTGAACCAAGAACTCCTATTGCACTAGTGCGGAGGTCCCGAAGGCTAAGTATGCAGGATCCAATTACATACGTGTTGGAGGATAAACCTCCCTTGGCCGAGGTACCTATTGTTTCGGGCAAGAGGAGTGTACATGGAAAACATGAGAAGGTGGCTATTCAGAGCACCTATATTTTGAGAAGCAGGATTGTCTCTAGAAACCGACTAAAGGAAAGGAGAAGGGACCTCTGTTTGCGAAAGAATTAATGAGGTTCGACCTGGGTCTTGGGATTTGTTCATAGAAACCCATTACTCCCATCCTGGTCTCTAATAGCTCGTTGAGTGATGAGGGAGGAGCTGGACCTAGCCGTTGTTGGTGTCCTACTTCCTTGGTGCCTTATAGTGACTCCGAAGATGAGATTGTGATTGCAACTCCACTCTTTGTTATACGACCCGGTGAGGATGGTTACTCAGTGGTTAGCAAGGCCAAGTAACACTCGTGCGCTTTGCTAACGGTGTGGGGTTTTGGGTGATGTGATGATGCGGCTTTCAGATGGTGGGCTCTGTGGTTCATTTTGATGGTGACTGGTTCGGGGGTTCGTGTAGCTAATTGCGATGGTGGTTATTTTGAGTATTAGTAAACGTGCCAATTTTGCTGATGCCTTTTGGAAGGATTCCGTGGTGGCTCTGACAACTAGGTTAATGCTCATTTTTCCTTTTTTCTTTTCCCATGCTTATGGAATGATTAATGTAATGGTTTGGGAATTAACCCCGTTGAAATGAACTGTGAAATGAATATCAAATGTAATTACATTTCGAGCTGAATGCTTTGTCGCTCCCTTGTGCTATAAAAGGGATTTCATGGCTCAATGTAAAGGGGTTCTGGTCTGAAAGTTTTAAGTCCAGTAGGTCTTAAATAGGCACCAATCATAGTATGCAAAGGATAATGCTGAATGCCTGATGAATTCATTGGGAAATCTTCTTGGGTATAAGACATATATGTAATATTCTTAATAGGTTTTATATCAATTATTGGTATTGGAGCAGAATTCAAGGTCCAAATATTATACTCTCCTTTTGTATATTTTCACAAACTATAAATGAAATTATCAAAGATCATTTCATCTATCTTCAATAGTACAATTGAATGTGTGGCTTTATTTCTTTGCTTTAATTCAATGCCCGTTAAATAAAATGCTTGGGAAAAGTCATGGGTATGTGAGAATATATAAGGATGTGATAAGTAGTATTTTGGATAACGTGAGTCTTTGCAGTGTAAAACGTTACAAAGATAGTTTAGATATATCAGAATTGGATAATCAGTGTATTACTGGTTGTTGTATATTTGACTCCATTTACCCAATTGATGAGGCACTGGTCTGTTTATTTGTTATTCATGCAATTGAGTGAACAAGTTACATATCTGGCCATGAATTCATAATTAGAACAACTTTTATAAAATTATGCCAATATATCTAAAGTATATGCACATTCTTAGCAAAATAAACATTAATTCATTTGAAGGTCTGCCAAATCTTTATTGAAGTTAGTGTGATTGCATCAATTAAGAATGAATCTATAATGAAGTGTTCTTGAAAATTGATACACCAAATGAACACCATAAGGAACACCCTCCTTGGTCCTATAGAGCCTAAAGTGTAGGAATAGAGACCTCAAAGTCCTCTATTCATTGTGTTGGCCACTAGTCCTTGGTGGTTTTTGAATATAGAGGTTGGAACCCTTTTAGAAAATCCCAAGGTTAGCTAGAAAAATCACCAAAAAAAATGGTGACTCTGCTAGGGAGAAGTATTTTCATCCCCCAGTTGCATATGGTTTGATATAGAGTCACATGGTGAAGAATCTAGACGTTTAGTTCAGATCTTGTGCAGTTCTTGACCTTGGTTAAAATATTTGTAGCAGCGAAGTGTGAAGATTTTGAAGTTGACTCCGTTGTTGGAACAAACCGAGAACTAGACCTACCCTGAAAGTTGTTTCAACTAATTTGAAACATAATCCTCTTAATTAGAGGTGGCAGCTCTGATTTAAAGAACCTAACAAAGAATACGATAAAGTTTTAGATCTGCACACTTCAAGACCAAAGGTGAAATCTTGCTCTAAAATGCCAGGTATTTTCATAAATATGAGGAAATATTGTTATATTTGTAGATAATTTGTGGGAATTTTTGAGATCTAAGCCATAAATGTTTCCCAATTTGGTGAAATAGCACTAAAGTAGGGAAAGGAATGATACCTTTGCATAATCTTAAAGTACAGTTGAAATAATTGTTGAAACCTATCATATTCATGAATGTCACCTGTTGAATAATATTATGCAAAGAACTAGAATATATACATCATAAAGGCTTACTCCCATAAAAGGAATTTGGGTAACCTTTTTGATGATATTGACAAGACTGGCAAAGGATAGAACAAAGTGTCTTGTCAAGTTATACATCTGGAACCAAAATGAATACAACGACACATGATGAATATCCCTTGTCACATCAAAGGAATTTCAGTACTAAAAGGTATAGGGCCATATATTTCAGTGATGTTATAGGTTACCCAAATATTATACCACCCAAGATCAGGGACAAAATACCAAAATTCAGTGGTGAAAAGTTAGAGTCAGCAAGTAGACATGTGCAGGAATTTTCTAATGTAATGGGTGACTATGAGATAGATTGTGAAGATGTGGTTATGAAGTTATTTGTTCAATCCCTGAGAGGAGATGCAAGAGATTGGTTCTCTTATTTTCCAACGTCTTTTGTACATTGTTGGAGTGAATTGAAGATAGTTTTTATGGGACAGTTTGGTGAGAGGATAAACCCAAGCATTGCAAGGAAGAATTTCATGGAGATCCTTAGGGGTAAAGAGGAGTTGATCCTTGCTTTTAACCTTAGATTTTTGAAATTCATAAGAGAAATCCTTGAACACATAAGGCCAAATGATGCAGAATGTCTAGTTGTATATTTAGGGGCATTTGATAGTAAGATGGGTTTCTTGTTGAGGGATAAAGAGCCTACTACTTTGCATCAATCTTATCAAAGTGCAATGGATATTGAGAACAATTTGAAGTACTCAATCATGAGGGGACATGTGATTGCTAATGTGAATGGCTCTGGTAGAATCCAAACTATTGAGCCAAGCCAGTCAGGAAATAAAAGTGTTTGTCAAGAAAAGGAGCCCTTAAATGTTACATTTGCATTGCTCTCAAGAAATGTTGAACATGAGCGAGCATCAACCTCACATCAACCAAGGTCTGGAAGAGTTGATTCAATTTCATCTATTAGAAAATTGTATGAGATAAAGAGACATGCGAATGAGTCACCATACGACTTGTTTTCAAGATTCTTGGATGTTATAATGGAAATACCCAAGATTTCTAGGCCTAATGATTTAATGTGCATTGATTTGTTTTGTGAGGCTTACAAATTAGGAACAAGCCAATGGCCTAAGAATCAGAAGCCTCGTAGCCTTAATCAAGTAATGGACTGGACAAGTATTGTAGAGGGCATTGAGCATGGTCATATGCCATTTGTTGTTTCCCAGAATGGGGACAATTATTGTTATAGTGAAGAAAATCAAAGGATAGAATTGTCAAGTCGAGAAGATGCATTAGAAGGAGGGCAGTCAGCTGATGATTGATGCTATTTCACAAATACTCTAAATGTGGGGCCTGGCAGTAGTGATGAAGATGAAGAGACAAAGTACGAGGATGAGGAGACATCACCTATTTTTCCTCCTTGGGATGTCATAGGATATGGGAAAATACAAGAGGAACATGGTGAAACCTCACAATGTGATTTAGTCATGAACAATATTGCACCAATCAGTGATTTGAATGCATTGAATTTGAATTATATGACACATATGAGGAATCAAAGGAATGAGATTGAACTGGGACAGTCTTCTAATGAATATGATTCCTCTTATGAAGTGGAGGTGGAGCCCTTTGCTTCAAGTGAAGGATGTGTTAATAGCCTTGAAGGGGTCTGTTTCCTTGGTAGTGAGTAGTTTTCTTCATGTGAAGAAATTTTTTGTATGCAAATCAATTGTTATGAGCACAAATGATGAAGAGGATATTAAAAGTGTCTCTCTCTGTTCTTCAAGTGATTACACCGATCTTGAATATACTAATGATCAAATGTATTGGGATCTAGACATCATCAAGGATGAGGTACATGAGACCGTCATGAAGACATGGCATAATCCTTTATTTGATGAATTTGCATTGGAAAGTGAGGTTATAAATGATGACCCCTATTGGTGTAGAGGCGATCCTCTTTTTGAAGAAAATCCTGAAGAATACTTGGTAAGCATTACTAATGAATATGTTGTTGATAGTACAAACAAGAGCTAAGCTGATACTAAGTTAGGTAATGTGGTTTGTCAAGATGTCAACTCCGTCTTAATAGCTCCCCAACTGAATGGAAAATGGGGTGATACAAATATTGATGAATTAGTGTACCAATGTGTGATTGAGCAAATTGTGCCTGATAAGCATCAAGAAGATAACTCAAATTTGCTAACATTTAATTGTGATAATGGCCCATCTGATGGAAGAACTAAAGATTGTGATGGTAACCATGAATATAATATCACTATTAAGGGAGATGTGGATGATTGTGCTAATTCTCTTATGATATCTGGAGATATGCTTGAAAAGAGGGTTGAGATATCAGGCGCTCGAGTTCTAGATGATGATATTTTCCCTCACATAAGTGGAAATCCATTCTTGGATGCCCACAAGGAAAATTGGGATGGATGCATGGATGTTCATGCAACATCATTTTATGTTGAGGAGAAGGAATTATTTGATAACTTTGTAGAATATGCTAATATTTCTAGATTATTTGATCCTTATGAAGAGCAACTCAGAATTATGGGTAACTGAAAAAATGATGTTGGTCAATATGAAGTTGCAGTGCAGTATTTTGCAGAGGTTCCATATCTTATGGATCTTATTATGGGCCTGCTTCCACCTAAAGGAATGGATGTTATGGTGGTGCAGAATGCAGATCCTCTAGTGCTTGTAGGCCATTTCTTGAGTACCTCAAAGGATATTGAATATTGCATAAAGGATGTTCATGAATACCTTCAGCTTGGTGAATAGGTTGAAGGTAATGTCACCATCTATGATAAGGTGGAATATGAAAGTTTTACTTTTCCAATATATCAGGGTGAGCCTATAATACAACAAGGTAATGAGCAGAATAATCCCATGATAAGTGGGGTGGATGAGGCCAGATATGATGAAATTTGTGGCTCAAGAGTGTACAATGCAGATCTTGATCTATCGAAATCAATGCAGAATCGGGTATTTGATAGAGGAAAGGTTTCTCCTTGAGCTTTGGGAGGCCATCATGCCTCCAATTAAAGATGTAAAGCTAATAAGGTGAATGTCCCCTTGACGGTATGCTTTGTTAGAGATTCTGGATTCTTGCTATGCCTGCAAGAGGCATACATCCCTAGTCAGAGCCACTAGTGGAACTCTTATTTTTATTGTTCCATTGGTGTTATGTTCAAGCCTGTGAATTTTCATTCTTCAACATCATTGGGGTATAGGGTTTTGTTGCTCATTTCATTTAACCCTCAATCCTTTCATTAAAATAAATTAAGGTTAGTTCTTAAATACAACTTCAAATGTACAAATAAAACATTTCACACTTCAAGTCGACACATAATGATCGATTAGGAAAAGGATTGACTTCGACCCAAATTTGAATTTAAAATTTGAAATGACTAGGACCATTTCTACAAACCATAGAACTGAACTAGTTCATTTTGCTCTACGACTATATATTTGAACACAAGTAATGAATGGATATACTAAGTATCGTGACCGACCTTTAAGAACAAGTGCAAGTGGAAACAAATTTGACTTAAAGTATGTGAGATTTTATGTAAAAATATCATATCACTTATACACTAATCATCACATAAAAAATAACTAGATCAAAATGACTCCAAAATTAAAAAAAATATACAATTCTTGAACTTATCAATTATTCCCTAACTTAACATTATAGTGTTATGGATAATATTATTAAAAGGATCTTTTAAGCTCACTCACATCAATTGTACTTCATAAATCTATTTATTAGGAGATATTTTAAAGAAAAGAATGAGTTTTTATCAAGTGAATGGTATAAAATGAAGCTAGGTTGAAATATTAGGTACCCAATAATCTTTTGCACTAAGCTTAAAAAATTTACTAATACACCTATAATTACATACTTAAAAAATATCTTCATGTTTATCCTCCCAACAAAAATATAAAGACGTTTTGCCACATGAGCTCCACGTAGTACGGGTGACAACAAAGGCAGGAAGTGGGGACCACCGGGCTCCGAATGCCAAGGCAGCCCAACTTACCATGTTTTATTGGATACAAAGATCCAAGCAACAAGGGAAATAAAATAGAAACTTTCTTAATTTAATGAACCGAGAAACCATACTTTAGCTTTGACCAGGCAGCTTTTCTCGTAAAACCACAGGGGCTCTACTCTTCTCTTCATCCGCTTTTATCTCTGGTTCAGCACCAAACGAGGACACCCATTTGCTCTGCTCTGCGATCTCAACAACACAGGTAAACACCCCAATGTACTCTGAATAAATGGAATCCATATACATTATGTTCATCAGAATAAGCATGCACACTTAGATCCAAAATTTTGTGCCTTCTCGATCTTTGAGTTTCTTTCCACACATTTTTCTGCATATCAATTACATTTTTCATCCAGATGTTTTTGTTCATTTTGGGGCTAACTCTTTCATTCTTAAATTCCAGATTTATGGCTGGTTTTTAAGTGGAAAAAGAAAAACTAGTGAGTTTAATAAAGCCTAGCTGTATTGCTTGACACCGATCTGAGAAGCAATTTTTAGCCAAGTGGTATTGAAGAGAATTAAGAGGTTGCATTTTGTGGATGTGGGCATTTTTGTTACAAAGATTTCAGGCATATTTGCCGTCTTTGGTAACAAGAATAGAGGACCCTGCGCCTATCTTCATCTCCCGTATTTTTCGGCGTGTCTTTTTGCGAAGCTTAATTGCAGGGTTTTAGGATGCTTTGTTGGTTAGTCTAGTTTGTTTAGCTGCTTGGGTTTACACAATCTTCAATGCCAGTGCCAACCTTTTTATTTTTGGATACTTTTGATGGTTTAGTCTTGGACAAATCCATTTAATTGGCATTTTATAAGTGTAGCCAGATCTACAAAATTACCATCAAACGCTACTTGCGATTGCCCTTCAATTGTGATAGCCGTACTGAGAATCCTTGAAGCCAATTTTTTTTTTGTGCATCTTTTCTGAGTCATATAGTTGCCTGGTGGGTTATCTTGATTCTTCTCCTGAACAACGAACACATAGCCTGTGTGCCAGCCTATGCCAATCCTTGTTGGATCTTAAGCGATTGGCATATATTTTGATTTCCAGTTCACAATCTCTGAGAGTGTTGGACGAGGCAGGACAGACTGTTCTTTTTAACTGTTTCTTTGTAAGCATTTTGTGTTGTGCATCAATCTGTACATCGTGTTTGACTTGAATGAATGCTAAATTGTGTCAGCATTATTGTTGCCGTTAGATAGCTTGTGACTTGTCAAGTCGATATAGTGCATTTCAATTTAGTAAGGATTTGCTCATTAAAAAAACCCTAGAACTTGTGAAAATTGACGATTTGTGTTCTGATCTGATGGCAGGAATGTAATTATTTCAATATGAAGGAAATTCTCTATTAGCTATTGTTTGATGCAAATTACATATTGATACAAGCTACATATCATATGGCCTTACAGAAAAATTGCAGCACTATTCTTTGTGGTGAGGTTAAAGGAATTAGAGGACTGTGGTGGAAGAGACTGAAAAAGTGTATCGTCTAGGTGTTATAGAATTCATGGCCTTGCATGAATGACTTGCATTGAGAAAACTATATTCTGACAAATGGCAACCTCCAGATCATCAGAAGCAAATTTCAAACAGTCATGCAAGCCAGCCTCCTGTCAGGCACCAGGATCATCTTCCATCAAGAACATATCCGTAGAAGGAATTACCCAAGCACTAGATACAACTAGCCTAAAGCAAACAGCAATGGTTGGTACTTCTAGAATGCAAGAAGCAGGCCTTGTGAAACAGAAGTTGAAGCTAGGGGGTAATGTGCCAGCATCAGAGAAAATTATGTTGGAGAAAGCATCTAAGGAAGTTGGCATTTCACGGGTCCCAGAAGCAGCTAATCAGAAGCCACCATTAAAGGGTGCAGTTAATAATCCATTATTTGAAGCAGGCTCATTACAATCACCCACTTCCAAATGTGGAACTAGAGTAGGGGGTGTTTCTCAGGGAACTGCCAGAAGTACTATGAAGCATTCATCAAGAGAAACATCAGAACCAAGGAATCTAAATCCTGTACCTGATGAGTCTATGATCCCACAAAACACAAAAGCAGATCATACAAATCAATTGTCACGTGCAAATTGCTCCCAGTCACTTGAAGCGAATAAGCTGAAGTATCCACCGAGGGGGTGCATGGATATGTCCAAGGGTACTGGGGCATTATCTGTAACAGGTACTTTAGCATCATCAGCTTGTTGTAACTCACAGAAAGCTGAAGGTGTTTGTCATTTACCGGAAGGCTTGTCTCAAGTTGGTTTTAGCGAACAGAACAAAGGATCATCTGAAGGGGATGAGAAAGGCACATGGGATGCGTCCTTGCCTACAAGCAGCAGTCTCAGTCCCCACAACAGCACTGACAGCACAGGTGTTATGACAGCACCAAGTAGTGTTAAAAATAGCTCAAGTGCAAAATTAAGTGATGGTACCAGCAGTGTGGCTAATTCCATACCAAAGACTAGTGAAAGTGCCAAAGTTAGTGAAAAGGGAGATTTTATTGAAAGTGCTAAGAGCAGTGTTTGCAGAGGTAGCAATAGCAGTGGGGTCAGTGATGAAAGCACCTGCAGCAGTTTAAGTAGTAGCGCCAACAAGCCTCACAAGTCCAATGATCCAAGATGGGAAGCCATACGAGCAGTTAGAATGCGGGATGGAATTTTGGGATTAAGCCACTTCAGATTGCTTAAGAAGCTAGGGTGTGGCGACATAGGCAGTGTTTATCTTTCAGAACTCAGTGGTACAAGATGCTACTTTGCAATGAAGGTGATGGACAAAGGCTCTCTGGCAAGTCGCAAAAAGTTGCTGAGAGCTCAAACTGAAAGAGAAATACTGCAATCTCTGGATCATCCTTTTCTCCCTACATTATACACTCACTTTGAGACAGACAGGTTCTCCTGCCTGGTTATGGAGTATTGTCCAGGAGGAGATTTGCACACTCTTCGCCAACGACAACCAGGAAAGCACTTCTCTGAGCAAGCAGTACGGTGAGAACCTCAATCATTTGTAAGATTGGTAAATTCTAATTACATGGCTTACTTGTATTGATTGATGTGTATTTGTACAATGCTCTACTGAATGGTAGAATACCGAGTAAATCAATTTTCTTAATGGGCAATATCCTGGAAGTGAATCATCATTGTTAACTTCATGAACCCCATTGTTTTGGGGTTGTTGTCTTTTGTTCATCTCTTAGCTTTGATCTTCTTTCTCGTTGATTTTATTTGTTTAAGATATTTTTAATGCAACAATATGCCAATTTTCTTTTGGGCACCGCTAACTATAAGAGGGTGCACCAATAAACATTACTACAACCTGAGATATTTGATAGGAATTCACACCGGTAGCATAAAATTTTTTCCATTGACTATCTTTATATAGAATGGATGCTTTTAAACACAGAGTTCCAAAATTCCTTCTGCAAAGTGGATCATATGGGTCTACTAGCTCCATATTTCAGCTCATAGTAGTAGGGTTAAACTTATCTGGTTGAAAATTGAAGATTTGGAATGTCAGCAAACAAAGTTACTTGTCAATCACTCTAGCCTCAGTGGGAGATAATATGGACTCATATAAGGTATATACATATGAAAAAAGCAAGCCTTTTCGTTTTATGGATGGTTATAAAATATAAAGCTATAATGGAATGTCAAATATTAATATAAGACTTTAGTTATGCAGTAATGAAAGAATGCATACAGCACTCATAGGATGAAAGATACAGAAATCCATCTTTTAGAAAGTAAACTAAAATATGCATACACAAAGGAAATGATTGAACTCTCCATCTTGGTGGACTAAGGAGTAATTGATTTTCTGAAAGTGCCAAACAGTCATGAAGTGGTTTTCATGTTTATTCTACTTGTGTCAGAGGCTGATGGCTCAATAGTGTTTAGCAGTTGCTTTGCAATGAGAGTTCTTTGAAGATTCATTGTTGGCGTTGAGGGGACAAAAATTAGAGAGAAATTATCAATGTTTTATTGTGTTAGTGTTGTCATTGAATTTCCAAAAGGGAGGGAAACACATATCAAGAAAGATTTAAGGGAATATACCTTGTCTTGTCAGAGAAATTGCTATACTGGTCATCTTGGCTGTAGTGTAGTTATTTAAATTTTTAACTAATACAGGTGAAACTAGGTAGTATCCTAAATATTCTAGATGATACCCTCTATGTGGCTTACAGAAGGTTAGATCGAATGTATAAGGAATTCATATTTTAAAAAGATCATTTTCTGAGAGTTTTCATTCTATTATACAATTTGCTTATAATTTAAAGAAATGGCTTATAAAACCTTGGAAACTTTTCCCATTGCAACTATAGAAAAAACAGAAAGCTTAGAGGAAGAGTTAGAGATAAAGGAGATCTTTCTGAAATGCCGTGGCTGTATGTAATAAGTAATAACACATAAATGGAATGTAAAAATAAAGGATTAATGAATATCATAACCTCAGGGCTTGGTAATGATATGAATCTATGCCTTGGTGTAGTATTTCTTAATAATATTTTGCCTATTTTGGTCAAAAAGGTGTGTGATTAGGATCCCTCTTGTCACCGGTGGTTGCAATTTCATGGAGAAATTGAAAAATCAATCCCTTACCTTTTTCACCTTCAGCCATGATGGTGGAAAAGGTATGTAGATGACACTCACGTAAATTGCTGCATTGAAAGGATAACATCAAGGAATTTTATGATCATCTCAATGACATTTTTGATGGTATTAAGTTATTAACTATTACATTCACAAAGGAGATGGAAGCAGATGAGTCTCTTCCTTTCTTCAATGTTTTACGAAAACGAAGTGATGCATTCTAACATGCTACTCTACAAAAACATATACATGTAGACTTGCATTATAGGTTTACCCGTTTGCCACCTATTGTAAAAAGAAGGAGTACTCAAATCTTTTGCAATTGGAGCCCTTAGAATTATGGATGGAGAGCACATGGAATGAGAGAAGCAACGTTTTGGCAGAGGTTTTCAAGAAGAATGACAGAAAAGCTAAACATTTAGCTTGAATATTCAGGCAACATTTTGGCAGAGGGTTTCAATAAGAATGGCAGTAAAGCTAAACAAATAGCTTGAGTATATTTAAATATGTCAAGAGGTTCACCTCCACACCACAGAATGGACAATGCAGCCAACCAACCAATGATTTTTCTACCTTATGAGGGATCTTCAACAAATTTAAAGAAATCTGAAAAAGGAACAAGCCTACAAGGTGAGACCAATTGCCCCTTTTCAATATAAGAATGGTAGAATCGTAAGTACTGATGTTTATTTTATTGTGTGTTCTTGTGATCCCCAATACATTGGTGAAACAGGGAGGACAATTCAAACAAAAATCTACGAACTTTGTGCAAATTTCCATTACAAGTGCATGAAAATCTCAATGCTGGCAATACACATTTATTTCTAACAGCTCATGAAATTTGTATGGAAGAGACAAGAATTCTAGCGAAGGAGGACCATGGAATGAAGAGAATGCTTTAGCCATTGAGGCTGGTAAACATCATAATGACTAACATACCATGGGACATGTTCTTGGGAAAGGGATGTTTGGAACACCTTGGGGATGGGTGGATAGCGATGAAACAATCCCTTCTCATCCCCTATTGTTTTAGAAACCAAGGAGTTATCCCTGAGATGCCCCATGATGTGGGAAAATCCTTGAAATGTTCCTCTTTTTGGAAATGTGGTACCTCTAGATGTCCTCGATGGTTATTAAGGTCCCCCCCAAATAAAGTGAAAAAATTTAACCCCAATATAAAAGTGGAGCTTTGATGAGACCCCAACCTAATGTAACTCAACCAAACCCTAAACTCTTTTTATTTTGCAAAAGCAAAGAAACAAGAAAATAGAGGAAGAAATAAGAAGAGAGATGAAGAGAAGATTCAGGAGGGATTTGCAGCCAAAGGGAGGTCGCCATATTTGGCAGCCATGTTAACATTTGAATTTTTGCTTTTTTTTTGGTTTGTTATTAAATAAAAACGTAAAACTTAATGGCCATTGCCATGACAAAGCCATGCTTTTGTTTTTTGTTTTCTCAAAAGAATCAATGGCATGGTTAAGAAAATAAGTTTTTTTTGTTGGTAAATGAGGGCGAAATGATCCTTGCCTAATGGGATACAAATGGGGGCCCACACCTTGGGAATGGTATACATGCACTTTTACTAATCTTGAATTAGTGCTTGGAGCATGCTTGAGGGTCCTTGGGGGTATTTCAGCTTGGGACTCATTGTGGTAATGCTTTACCTTTCCCATCCAATCTATCTCGCCTGACTAAAATATCAAATTTCAATTTATCAAATCATTTTTTTGGTTTTTATTTTTATTTTTCCTCATACACTGCTAAAAAATTGCAGTTTCACCTTTGCATTTAAAGTAGGATCTAGCCTCAAAGTTGAATATAAATATGCATTTTAAATTTACTTTATGGATGGTTTTTGTTTTCTTTTTCTAGGGGGAGATGTCTTACAGAAATGACCAAGAGAAAAGTTTGAAAATATAGAAGGAATAGACAGTAGAAGTAGAGGAGAGGAAAGAATTGAGGGTGCTCAAACTGAAAGTTCTATTGGGAATGTTTCATCTTTTGATTGCCCATTAAAGACATCGGTTAACTATGCTAAGGGGCCATTCAATATTTGATCTTGGATCATGTTATTTAATTAAAATTGCCGCTTCTATTAGTTTGTTTGAATTATTTTTATTTTTATGTGTTTTAAGTCTCATTTATATATAATAGGGATAACCATCATCAAATTTTTTTATCCAAAGCCTCTTATCCTTCAAACATTGACAAACATTGATAATAATATAATAGGAATGAAGGCCTAGGTTTAAGTGACAAAGTGACGAGTGAAGACCCATTTTTCAAAAATTTGGAAGATTACTTGGGCTGAAGCAAAGGAAAGATATATAATATTTTGTTGATTAAGCTTAAAGCATTGTATGAAATTTAAATAATAAAAACATTTGATTATATATATATATGATAGATTAGTTAAGGGTTCTATACGGGCCCTTGCCTAAAGAAAATAAGCTTAAGTACAACATAGACCTGTATTGATGGAAAATACTAAAGAGCAACTTCTAAATTAGACTGCCATTACAACATCCCTAGCAAGAAAAACACCCTATTACAAAATATTGACCTAACTATAAGTTGCAAAAAGCAATGTTACCAATTCTTCACAAAAACCCTTGAATCTGGGTATGATTTGCTCTTGGTTTGGATATGAGTGCGGTCTAGCAATGGAGTTGGCCAGGGTTTTGCTTTTTTGCTTTGAGAAACTTTAGGGCAAACCCACTTCGAACCCAACCAATTTTTTAAGAATCCTCAACAAACCCATTGAAAATGTGACGGTTTTTTAAGTTTCTTTTTCTTTGCAATATTTCCCAGGCCAAGAACGATGGTGATTTTGCCACGATTCTAAGGGCAAATAACAAAAGTGAACTTTCAGATTGCTTTCCTATTTTGCATCTGCCTGTTTTTAAGCCGCTCATTTATTGCCTACACCTTGTTCAAGTTGATCACTTGACTATTAATAATAAAAAATGAATAGTTATGTATGTTTAATAATATTTTTTAAAAATTATTATTAATTATTAATATTAACTTTATTTATAATTTTTTATTATATTATAATATTATATATTAACTTTATTAATATTGTTATACATTAAAAATATAGAAAATATGTATATTATATTTAATATTCTTGATTTTAAGACATAAATATATATGTTTATGATTTCATATGTTTTGGTATTGACGAACCCAAAATGAACTCAACTCCCCAAATTTTTTTTTTTTGAATCTTTGAATTGAATAGACAAATCCAAACCAGAACTGTAAATTTTAGGTGAACAGATTAAATGCACAGAAAATAATTCAAAATCAGACAAAATAACACAGCAGATACCCTGGGAAAACCCTCCTCTTGAGGGAGAAAAACCCAGCAACAAAGATCTCTCCTTTATTTATAATATCAGTGACAACATTTCACTTTACAATGAGGTCTAACACAAGACCAATATGCAGCACCTGGCAATATGCAATAACAGATAACAACCTGCCAATTCGCACCTGGCAAATATTCGTAATTGACTGAATACAGATCTGGCAATATCCTGCTATAAGGAATTCGCACCGGCATGATACTTTGCACTGGGTGATCTTCAATCTGTATGATCTCCACACTGTATGATGTTCGCACTGTGTAATGTATTCGCACTGCATATGTTCGCACTGTATCTTGTATTCGCACTTGATTAATATATTCGCACTTGATGATATTGAACTTATGTGAATAACCGAACTGATATTGGATGATTACAATGGACGAATCAATGTGTATATATACAAATGAATGGGAGAGACACATCTCTTCAAATCCTTCATGTCGGCCTTCAAGAAATCGCGACTCTTCATAAATGGAAGTCGGCCTCAATTAATAAACAAATATTAAATGTCTTCTAATAAAAGATTTGATTATCAAGATGAATTCGTATCTTCTCATGTCGGCCATAGACAAAATATAAAATGAAGTTAATACAAAAAACAACGAATATAAATTAAATAGCCAACGGGCTATCATTTAATTTATGTTTCCTCAATAGGGCTGAGCTGGAAGGAACGACTGAAGCTGCAATATCATTAACACTCCCTCTCAGCTAGGGAGAGAACTTCCAGCTGCACAATACGAATCATCTCAATATGAGGTCCATCAGCCATCATTGCCTGCAATCAGATATAAAGAGAAGGATATCACCTCAACGTGATGACGAACATCATGGCTACATCCATGTGTGAAATAACATATCACCTCATTGTGATAGTGACCACCATAGCTACACCCATGTTATGGAAAGGAGCTTATCACCTCATCGTGAAAGCATATCACCTCATTGTGATATCAACCATCATGGCTACACCCATGTATGGTATGTACAAGTGTTCATCACTTGCGTGATGTTGTCACCTCAACGTGACTTTCACCATGGCTCTCCCAGAGGGTGAAACACAAGTACAAGAAGATCATCACGGACTCTCTCACGTGATGTTTGTCATGGAGTCACACACATGACATCCACCATGACTCAGCTCAGAGGGTGGAAACAAGGGCTTTCACCTCAAATTCTTCCGTCACAGAAGAAAATGCAATGGTAAGTACAAGTGTTCATCACTTGCGTGATGTTGTCACCTCAACGTGACTTTCACCATGACTCTCTCAGAGGGTGAAACACAAGTACAACATATGTCATGGAGTCTCACACATGACATCCACCATAACTCACTCAGAGGGTGGAAACAAGGGCTTTCACCTCAAATTCTTCCGTCACGAAGAAAATGCATTAACAAGGCTCACCGATACTGAGACTCATACTCAGTCAAGGCTGGATTCTCCACCATACCAAGCTTATCTCGAAGTATACAAACTTTATCTGGCGAGAGGCTTGGTGAGAATATCTCCGTCGCTTCATCAATGTACCTCAACCGTTCCTTCCGCAGCACCATATCTACGATATAGTGGTACTTGATCTCAACATGCTTGGATCTGTCATGAAACACAGGATTGACAGAGCTTCACACAACTCGATTATCACAATGAATAATAGTAGGCTCCATTGATTGTCCAAACAATCCTGCAAGGAGCTTACGGCCAGCTTCCCGAGTTGCCATGCAAGCTGCAATGTACTTGGCTGCTCAATGCTAGCTGCCGGAAATCATAGTAACCCAAACTGAAGCAACAACTAGAGGTGCTCTTCCTATCTGTGACACAACCTTCGAATCGAAACCAAGTATCTCCAAGTCTGCATCAAGTATACCTCAACCCATATCCAACTGTGCCACAAGTATCTAAGGATATGTTTAGCTGCAACAAGATGTATCTGTCTCGGATCACACATAAACTGGCTAAGTGCACTCACTGCATAGCAAATATCAGGTCTAGTGTTAACTAGATACATCAAGGATCCAATCAGCTGTCTGTACAATGTAGGATCCACCAAATCTGAACTAGCTGCAGCCTCCTTCAATTTATGAATAGGTGTAGACATGGATTTGCAATCCATCATGCCAAATCTCTTCAGTATATCAATGGTGTACTTCCCTTGACTTAGAATCATACCATCTGTCTTCTGCCAGACTTCTAAGCCAAGGAAGTAATGCATGAGCCCAAGGTCCTTCATCTCAAATTCAGAAGTTAAATCCTTCTTACATTCAAGAATCGGGTGATCTTCTCCAGTAAGGATTAGGTCATCAACATATAGAACCAAAATTAATGCATCACCATTGATTACCTTGAAGTAGAGATTTGAATCAGCATCATTCTTCAAGAAACCAAAGCTTGATAGGTACCGATCGATCCTTTCCTACCATGCACGAGGAGCCTGCTTAAGACCATACAAGGCCTTCTTCAGCTTGCAAACATGAGACTCCTTCCCATGAATCTCAAATCCATCAGGTTGCTCTATATAAACCTCTTCCTCAATCACTCCATTGAGAAAGGCTGTCTTCACATCCATCTGGTGAATCTTCCATCCTCTAGATGCAGCAATAGCAATGATGGTTCTGATGAAGTGTAGTGAGCAACAGAGCAAAAGTCTCATCATAATCAACTCCCTCTTTCTGAGAAAACCCACGAGCCAAAAATCTTGCCTTGTACTTCTCAATGCTTCCATCTGCGCATGCTTAATCTTGAATAGCCATTTAGAAGATACCACAGACTTGCCCTCGGGTCTAGGAACAATATCCCAAACATCATTTTTAAGAATTGACTGATACTCCTCTGTCATAGCATCTCTCCAAACTTGAAGACTAGATGCTTCCTCAACACAGGTAGGCTTAGATTCTATAATCTGACTCATCAAGGCAACATAACTGGAGAACTTATGTGGCCTTTTGCTTTCTCTGAATGTGCCTCTAGGAGCTGCAAAGCTTTCAGCCTCTTGCATAGTGCGACTAGCCCATAGAGGTCTCTTTCTCCCAATAACAATGTCAGTAGGCCCATCAGTAGGTTCCAAGGGTTCAACTGGATCAAGATCTTCCTTTGGTTCCATAGTCTCCCTCTGAATCTCAGGAGTATGGTCAACTTCCATGTCCTGAGGAGACTCTTCATTATCAATCTCCATATGAATCCCTCTGGATCTCCTGAATGCAACATCTTCCTCGAATGTGACATTCCCTACTGATCTCTATCAACTTCTGACCTGGAATGTAAATTCTGTAAGCTTTTGATGTCTCACTGTAGCCCACAAATATTCCCTTCTTGCCAGAAGGCTCCAGCTTGGTTCTCTTTTCTTTGGGAACATGAACATAGACGGGACAACCAAAGATCCTCAAGTGACTGACTTCAGGCTTCTTCCCTGTAAAGGCTTCTTCTGGAGTCATATTCTCCAAGATCTTATGAGGACTTCGAACATATATAGCTGTCCTGGAAGCTTCTGCCCATAGGAAGGTTTGCAAATCTTGATCATGAATCATGGCCTTTGCTGCTTCCACAATCGTTCTGTTCTTTCTTTCTGCAACACCATTTTGTTGAGGATTATAGGGAACACAGAACTCCCTCTTAATCCCTGCATCAATACAAAAGTTTCGAAAACTACCAGAGGTGTATTCTCCACCATTGTCAGATCTGAGGACCTTAATTCGTTTACCAGAAAGATTTTCTACCAAAGCTTTAAACTCTTTAAACCTATCCAATACTTCCTCAGATTCTTTAGATTTCAAAAAATAAATCCAAGTCTTCCTAGAGTGATCATCAATGAAAAGAACATAATACAAAAACCCACTCGAAGAAGGAACAGACATAGGACCACATAAATCAGAATGAATTAGATCTAAAATACACTTAGATCTATTTTCTCTACTATGAAAAGGGGCTTTTATATTCTTACCTAATGCGCAGCCCTTGCATGTGCCTTCGTGCTCCTTGTAGAGGTTATCATGTCTAACTCCAATTACTTGAGCATCCTTGAAGCTAGAGTTCTGCATCCACACTAGAACTTTGCCTTTGGAGAAGGCAACTTGATATCCTTTATCTTCCAAAGCTGAAATAGAAATAAGATTACGCTTGATTCCGGGAACATAAAGAACATTACCCAATTGAAGTGATATGCCGGAATCCAAATGAAGTGTGGAGGTCCCAATTCCTTTTACGGAGTAGCTGGCATCATCTCCAATGATGACTTGTTCAGAATACTCCTTTTCCACCAAACTCGATAAGTGCTCCTTGAAGCCGGTAATGTGACGAGAAGCACCACTGTCGATTATCCAAGTGTTGGTGTCGGAAGGTACACTGCTTGATAATGCCGAATAGAACAAATATTCACTTGAATCCTCAACCTTCAAATCATTCACCATCTTGACAAAATGAACAAATAGGATAAGCTGAATGCAATAATCTGATCACGATCCTCAAACCGCTCTGATACCATGTAAATTTTAGGTGAACAGATTAAATGCACAGAAAATAATTCAAAATCAGACAAAATAACATAGCAGATACCCTGGGAAAACCCTCCTCTTGAGGGAGAAAAACCCAGCAACAAAGATCTCTCCTTTATTTATAATATCAGTGACAACATTTCACTTTACAGTGAGGTCTAACACAAGACCAATATGCAGCACCTGGCAATATGCAATAACAGATAACAACCTGCCAATTCGCACCTGGCAAATATCCGTAATTGACTGAATACAGATCTGGCAATATCCTGCTATAAGGAATTCGCACTGGCATGATACTTTGCATTGGATGATCTTCAATCAGTATGATCTCCACACTGTATGATGTTCGCACTGTGTAATGTATTTGCACTGCATATGTTCGCACTGTATCTTGTATTCGCACTTGATTAATATATTCGCACTTGATGATATTGAACTTATGTGAATAACCGAACTGATATTGGATGATTACAATGGACGAATCAATGTGTATATATACAAATGAATGGGAGAGACACATCTCTTCAAATCCTTCATGTTGGCCTTCAAGAAATCGCGACTCTTCATAAATGGAAGTCGACCTCAATTAATGAACAAATATTAAATGTCTTCTAATAAAAGATTTGATTATCAAGATGAATTCGTATCTTCTCATGTCGGCCATAGACAAAATATAAAATGAAGTTAATACAAAAAACAACGAATATAAATTAAATAGCCAACGGGCTATCATTTAATTTATGTTTCCTCAATAGGGCTGAGCTGGAAGGAACGACTGAAGCTGCAATATCATTAACAAGAACTAGGATCAAAAACTTAGTTAAAAAGCAGTTCCAAAACAGGTTACTTAATAGTTAGGAGGACTTGGCACTGTCTCCTCCTAAGAATCCACCTTGACACTTGGCTCTAGGAAAGAGTTTTAGTTGGCATGAGAAACTCCATTCTTGGAGATAGATGGTAAGGTGTCCACACTGGAGACTTCCAATCCACCATCCCTAAGAATGACCTTGAGATTGCCCGTATACAAGGTCAAATCTTGGTAGTAAAGCTAAATTGGCACACTTTTTTTGAAAGAAACTGGGTAACATGATTGATGTTTGCACTTTCCTCAGCGTACTGCAAAAGCATAGGGACCTTCTGCATCTTAGCTTTACCAAATTTAGAGCAGTTACCTAAGAAGATGACATCTTAGTCTGGAATAAGCCGGCCCAGATCCAGTCCTTGGTCACTTCAACAGGCATTTGAGCACTTAACTAAGTTAACTTTGCCTTAAAATCTTCCACACTGGAAGCCCTAGTTACTTGCACTCTAGTGTCACTTAGCCTTTCTTCCCCAATAATCATCTTGAGGAAGCTTCAAGGATAGAGAAAGTACATCAAAGATGGTGATATGAGACTGCACCATCGTAGGGCGAAGCCGACCACCTTTCATGCTGCAGCATGTAGAAAACACCTCCAAAGATGACTTGCACATGCACCAAAATAAAATAAAATAGGGAACCAATGCAGAGGCATCAAAAACAGGAGGAAAACTATCATGAAAGAAACCAATGGGAGGAGCCTTAGCATTGAAAAGGTGGCATCCTTCAACGTAAGGGACTTCAAATGTCGGGGGAGATCTAGAGGTAGGAATAGTAATGGAAACAAAAGTGGCATATCCGTGGGCTCCAATTGATCCATGCCATTTTCCGTATTTTCATCCTAGAAGCATTACTGGTAACTACAACATTTTTCTCTTGTCACTGATGAGAACCAGTAGTTTCTTTCTTTGTCCCTTCTGTGAGGGCAACTCCTCTAGCCTTTTTGTACTTTTCAATGAGGTTAGTAACTGTACTCTTTTTGTTTCTTTTATAGGGTTTATGATTCTCTAGGTAAACCTCTTTTACTTTTATAGGTGGAAGTTGCTTTAGATATTTCTTTCTTTGCTATGCATGTTAGCTGTACTTTGAGTCCTATTGACCTGTTTTGGTCTTTAAAGCTCATAGACATAATGTCATTCTTTCCATTCAAATTTCTTACCACTCAGAAATTTATAATAAAAGGAAAAATATTTTATTTGGTCACAAAAATATGTTATAGAGTACAAGAGACATGTGGCAAAAGAAACAAAATGACCGGGCCAGGCGAGGGTAGTAAAGCCAGAGAGATGCTCAAAGTTGGTTAGGCATGTCAGCTCCTCTAGTACATAAATGTCTTATGCAGGCTGAAACGGGTTGTAACTGAATGCCTACATTGGCCTTTTTGTTGGAAAGTGAATTCAATTTTCTGGGGATATGCTGCCAGTTGATTTGATCAAAATTCTGGAGGATTTTTGAGACTTGACAATACAAAAGATGGAGCTGAACAGACCTGAACACTCATTTTTCCCGAGAGACATTGGATTACCAACTTAGAATTCCTATAAATGGTGAAGATTCTTGAGCTTTTCTTTGGCTGCAAGAAGAAGACCGAACTTGCAGCCCATAAATTCAACAATGTTGTTTTAGGTGTGTCCTAAATTCATGTTGAAGTCCAAAATCTTGAGCTAAGGACCAGACCAAAGCGCACCAACAGCAGCAGCAATACCTGGATTGGATTTCAAAGTGCCGTCAAAAAAGAGAGCAGGGTTGCTGAAATGGATGACTGGAGGGGGGCAGTAAGCTGGAGAGTTGCTGATAAAATCCACTAGTTTCCAATTCCTAAGAAAGTGAATTTCCACTTTTGCATAGAATTTTCAGGTTTTGCTTTTCCTTAAAATGGGATTTGACATTTTCTGCCATAGCATGCTGAATCCTATATATCAGAATGTTCTTCGAGGTAGCAGTGACTTCAAAAATTATTTTATTCCTGTCAATCCAAATGAACCACATGCAGAAGAAAGGTAAGGAGGACCATAAAAATTTAGAAAGAGGCTTTCCATGAGAGAGCTGCTGTAGCTGAATTCCAATGTTGAGTGTAGATTTCTAAATTTAGTTTGTTATGAAAGAGGACACCGAAGTGGAGAGAGAGAAATCCAAATAGAAGTGGCTTCCTCATAATCAAAGAGGAGGCGAGATTGAGTTTCACAAGCTTTGAAACATCTAAAGCATATATGAGGACCCAAGATGCCTCTCTTAATTAGATTTTCACAGGTGAACATTTTATTCTACTGGACAAGCAATTGAAACATTTTGATTTTGGGGGTGATGCTTAAGGTCTATATAATATTTAGGAAGCAGTCAAATAGTTCAAGAGAATGAGCTCCAGCCCAAACTGTGTAGCTCTTCATGAGCTTATCTTGCCCCAAATTAAACCATCTTTACTGCCAGAATCTGCAGGGGTAATGCCCATGAATCTCTCCCTAATAAGACTTCACTCTCTTTGATGTTCCTTATAAAGCCTATTTAGATGAAACAACTTAGGGTGACTTCCATCCCAGCCAATGAGGTGTTCAAGTTTTTCCATACTGAGTTGTTTGAGGACAAGAGAAGAACTTTGGCATGAGAAAGATTAGGGGTTTGTTGCCCACAATGGGATCATCCCAAAATCTAATACTGCGACCACTTGTAGGATACCAAGGTACATTGGTTTTGATTAATTCAACAACTCTAATATGTGAAGACCAGCACTTGAATAGAGAAATAACGCTACAAAATTAATATCAGGATTCAACTGCATAGTTTGACTCTTGCATGAAATGTGAGTCAATGAGTTTGACTCAAAAAACTATATAGTTGGATCCTGATATTAATATCATAGCTTGACACACTGCAGAAAATGCCTCCTACTTACCAAGAAATAATGCTGTTTTGAGCATGGTGTCAATTATTTTCCACCCAAATTGCTTCTTTCAGTTTCTAAAGAATAATTTATTGATAATCAAATGGAAAATAATCACTTAGAAAGGCAAAAACAACTCTACAAAAATAATCATCAATCATACTCCTTCCCCGATTACAGAAAATTCTGTTCGTAAGGCCTAATGGTTGTTCGCTAGACCACAACTGTTGGTAACCACATATAACTACTTATTAACAAGAGACCAAAGCTGACAAGGAACTAACAAAATAAGTTGGATTCACAAGCAAGAACAAAATAGAACAAGTTTTAATTATGCTAACTACAGTTATTACTGGTGATTAATCACAGGTTATTTGAGTGTAAAGCTACTATGGTGCCATAAGCATCGACAGTTCAAAACAATATGTAATGACAAGGTTCAAATAATTTAAGATGAAAGGTTCAAATAATATTCAAATAATAGGAAAGTAGGCTATAAAAAGAAGATGCAAGTGTAAATACCATATTGAAAGAGTTATTGCTAGCAGAGCTTAATCTTGTAAGCCTACAAAATAAAAAGTGCAAGACTAAACTCCTCCATAAAGTAAGCGAAGCTTATTTACGGTGTTGTGAGCCTGTCATCTATTTGATGGAAAATTTGTCACCTACGAAGGGTGGCAAATTGCACACATTAACCCAAAGGAACTACTTAATCTTCAATTATAAGGAATTGGACAACAAAAGTTTAGCCTACAACATACTGACTAATTCATTTTGTATCGTACGGGGGATGCTTTTTGCAGGGCAAGAAACTGGTGCTGTTACTTTCTCCTTAAAATCTCTTAACCTGTAATTGAGTAAGAACTGACTTCTTAGTATCTCGTTCTCATGAATAATGTTGAATGTGGCCGGTTATTACTCTCCAGAAAACATTATCAATCTTTGAAACTTGGAAATTAGAATGTCATTTGAAGGAAACTTCTATGGCCGGTTATTATTCCAGCAGCATACAAAGCTTTGAGAATTGATGACATGAATGATTGAATCAAGTTAGTGAACAGATTTGGTCTTCAAACTTTTATTTGAAGGGATTCTCAAAATGTAAGATTTTAAATAAAGGACTTGATTTCGACACCATTTCCATGTCAATTTGGCTCTTTGTTTGTTATTCTTGGCTTCAATTGGTGAATAACATATTTGGAAGTCTCCCAAATGGTATGGGTGTATCTCTCATGTAAGTGCTGATAGTGTGTGTTCGCATTTTAAATCCTGGTAGCAAGTAAACCAAATTTAGTTAGCATCCTTGTGTGCTGTTACACTTTTATATAATGGTTGTTCTAACTGGATAGAAATATTGTCTCCAAAGCTGTGATCAATAAAATGTAGGCTAAATCAATTTTATTTTAATGTGAATTTTTGATCCCATTTAGCATTTGTGTATGTTTCTTGGCAGTTAATGTCTGCTACATTTTTGCAGATTTTATGTCGCAGAGGTTCTTCTAGCTTTGGAATACCTACATATGCTAGGAGTTGTTTACAGAGACCTTAAACCAGAAAACGTACTTGTAAGGGAGGATGGGCATATCATGCTCTCAGATTTTGATCTATCATTGAGGTGTGTTGTTAGCCCCACACTGGTGAAGTCATCATCTGTTGATGTAGAATTATCAAAGAAAATTCCAGCATATTGTGTTCAACCTGCTTGCATTGAACCCTCATGTGTCCAACCAGTATGTGTCCAGCCTTCTTGCATACAGCCAACTTGCTTTGTACCTCGTTTATTTCCAAGCAAGTCAAAGAAGATACGAAAACCCAAAAATGATGTTGGTAATCAAGTGACTCCTCTTCCAGAGCTTATCGCAGAGCCTACAAGTGCTCGTTCTATGTCATTTGTAGGAACCCATGAATATTTAGCCCCTGAGATTATTAAAGGAGAAGGTCATGGGAGTGCTGTAGATTGGTGGACTTTTGGGATATTTCTATATGAACTGATGTTTGGAAAGACACCCTTTAAGGGATCAGGTAATCGTGCTACACTTTTTAATGTGGTAGGGCAACCGCTCAGGTTTCCTGAATCACCTACAGTAAGTTTTGCAGCCAGGGATTTGATCAGGGGTTTGCTGGTGAAGGAGCCTCAACATCGGTTAGCCTTTAAACGTGGAGCAACTGAAATTAAACAACATCCTTTCTTTGAGGGTGTAAACTGGGCTCTTATCAGGTGCACTGCTCCCCCTGAAATTCCAAAGCCTGTTGATATTGATTTTCCTGGAAAGAAAGTGCCAGCAGCTTCCTCCAGTGAAAAGAAATTTACCGAGGTTGATTCAAAATCTGGCAGTAATTATCTGGATTTTGATTTCTTTTAAGTATGATGTGATATTCACCGGTTATATAATTGAAAATGTCAATAACAGTTTCCTTTATGAGCTGTATGAACTGTTGAGGCTGTTCCTTTATCTTGAGGGAAAGGACAACAGTTGCTCACAAATATGCAAAAGGTAATTGATCTGTACTGTCAGAAGTAGTTGCTTCCACTTGATTCTTTTCTTTCATAGACTGGATTTATTGTGCATGTTTGAAATTGTACTATAGCTTTTACCATAAGCTAGATGAAAATGTCTTGAAGGTTGACCATGCATGCTTTTGAGTAAACCATAAGGATTGGCCAAGTAATGATTTTTATTCATCATAGGTTCTTCCTTTTTGCTCCAGGCAGAAGCAATGTGAAGACATCTTTAATTGAGTTTTATGCTATATGTATTATCACATGCAGTAAAAGCGCAATGTTTTGGAAGAGATTTTTGAATGGAATTTACCGTTGTAGCTTATTTTTTGAATTTTATTTTGATAATGACCCACACTTTAGCTTCGATAGCAAGAATCGTCTCTCATACAAGTGCATGTTTATCAACATCTATGACAAGTGAATGACGAACAAACATCATCTCACCATTATTTGCTAATGTCTACAATATTTATAATGCTATATGTTTTTATTTTCTAATATTTTTAGTCAGTGCTTCACTTTAATAACTATTAATGTGAGATTGTTATAATATTAGTTCATTAGGATATTTTGGATTACAGTTTGTGTACACCTTTTTGGAGAATTCCTGTTTCTGAGAATTCTATTTTTTTGAGCATAATTCACAGTTTTAACTATTAACATGTGGTCCCACAATATAGTTGTAATAGCTACTATTTCACAATTTATCCAATAAAAATTGGCATGCTGAATTCTTTATGTTTTTTTGGTTTTAAGTTTTTCATATTTTAATATGTAGCATTTTGAAAAGGCCAAAGTACATTGTGTTTCAAGTCGCAATGTTATGAGAAATCTTGATAGTGTCAAGAGGCAGTGGCTTGCCATAGACATGGGAGGGGCTTATGAATAATGATTTGAGTTACGAAGAACTCTGTGCTTTACTTTGGTTTGATGTCATTGACGTCGCAAGACTTTTCTAACAAAACATTCAAAAGTTGTCGTGAAATGTAACTTTGGGTAGTGGTATTTGCACAAATTCTCTTAGCAAGCTGTGCAATCTCCTGGCCCTTCTACACTCCTTGAGACACTTTCTTCCCTTTGTATTATTTGAAGTCAACTGATCACACTGTTCAATGCTTGTGTTATTGAATTTTGCTTCACCAATTCCACTTTGCAAATTTCCTGTTCAAATTGTGGCATATATATCTGAGTGCACTTACATGTTTTCATTGTTTTTATTAGAATGCAGGACATTTGTATCAATTGAGAACTCTGGCAGAGGTAATCCTTCTCTTTTTTGTGCTCTTGTGATGACGTTGCACAGTAGTGTGAACCTTGCTCAAATCTGTTCTCAAGTGTTTGGAATCAGAGAAGCCAAATTTACACTGCTTTTCTTATCTTCCCAAAGGACTGTCAATATAGGACAAGCCCAAGTATGATGCTTCTGTTTCTTGTAGTGAAGATATGATGAATGTCTTTAAAGATTTCAAGGATTTCACCAGTTGTACTTATGTAATTTTGTCTGCAAATCCAATGAGTTATTTGACCCTTTTTTATGATACCCTTCTTGGTATTCACTTTGTTGCTGGTACGGGCTTTGTTTTTATTGATGTGGTTGTTTGCATCTTCTGGTACCAACTTATCTTATCATACTATCTTTAGTGTTGTGGGTCATAGTTTTACAGAAATTGAAATATACACTATGAGGTGCTTGTTTGTACCACAAAAGTGAAGATTTTGTGTTATGATTCATATCACAATTAAACATGAAAGTGACAAGGTTTTGTGATAAAAGTATTTTAAAAAATTTCAATTTTAGAATTGAAATTGAATGATTTGGAATGGGATAATTCACGTCTCCTTAATGAAAATTTGATGTGAATATTATAAAAACATGTTACAATATTTTGTGCGTTGTTTTGCATGCCACACCTTATTGGTCTAATTGGAGCATGAAGAGCCTAGGATTGAGGTATAGGGTTAGGGAGGAGTGCCTTTACATGCTGCACCAAGTTCAGTTGTGACTTTGTGGCCATAGTGATTGTAGGGTTGTAAACTAAGTGGAACCATGGAAATTATGTAATTGGTTGAGTTAACAATATTATTTCAGCACCATAGCTTGAGTGCTTGCATAAACTTGGTATGATCAACTAAGGGCATGCCACATCCAATTGGGTGCTGGATGCCACTTAAGTACTCCCTTTTCCTTGTGATGGGCATATGTGCTAAGGCCTGTAAGCCATCTTTTTGAGCTTCATGATGACACTCCTTGCCCCACTCGTTCCCTCATCCTTGCAGTGTGTGCCCTTCCTTAGCCTTATGTTTTGGTTGAGTTAATTCTTGTATGATTGTTCATACGTATTTGTATGCACTATGATTGGTGTGTGTGTAAGCCTTACTTCCATGTTTGGTGTGAGTGTGCTTATGGTCTTTGCAATGATCTCCTAGCATCATAGGGTGGACCTAAGGGTACCACATGGTAGGGTTGCATAAAACCATCATTGGCGTTTAGAGGATTTGACAGAGAGCTCTAGAGCCAAGTTCAAGGTTAGAAAAAGGCTTCAATTTCATTTATTGTATTGTTTATATTTTTAAAAATTGTATAATGTAGGACATTTGACTCGTAAGTTAAATTGTAATAAATCATCGGAACCTCTTAAGTGGAAGGATTGTAAATTGACCACATAAGTGGTGTTAGTGCTATATTTTCCTTTATCATGTATTGACGTTGGTGTCGAGCATGAATGCGGTTTTATATGCTTTTTACCCTTTTTGAGATGTTGGTAAAAATGAACTAGAGCACATTTCAATTGGTTTTAAAATGAACGCTTTGCTTAGAAAACATGTAATTTAGTATTCTTGAAAGCCTTGGTTTCCTTTGTGTCCTTAAGTGTGTTTGGGGTTGAGAACCCACCTCATTGAGGTGTCGTCTAGGGTTCTCCTTGGGGGCTTGGGGTGAATATAATGTGCTAGGCACCTTCCCCCTTATCCGTTGTGTCTTTGTGTTGTTTTGGAGTCTCTTGTTGACTTCTAAGCCCTTAGAGTTGTCTCCTTTGCGGGCTAGTGGTTTTGGAGATTGGGTGTTAGTGTTTACCTCAATCTCCTAGTCATTTTCATGTTTAGAGTCCAGGCTATGTTGTAACTCTTTCCTCTATGTTTCCTAATCATTGTTCTTGGCATGGTGGTCTAGATGGGGGCTGTGATTAGCTCAGTGGCTAGGATACTAGTGCTAAGATAGTGCGTTAATGTGGCAAAGGACTTAACACATTCTTGGGACTCCAACGCTAGGTCAAGATTGTAGTGCTAAACTAGGACTTTGGTGAACTTGCGCTAGTGTCCCCCTGGCATGTTGTAGTCCTTTGGTGTATTATCATCCCTTGTTTCATCAGATAGCGAGTTCTTTCAACCATTTTTTAGGGAAACTTTGTATAAGAATGTTGTTCCCCTTAGGCTAGTGAGTCTACATATGTTGTCACTTTATCAACAAGTGTCGTACCTTGAGGTTTATGACACCATTTATCTTGGGAAGCATATTGTTGCTTGAAATGACTCATCATCTATCAAGTTTGGTGGGGGGCTTGTGCCTCGTAGGGTTGTCTTGTCTTGTAGGGGTCAAACCCTTAAGATATTATTTGTTGGAATTTATCCCTCTTGGGAGTTGGTTTGTGATTTTAGAGTTGGAAACCAACTAGTCAAGTTGTCTAGTCGAGATGTGGTATCTCTAGTCAAGATGTGGTATCTCTTAGTCATTCCATTGATGTGTAGGTTTTCATTGGTGTTGTGAGTGTTTTTTAGAGTTTGTTGGCAAGGATTCAAGGTGGATGTTTCCCTCATCTCATCCTTGTGTTGTGTGTTCATGAGAGTGCGATTGTGGGTTAGTACTCAATTTTCACAAGGGGTGTTTTCCACTCTCTTATGGGTCTATCGTGGTGAATTCATCCCATGATTGGTAAGTCTTTCAGTGGTGCTTGATTGTAGCAATGGTGAGGTTTTCTTACTATTAGAGTTCATGTCATGGTGTTTGACATGACACTTGTGTGCACATTGGTGTGCAATGTGACGTTTGGTTGTCATATCTTGGTGGTTGTTCTTGTAGTTGTTTCAAGAAAAAAAAGTTGTTTGGTTAGTGTCCTAGGCATGTGGCTTGGGGCATTACATCAATTTTTTCATGTTCTCCATGTTGGTTCAAATGGCCTCATTTGGATAGAATTTTGAATACAGAGGTCACCTTTGGTCATATTATCATCTTTGTTAATAATTGCATATGGAGTGTTGGTAGAATCATCATTTGTATTAGGGGCATTCATTACTTCAAAAAGGACAATATGGAAGGGGTCATAGAAAATAACACCAATTCTTATATCCTCTTGCTTGACTCTAACCAAAGAATTCTTGAGATCATCAAGCTGATTAGCTTCCTTAATTCTATTCCTAGTGGTGGGTTTAAACAAAGCCTCTCTCGTAAAGTGACTAATGCCCTCTTGAATATGCCCACCCTTGCTCTCCTGACAAGTTTTAATCTTTTTAGACTTACCCACCACACTTTCATTTTTTATTTTTATTTCTTGTTTGTACTAGCATTGATACACTATTTCATAACAACCCCACTCATAGCCTTCAAAGTAAGAGGTGGTTTAGCATCATTGCATTTACAAACAACATGATTTTTTCCCTTTCTTCAGGTATTATCAAGGGTAGAGTCAACCAAACTAAATGTGATAGGTTTAGTAGGGCAAAGGGCTAAGTGAAAATGATAAAGATGAAAGATGAGACCGTGATGTAGTGGGATAGGCAATTTGCTAGGTTTTTTCTCAAGCTTCATTTTAATCTCATTAACATAGTTCTCTAATGAGCTCAATAGAAAAAAATGAGAAAATAATGATTTTAAGATGTACGTGGTATAATAGGGGAAATGATAAGTGCAATAACATTTAAAATGCCCATCTAAGGTGAAGTATTTAATTAAAACTCAACAAACTTGGTTCCAAGGTGTTGAAAACTCCTCTCTATTGAACTTGTTTTAATACTAACAACTTGCTCACCTTCATTGAATAATTTTTTCATGCTTTCAATTTCTTGGACCTATCCTTGATGCCTCACCTTTTTCCCTTGACACTTAAGCCCCATAGCAGCCCAAATAACCTCTTCATTGACTTCAAAGGGCACACCCCCAACCTGGACATGCATTTTGTTCTATGATTTTACAAACTAAATTGAGAGGGTTAGGTTGTGGCCATTTAAAAATTCTAGATAGGACAAAATACTACCCTCTTTACAAATGTACCATATGGTATTATCCTTCTTCACCCCCTCATAGGAAACACATTCAGTGCAGACTCTATCACCCCCATGTTTTTAAAAGGCAATACTTGAGGGTAGGTTTTGTACTTGATATAATGTAGGGGAAAATGACATATTTTGATAGAAGAGCTCGACTAGAAACCTTGGTAAAGTACTGCAATGTGGAGATAATATTGCTCTTTGAAATTGATTGTTTGAGATGACTCTCCACTATCATTAATCCAAATGCCTTGAACACACCAACAATCATTAATAATTGATATACTTTCAAAATCACACAATGCAAGTGCGTGATTTTGACAATGAAGATCCGTTCTAATGTTGCAACCTTTTTTACTAAATCTGAAATAGTAATGATTATTAAGTATGCTCAATGGTGGTAATTCATAATTTAGTCACATGGCTTCTCCTTTAATGACACTGCCGCATCATCAATTTGATAAACTTGTCAAGTTTACAATAGATGATACCCATAAGGTTATCCTAAACATTACACTCATAATTCATATCCCTTATATAACAATTCTTGACCATACAAAAGGATGACTAATTTTTATTACGAGTTGAAGGTTAGGGAAGATCATTTTGAAGAAGGGGATGTATAGAGTTCAGACTATTCTTCTCATTTCTCCAACAATGCCAAGAATCCAAATTATTTTCTAAGTTGGCTAAGGCATCAATAACCTTATTTCTTTCATGTTAAATGTGAAGGATATCAATGTTTTAAAGATTAGTGATAATACCTTTAATATTTCAAATGGTGTCAGTAAAGTTCTAGCTAGAGGTACCATGCCCAAAAATGGCATATATAATTAATTTGGAGTCACCTTAAATGTGCATACATTGGATGCCTAATGCGAGTTCTAAATTAATAGTCCACAACATTGCTAATGCTTAAACTTCATTATTAGCTTTGGTGCTCAAATTTCTAGAATATGTAGCAATAAAATTCCCCTCATGAGATCTTATCACTCCCTCACCACTAGTCAACTTGAGATTATCTTTAGATGCACTATCAAAATTCAACTTGACCCAACCATAAGGTGGAGGTTTCCAATAAGTGTTAGCATGTGCCAATTTTCTACTCTTGTCCACTTTGCTCATGTCATTATTAATACTCCAATTTTTAGCAATATCCACTTTAGAAGAATTAGGGAGAACTTTTGGCATCTTAATGTTGGAGTTAGAAACATTTTGCAAAAGAAGTTTTTTCAAAAGAGAAAACCTCTTTAAAATTTTTCCTTTATTATAAAAATGTGGTTGTTTCTTTCCTTCCAAACACTCCAAACAAGGTGGGGGGGAACTTGTTTCTAGAGCTCTTTGACAATTGAGTGTGCAAAGGGGGCTACCAACCCTCAACAAAGGTAGCCATATTATTGTTCATCACCCAATAGATGTTTAATTTTTTCATAGCCTTTTCCCAAATAAATCTTGAATATTTATAATGGAAGAAAAAATGAGGTATGATCTCTTCATCTTTGTGGCACATCATGCATTTGTTAGGTAACTAGAATCATCTCTTTTGTAAATTATCCTAGGTTAATATTTTGTTGTATGTAGCAACCCACCAAAAAGGTTGATTTTAGGAATTAAATTATGGTTCCAAATCTTCTTCTAATAGGAATATGTGATAATGGACTCCAAAAATAAACCATAGGTAGAATTGATAGAAAAATACCTTTGTTGTCATGGGTCCGAATAAGACAAGGATTCTATGATTTAATAGTCTCCTTTATAAATCTCTCACAATACTGATCAAATGATTGCAATTAGGACAACAATCTTGAATGTTCTTCCATTGATTCAATAATCTATTTCTATAGAAGTAGTCCTTCACATGAGAGCCCAAAAAATTGTTGAAAAGGTTGTACAAATTGCCAAAGGTCTGATGGGAGTATAGGGGTTGTAGATCCAACCACCTATCCTCCCAAAATATTATGTTCTTACCACCCCTAATCTTCCAGTTACCCCTTTCTGCACCAAACTCTTGGTTTTAATCACATTATTCGTAATAGAAAAACCCTTTAGAATGTTGATGTAGACAAAAAGCTAGACTCATCCTCACCATTCAAATATTTAGCTCTCATTATGATACTTCGCTCTTTCTTATCCTTCAAGAAGCTCTAACCCACCTTAGCAAGTAGGGCCTTATTATTCAGATGGATCATTCTGATTCCTAGCCCCACATGAGATTTAGGAACACAAGCCTTAGCCCATTTGACAAGTGCCAATCTCTTTTTTTCAACCCCTAACCAAAGAAATCTCTTCGAAATTTGTTCAATTTGTTTTCCATGTACTTAGGGATCTTGAATAAGGAAATGAAACATATAGGATAACTTGAAGGGGAGTCTTGAGCAACTGGAGCTTACTAGCTTGACTCAAGATATTTTCTTTCATACCAACAAACTTTCTCTTAACTCTTTTGAGGACATAGCTCCATAAGGTTTGTGTTACTTTCTTCACAGTAAGAGAGCTTGAGATAAGTAGCTGGAAATTGAGCACAATTACACGCAATATAATCTTTGTTTTTAGTTGTAAGTCAACAGTAGTGTTGAAAAAAAAACCAGACTCTTCACATGGTTGATGCTTTGACTAGAGATAGTGGCATAATTCTATAGTAACTGCTTCCATTTTTTGGCTTCAACAACAAAGGCTACTCCAAAGAGGATAGCATCATCCAAAAGCTACTATAAAGTTGGAGGCTGTAAGGTGGTAGTAGCTCTAATCCTTTTGAGTTCCCCTAACCTTATTATATTCCAAATATTTCTACCGTTGAGTTCTTCCATTATTATGAAAAGGCAAGGAGATAAAGGATCAACCTATCTAAGACCCCTACCAATGTTGAAGAATCCTCTAGGAGTACCATTAACCAAAAAATAATAAATTTGGAGTATTGATACGCTTCCTAGGCTAACTACTCTATCTTGAAAACCAAAATTTCTAAGGACTTTAAACAAAAAATCCAAGAAACCCATCACAGGCTTTGGAAATATCAAGTTTCAGAATCATCCTTGCAAATGATTCCTTTTCATTGTGCAAATTATTCCATGAGTAGTAATAGCATCATCTATAATTTGTTTCCTTTTACAAAGCCTTTTTGGTTGTTAGAGACCATGTTTTCAAGCAAAGGATGAATTCTAAAAACTAATATTTTGGCGAATACTTTGTATATGGTGTTGCATAGGCTAATCAGTCTAAAATCAACCATGGTGACCAAATCTGTCTTTTTGGGAATAACAAAAGTATTATTAATTTGTTTCAAGAATTTCCCAGTTTGGAGGAAGTCTTGAGCAACATCAGTGACATATCTTCCTACAATTTCCTAGAACTCTTGAAAAAATGTAGGAGGAAACCTGTCCAATCTCAGGGCCTTGTAAGCCCCAAAAGAGAAACCATCTACTTTGAATTTTTCCTTAGTAATAGTCTTGGTAATAAGGGAGTTGTCATCTCTTGAAATAACTAGGGGGATGTAGTCAAGCATTCGATCAACAAGAGGATTATTTGTGCAGTAAGGCTACTTGGCAATGAGAGATTGGAAGTAGCGACCATCTCATAAAGTTTAGTAACAGTGTTTCTCTTTTTGTGTTGAAGGGTAAATTGGTGGAAAAAGGAGGTATTTCTATCACCCTCCTTAAGCCATTAGACTTTAGACTTTTGTTTCCAAAATATTTCTTCTTTTCTCATAATGGTATTCTAATCATTAATCAAAGAACTTTCTAGCAACAAGGCATCCTCATTAGTGTCTCCTTTGGCCATATATTTTTGAATTTCTTCCAATTTTTTTGATACAACATTTTTTTGTTCAAAAAACTTCCAAAAGAATATCATTTTAGGCTTTAAATTTGTTCTTGATATCAAACAATTTTTGTGATTTCCAATACATGGCTGAACCTTGAACCGGTATGTCCCACCATGAGAAAAACACTCTCTATAGTCTATATGAGTGGCCCAATTAAGTAGCAAAGGATTATGATATGAATCAACTCTTGGAAGAGCAACAAGTTTGATGTTGCCAATGATATTCCAATTAGAAGAGATAAGAATTCTATCAAGTCTAACCTATATGAGATGTTCCCCCAAATTCCTACTAGGCCAAGTGAAGAGCTATCCATTAAGATCAATATCCATTATCTCAATGTCACCAAGAAAATAAATCAAATCAACCATACTATTCAAATAGTTCATATTTCCACCCAAATTTTTAGAGGGGTAAAGTGGGGTGTTGAAATATCCACCCACCATCCAATGATTATATCTATATAGGTTAATAATAGAAGACTTAGTCTCCCACACCACGTTTCTAGCTAATCTGTAATTAAGGGTATAGATGTTCAATATAACCCATTTATCATTGGGAGAACATAACTTCACTACCAAAATATTTCTAGATTGATTACTACAAAAACCATCGAGGTTACTTTGATTCCACATAGTAAAAATCTCGATGCTCCATGAGATTCACTAATACAAAATTTAGCGTTAGGTCAAATTTTGTTAGCTATAGATTTGAAACTAAGTTTAATCATTTTCACTTCTTAAAGGAGAAAAATGTCAAGCTTATTTTCAAAACATATTTTTTACTAAAAAATTCTTGTGAGGACTATTAAGTCCTCTTATATTCTAGGAGAGAATCCTCATTTTTTAGTCTTCCTAGAGGTAACCTCTAGGGTTCTTTGTCTACCATTAGTAATTTACCATGCTACTTCCCTTTGTCTTGTCTCTCAATGAGTATGCTTTCGGGCCTTAGTAACTATAGGCACCCCAAATTTGACCCTATCTTATAATTTTTTTTTTTTGTTTTTGTTTTTTTAACGAGGGGAATCGGGTGCAGCACGGCCCCCCATATAACCCCCCACCGCCGGTAAACTTTTTACCGTGACCAGCAGTGCTGGCGGGACACACCAACCGGTACCACGGGAGCGCCGGAGAGTCGAACCCAACCCTATCTTATAATTAATTAAAATTTAGAATTTTAATTAATTTACTATAAACCATTATTCCCTAAATTTACTTAATTTATTATCTATTATTTCTCTAATTAATTAAATTTTTATTTAATTAATTTCATATTTCTTCTTCTAAAGATTAATTATTTTAATCTTAGCCCCCATTCATAAATTCGTCAAATCCCATTAATTAATTAATCACTTCTTAAACCTCCATTAGCCTTTTTCCTACTTAATATTCTCCCAACTCCCAAACTACATCATCCACCACGTGTCCTTCCCCTTCACATGTGCAAGCTTGCACACTTATCTAGTAGTTCTTCACCTCACCATCCACAAGCCTACTAAAGAAGAATGTCACCTTTTAGTTTGAATCTACATGGGGCTACCTCCCTCTTCTCAATAAAATCTATTTTTAAAATTCCCACCTCCTCCAAAATAGGAAAAGTGTCAAATCTTGCCTCTTTTGAGAATTCTACCACAATCTCCTATTTTATTTTCCAATCTCCATCATTTAGCCTTCACCTCCAATTAACCCTCATGTAACACTTGTCCATTGCCTCTTGCTTGAGGGAACCTCTTTAATCTAAACCCTTGATCTTTTGTCAAGATCTTATTTGTCCATCCCTTTTACCATGAATCCATAAATTAGAGCCCTCACACTTAATTTTCATCAAGTCTTTTGCCACTAAGTATATGTTGCCATTTTTTTATCAGAAAAACCTTATCATACCAAGATTATGATATTTTTTCTTTGGAGCAATCCACATTCTAGTATACTATAATAAAAAACACATAAAGTGGAGCTAGGGTGCACTCTACTTCAAGCTTGTACATTGTGTACTTGCATTATCTTTATGTTGTTTCCTTTTATCACATTTTCTTTTCTTCAATAACCACCCCCATATCCACATACTTATTAGATCATTTTTATTTTTTACATGGGGTTGACCACCCTTGTTGACCAGTAGTAGTGGTGACTTGTTTTTTGCTACGATTTTTGCTGCTGAATACCAATCTAGAGGAGTTTGGTTTCAATTTGGAAGGAGACATCTCTTCCCTTGAAAATATTTCTAACTTAGTGATATTCTTATTAACCTTTTATAATGATTGTTGAGTATTAATAGTCCCCTCAATACCTCCCATAGACTTTGATTTATTCTTAGGTGTTGATCTTCCCCATGTTCAATGTCATCCCTATTGAAATTTTCAATGAAACTAGAGTTTTGAATCTCATCCAACTTAGCCATTTCTACTTGAGGTCATAGTTCACTCTTATTATTTGTTAAGTGATAGAAATTCACCCTCCTTCTCCCCTAAGAATTGTTTGTCTAATTATGTACCACACTCCTTATTTAACTAGTTGTTTGAGAGGCTAATAGCTTGTTGTTAGAGTGGCTAAACATCCATAACAAGCATCAAAAAATTATCATGAGGAGTTTCCATACTTGAATCCTCTGATTTAACTTGGGGAGAAAAGATAATATTGATAATAATTTCTTTGAAAGGGTAATAGTTTGAGATATCTTTTAGTCCTTTCAATTTCTCTTTTCATTCTTTGACCTTTTGGATCACTTTTCTTGCTGTAGTATATCGAGTTATCAAGTGACCTAATTTTGAGTACTTTTGCTAGGAAAATATCAAGTTTTCATATAAAATGGGTTGAGTCCACTTTCCATACTTATATTCCAAAATGATACAAGTAGGAATAACTTTTAAAACATCTACACTAACACAAAACCTAACATAAACCAACCTGGTTTGATCCTTCATTACTTTGTCCATTGTGATAAATTGTCCAAAGGAGCTAGCAGTCCAAACAAAAATTTTCTCATCTGAGAATTCAAGAGGGAGGCATGAGAGCTAACCCACATAGGAGTAAATTTGGTCAAGTCTACCTTGGGATCAAAACCTAGTTTCCATTCATAGAGGGAGAGAGTATTCTTTCCATAGATCCATGGCGCTCTATCAATAACCCTAAGAAGATCTTCCTATAGATAAAATTTTAAGAGGACCATTACTTTTGACAAAGCACTAACAACAATATAACCCTTAGGTTCTGGCGCAGGAGCACCTTGTGCAATGTATGCCTCGAATAGGCAATTTTATGACATTTGTAGTTTCAACATGAAAAAGCATTGTAAATGGCCATGTGAGGGCCCATTCAAATGTGATTGAGTCTTTGATAGGTTTCTAGGAGGTCAAGAATGTAAGTTTGCAAAAATGACAGAAGTTGCAAAAGATGTAAAAGTGCAAAATTGCAAGAAATTGCAAAAATACAAGAGGAAGATGAAGAGTCAAGGGGAAAAATGGAAGGTTAGATCGCTGAAGTTAAAAAGGTAGTTGATTTAACTAATTGGAAACATCTTTATAAAGCTTGTAAGGGGTGAACAAAGGATAGTAGTCTTGTATTCTTGAACAATTTGATAAATAAAAGTACCTTGTTCAAATTTTGTATCATTTTCCCTGTTATTTATCAGATTGTACGACCTGCACAAAAGCTTTAGGCTCTAAATCTTGTTGTTTTAGGTAAATAAGTGAATTAGCTTTCATTGAAGACTATTTTGAAGGAATTTTATTGAGTTAAATATTTGTTTGAGTCTATTTTCTGCATACCGGTCTATAAACCCCAATATAAGGGTTTAAGAGTCTAGTTAGGCTTTAATGACTACTCCATCGATTTAGGCCTTGTAGTTCGGTGGAGTAGGTTAAATTAGGATGTTTTAAATGTTGTGTGTTATGGAAGGTCAGGGGAAGGTAAGAATGCAGAGATATGGTTGCTGCCCTTACAAATTTTTAGAGTTTTCGTGCATGAAATGATGCCTCCAAGTGGCGACAGGAAGAAATGATGATGGAAAAGAGTGGAAGGAAGTGTATTTAGTTTGTGCAAACATATTTTAGCATGTTGGAAGTAGTGGCATGATGACATAAGGCCTGAAAGGTATATTTTCAATAAACCCCTGTTGTATTTAGGTTAAACTGACCTAGAGCGAGGGTTTGATGGTTTGGTGCAATAAAGGACCTCCCAATCTTCAAAATTTGTTAAATCTATGGTTTTAATGCCTATTGAAGGACTCTTTAAGGTTATTTGGGTGTTTGGAGTTAATTTGAAGGTACTTCCTTTGTAATTTTGACCTAATTTGGTGCAATTACTAGCAGTCAGTCTATTGTTTCTCGTATACTTTACAAAACAAGTACATTTGATCTTGAAGCATGTTAATGTATACTAAAATGGGTTCTTGGAAATATAACTAGCTTCTGGAGATTCAATATGGTTTGTGAATTATACCCATTTTAGTCCAGTTGGAATACTTCTAGCAATTCTATGGTTTGATTGTGAGAAGGTGTGATTCTGTACAAACAGTGATTTAAGTGATTGATTTTTTTTTGAAACTATCAAAGTATTGATGTTAAAGTTGTCCCAAGGTTTGGGAAAATTTTAGGAAGCAAAACTAGTTGATTGGATGATTTGAGCAATATGAACCCAAGGTGCAAAGTGGTGTCTTGACTACAAGAAATAGAGAATTTGATGGTTCAGTGTTATGGAAGGGTGATGATGGTTTATTTTAGTCTAAAACATGATGATTGAAGTGTCTTGGAAAGGTTTGAAGCAAGAATGCATGGTTTGTTGTCTTTTTGCCTTGTAGAACAAGTTGCAATGAAGAGTAACTTGGCGAATATTGAAAGAATTGATTGGTTCTGAGTCTTCTAATAAAGTTTTTGCTTTGATTATGTCATTATGAGGATTTTTAAGGTGTGTTAAGGTTGGTTGGTGAATTTGGAATACTGATATGGTGTTTTGGAGTCTTGTAGCAATGTGGAAACAAGTGAAAATGAGGTGAATTTGGTAAATGATTAGTGGATCTTCTCATGTTTTGTGTTTGGGGTCATAAGTACCCTTGATGGTTTGTTGATCTTGGTAGATGCTCTACATCAGGTTTCCACTTGTTGGAGGTTCATCTTCTAACAAGATCAATATTTGGATGAAAATATTTTTTTCCCAATAGTTTGTTGTCCATGGAGAAAATAATCTTATTAACCATTAAATCAAGCAACTTGATGGTTGTCCCTTCTTTGATTTAACAACTCAAGAACAACATCCAAAAATCTAGGCACACGAGCCTGTTGTGCAGTTTTTGCACACACGCCCCGCTGGAAGCAAGGACCCTCTTTCGCTTCAGTTTTGGTGTTTTGGCCCTTTCTTTTTGAGGTTTTGTCTTACCTAGGCATGTGCTTAAATTGTTTATTTTGAATGCCTAAGTGTTTCCCATAGGTTACTCATTGAAAATCTTAAGTTCTGGATGAATTTCGGGCTTTTGCTTGGATTCAGGATTTTCCGCCCTAGTCGAATTTTTCTGGATCTTGCTTAGACTCCAGCTAGACCCTTGTTGTTCAGGGATTTTCGATCTTCGCGGATTTCCGTGTGGGCTAGATTTTCTCGAATTCCGCCCTGTTGTCAGATTCCCAAATTCCTTCTCTGGCTATCTTATCGACTGCATTAATGGCTCCGTGTGTGTTCTAAGAGATGTATTTAACTTGATTCTGAGGTCTTTTATGCCATCTTGCTTCTTATTTTCCCTCGTTGAGCTGAGAAGTGCTTTCTTGCGAGTGATTGGTTGGGATTTTGGGGGCATTCAACTTTGAATTGATCGATTTGGTGGCGTTTTCTTGTGCGTTCGTGCCCCTGTTCTTTGTAGACACCATTGAGCTTCACATTTGTTGATTCTCAAATCGATTTCCACTTTATAATGGTATGTGTCTGAGTGCTCTGCTTTGAATTGAATTATGAATGGTGCGTTGGTATTGTGAGAGCTTGTGGGATTTGAATTCCTATGTATTTGTTTATTTCGTGCTAGGGTTGTTCAGTATTGCATCATTTGTCATCTCCCAGGCGAGTTTTGAGCTCATTTGTCTGTTTGCATTTCGATGAATCTTACCTGAGAGTAATTAGTAAACCCTAGTGAAGACTTAATAGTTGAAACAACTAAATTCTGAACTTTCCTGTGCGCTAATGGCGGATGAGTAGGGTTTTAGACCTAGGGCAGTGCCATATCAAGTGATTTCATCTTAAAATGGGCCTGAAACACAAGGAAAATTTATGAAAGGTCCATCCCTGACTTGTCCTGAGTTAAGCTGTTGAAATTCATGATTGATTCAGTGTCTGGATGAAATTGTGACTCAACGTCATAGTTCGGGATAATCCATCCCTTTCGAATTTTATTCGCTGTGACCTTTCAAAGTCGGCAAGAGGTCATAGCAGGATCCAGTAGTTTTACCGATATTCATTTGCTTCTCTAAGACATCCGTTCTTTGGCAAGACCTCCCACCGAGTACTTTTGCTTTCATTGAGCTCTGTTCTTTTCAGTCGCTGTGACCCTTCAAAGTCGGTGAGATGTCACATCGGTCATCCTGTGTCTCGACGAAGCCCTTCGTGGGTTTGTATTTGATCGCCAAGACACTGTGATTCTCACGCCGAAAGCCTTTCTGTCGGCAAGACAAACCCTCATCGCCAAGAGCTCATAGCGGGCTCCTTTACTCTTGCCGATTTTCCATTCTGTCACTGAGACCTTCCCCTTTCAGCGAGACCTTTCACCGAACATATTCTGCTCTTGCTGAGACCTTCACTTTCAGCGAGACTCCTAACAATCACCAGGACCTTTCGGCGAGCTCACATCTTTTGCCGATGGGATTTCATATTGGTGAAACATTACACGATCGACAGGACCTCTCGCCGAATTCAAATCTAACGCCTGTCGGCAAGACACCTCAACTTCGCCAGGACCTTATATCGAAAACTTTAGTCTGGCCGAAGTTGTTACTTAAACTCTAATGATCGGTGAGACAAGGGGGATTCGCTGTGACTTTACCTCGAAGAAGATCTCTCATCGACATGACTTTCCTCATCGCCGGTCGGCAAGACGTGCCCCACTCGGCGTGACCTCATCCCGAATAGAAGTTGTTTGGCCGGAGTACTTTCCTTTGCACCGATTGGTTCAGAGTTTTTCCTTATTCGCGGATTTCTGTCGGGTCCGGATTTCTCCGAAATCCGCCGTCTCCCATATTTCCCAAAAATTCTCTTTGGTTCGTTCTTCACAGGAATCCGTCTCTGGCGGATTTTCCCAAAAGTTGATGAAAGGTAAAGGAATATTGAATAACATGATATGTTAGTGATTTTCAATGCATTTTATGATTTATTCATGCTATCTTATGAGATCCCATGTGGTTTATTGATGAAAATGATCGGGTTTAATGGTTAAGTAGGTGTTTCCTGGCCATTCCGTTGGAATCCGATCGGTCTGGAATTTCTCGAAATTCCTCTCTGGCTCAGATTCCGTGGATGGTCTTGAAACCAAAAATTTGTTGTGGTCATTTCATATGAGATTTAATAACACCTTGACTATATGGGATGCATTCTAACGGTGTTTTGATGGATTAACATGACTCTTTCCCGTGGTTTTTATTATGTTTTCATGTTGAGTGCAGGCTGAATCTAGTGAGGCAGCGGCTGGGTCTTCATTGTCCGATGCAGAGAGGATTAAGCTGGATATTAAGTGCAAGGTCCCTGAGAGTAAGATCACTTCTGTCTGGTCAGAAGTCACTGATACAAATGTTGGCATATGGGATTATGAAGAATTTAAAGAAAGAATGGTGGTTGAGAATCCTCCTTTGGTGACTAGAAGGATGATGGAATCAGGATTGTCACATGTTGATGGTTTCCCTTCTATGGTGCAATGCTATGAGCTGGTCCTTGAGTGCGCTAGGCACTATGATCAGGACACATAGGATTATTGGTCCTCAAGGGAGAGTTGTTGCAAATCTCAACCCGGTCTCCATTGCCCAAACCTTCGACATGCCAGACAGATCTCACATGGTGGGGTTCACCATTGAGGTAGCTCAGGAGTTCTACAATGACTAGACTATGAAGTCACAATAGCTAATCAATTCCTGGCTGGAGAAGCCCAAGTCTCACTACTCCAAATTGCCAAAGCAGCTGTTCTAAGCAAAATTCAAGAAGGAGTACTATGATGCCATCACGTTTCTTAGCAGGGTGGTTGGATTGAAGAGTGCTAGTACATTCAAGAATTGGATGTGCCATGCAATTGTAAGGATGGAACAAGAGAAAATTAACTACCATTGGGCAGGGGTCATTAGCCAAGTAATTCACAAGCAGTTGTCCAATTGTTGCAGAAAAGGACCTTCACAATGACCTCGTATTTGGCCTATGCACTGGCTAGATTCCATCCCTATAGGGGATTGGATACAAAGGGAATTTTTGGACAGGATATTATTTATGAAGTTTTCCCTCAGTTGTATTTAGGAAGCTCAGACTATAGGAGGGAAAATGATGCATTCACCATGTATATCACCAGAATGCTTGAAGGGGCGGAACATGTCAGAATTTCAGACCAAGCCAAGGAGCTCATCAGGAGTTATGGAGCTTGGTTTATTCAATTCCCAACCTTCTCCTACATTCAGATTGATGACTACCAAAGGGCCCCATACAGACTTCCAAGGTATCCCACTGACCACATCATATTGCTGGAAGTAACTAGACAAATTTGTGATTTTGATGCTATTGTCAAGAAGGACAAACACAAGATAGGATTTGGTGGGGATTTTCCCCTAAGGATTGGCACTGGAGAAGCATGCCCTTCCATTATATCTGCCCAAGCTTTAGAGGAAGAAATGAGTACTATTGGTTTGTCCTTCCATTCCAAGAGGTCCAGGTTTGATATCACAGCTGAGGCTCAAAAGAAGGCCAGTAGAGAATATGGCCATAAGGTTAATTTGGAGGACTACTGGACCAACTGCAGTGATGAATACGAGGTCAGGAAGAAGAAATTCTCTCAGCTTCTGGTAGATGCAGTCTGATTGTATAATGTAAGGGCAGTTCCTGATCAATTGGAGGATGATGGGAACTTAATTCAGGATCATGCCTATGAGGCAGTAAAAGATAGGCCGATTGGTGATATAGACTAGTTAGAGGAGGAGCAAACAGAACTGAAGCAACTGATGGAGCCAATCATCAAAGTTACCAAGATGTGGCTCAAGCACACGGTATGGGAGTTGGAGAATAAAGGAGTGAAATGCACTTATAACCTGATGGGAGATCTAAATCCTCACTCCACCTCTGAGGAATCGACCGAGCAGGATCCTAAGGGTAAAGGTAAGTTGGACTCCCCATCCAAGATCAAGACAAAAGGTGTTCAGGGAGAAGAGGCCCAGGAAGCAGAAAAGCAGAGAAGACCAAAGGCTAAGAGGAGGACAAGGACTAAAAGGTCTGAACAAAAGGAAGTCGAAGAACAGTATTCCGAGACTGATGCTCCTGTGCTGAAGAGAAGAAGAATTGTAAAATTATCAGAGAAGGCAAGCTCCAAGGTTGCAGAAGAGGTAACTTCCCTGCCAATGGTGAATGTAGAAAGTTCGGAGGAGAAAGCAAAGGTATATGCAAGGAGGTCTAGGACTCCTTCTCCAAAGAACGGTGTGCCTAAGGCAGATTTTCCTCCTGCCACCCTTCATGAAGGGCAGCAGGATGACATCCCTCCCGCTCATGAAGTTCAAAGTGAACCTGGCGAAGCTAAAGAAGTTGATGAACATCTAGACACTGAAGGGGAGGAATTCCATGAGGGGGAACTCTACAGTGCAGAGGTAGAAATTGAAAAAGAAATGCAATCTCCCTTGGTTACATATGCAGAGTCACCAATCACAAATGAAGTAGTTGAATCTCCTCCAGGGGAGAAAGAAGCAGAAAAGGTCCTGTCACCTAAACATAAGGAGGAACACATCGAGGAGGAAAGGAATAAAGATGAGACTCCTGAGAAACAAAATTTGGAAGAGGAAATACTAGAGGGTTAGCAAAAGGAAACATGACCAAGCCAAGTGTAATTAGATCCTGTTGTTCCAGAGTGGCTTGACAAAGAGATAAAGAGAAAATAGGTTGTGGTAGAAGACACACCACCGAATTGGGATGAGCTCCTAGCTAAATTGGGGAAGGTTAAAGATAAGAAGAAGGCTAGAGTGATCTCAAGGGTTGAAAGAAATGAAGCACATAACAAAGTTGTTCACGTCGCCACCCCCGCTCCAAACAAAGATAGAGATAATGTGGTTGGAAAGGATTACAGTGTTCAGATTTTCAATCTAGGGCCTACATCAGTTGAGCAGGATATTGAAGACTATGAGGTCTCTAGTACAGTTATTGTGGATAGATTGAGAAGGGAAATGAAGACCAAGCAGGAGCTGAAGAGAGAAAATGAAAATATCAGGAAGTGCTTGGAGGAATTAATAAAGCCACTGCAGTCCATTAATCCTTCTTCCTCTGCTACAAATCCTCTACCTCAAGAGACCATAACCGAGCTAGAAAAGATGAAAGCGTCCATTGTTGCCACTATGAATTGGTTGAAAGGAGTGCAGGTAAAAGGTGATGGAGCTATTAAGGAAATCCTGTTGACTGGGAAGGATGCTGCGAGGACGATGGACTGGATGAAGTAGGTAATAACATAAGATAAAGAAGACACTGGCCTCCTGCTACGAAAAATCAAGACTATTATGGAGTACACCCGAGATAGGTTGGTGACTGACGGGATCCTTCCTTCTTCTGGAGTTGCCGAACCATGGGAGTGGTTTGAGGTATTGCAAATCAGGCAGAAAGTATTGAAAAAGATTTACACACAAAGAAGACACATTGATGACACCCTAGCTGGTGTCTACAATGGCTGCATTGCTTTCTTCGGGATAATGACATAAAGAAGGAAGATTGCCCCCAAGTATTTGAGCCTGGAGTAGTTGAGAAAATGGTGGCAGGATGTTTATGTGCCACTTGATAATGGCTCCGTTTCTGAGCACCAGTTGGATGATGTAGCCACCTACCTTGCAGTTATTGATAAGTATTTGGCGTATAAGGTAGATTGGGATAAGTCGGTCAAACACTCAAGGGACGAGATTGCGTCCATCGAAAGACGACTTAGGGTTTTTCCCTTGCCACCAGTAGCTGGCCTGGATGGGACGTTCTTGAAAGTTCGTGAAGTGCTGGGTCTAAATACAGATAATAGGGAAGGGAGCTAATGATGGCTGCAACGCGATTTGTGCTTCCCTATTATCTTCCCGTGCATTGGTCGAACTGCATTGCGGATCTCGGGCCGACTTGGACGGGATGTGCATTTAATGCCTATTTGACCCATTTCAAAGACTCTCTTGGCCGGGTGGTTGTGCCGAGTTATTGCTGCGAAACCCTTGCCTGGCCGACGGGTTTCTGGGGTATTCTATATATTGGGCATGTCGCCTCATTTGTAAAGGGTTAGAAGATTAGAATTTGTAACCAGAATATAGAGATTGATATAGAGTAGAGCTAGTTAGAAGTATAGTAAGTTAGCAGGTAGTTGCCCTCAAGCAAATATTGTAACAGAAAGCTAGAATTGTTGCTATAGTGAACAATTTGAATACAAGAAATGACATTGTGATTTGGTGCCATACTTGTTTCCTTTTGTTTTGCATGGTTCTTGTTATTCTATCTTTAAAATTGCTTTGAGAAGGTTAATACTAAGATTCGATTTGATTTAATAATGTTTGTGATTTATTGCTTGAATGTTGCAGCAATCCTTCAGTCCATACTTTTCGCAACCAACGGATTGTTAGTTTCTTTGCAAAGTTAGCCTGGACTTCATATTTCAGTGTGCTCAGTTCGATTGTGAGGGTTTGTTCATTTTAACTGCAATAGGGTTATTTGAATGAATGTTTATGATTTGAAAATCCTAACACCTCAGAAGATTGCATTGTTCCCTGTAAGATTACAGATTTATCTGGGTCAAGCAGAGATCGGTTTTGAGGGATTGGTCCATTCGAGTGTTGGTTACCTTCATTGTTGATCTTAGGAGTAGTATTAGATTTAGAAATCTCTTTGAAACCCTTATCCTTTTTCTATTTCTTTGATTATTGGGTTAAATCTAGGATTGAAGTATCACCAGTTTGTTAAATCTGATAGAATCGATTTAGTATTTTTCTTGTAGTAAGGTCCCATTGTGATTACCAACATTTTCACATTCGTCACTGAGTTGTTTATGCATTGTCAAGAATGACACGAGAGACCTTGGGGTTATCTCTTGAGGCTTGCTGATAGAGATTTACCTTTCAAGAGAGACAGGATTTCATATTCTGTCTGAGTTGTTGTTGTGCAGAAAACACCATCAACAGAGCCTTCTAATGTTTTCCTAATAGGACATTCTTCCAAGGTTTGGGACCTTTGTGGTAGGAATTCTAATGTATTTGATGGTTTATATAGGACTAGAAACTACCCAAACAATGGGATTTCTAAGTAAGTTCACCTCACAATCACATAAATAAGATAATTTTTTTTCAAAAATAGTATTAAAGTACTTGAAGGGAAATATAAACAATTGATTGATTTAACATTGTATTAATGATAGGGGCATAGCGTTGAGTGTACATGGTTTGGTTGATTATGATATGGCTAGAGATTTTGACAATTGAAAGTCAATAAGAAAACATGTGTTTATTTTGTTTGATTGAATGGTAAGTGGGATGATCAAGATGTACAAAATAGTATCTTTGTCAACCATTGAAGCAACATATATGACCATAACACATGCTTGTAAGGAATTGGTGTGGTCAAAGAGGTTAATTAACATTATTGGTTTTAAGAGTCAAATAGTATTGAAGTGTACTCATAGAGTCAAATATTTTGGATAAGAATCATGTTTAGCATGCAAGAGTAAAACATATTGATATGAATGATCATTTTGTGAGAAAAATGGTTGAGAAATGAAAAGTATAAATGAAAAAAAATATACTTAGGTAAACACGACAAACTCTTTGAAAAAACATACATGTACTGCAAGATTCATATGGTGTAGAAATGAAATTGGTTTGTCCCATTCTAATGAAAGAGGGGATCAAAACAACCCTCTTTTATGAAAACAAACACTCAAACAATCTCAACAGTGAATGCAAATCTGCAACAAAGTCTCATAAAATTTACTTGAAATTTGTAACAAAATATCGTCTCATTATGGAAATATGATTACATAGTCATTTTTAGTCATCAAATGAATGATGGGAAACAACATATGCATCTTACATAATTTGAAAATGAATCACAAAATAAGCTACAAAAAAAAATCAAACTATGTATTTCATGAGCACCTCAAAATCTGCACCCTTTTCCTATAATTGATTACTTAGAACTCTTCAATATTCAATAATGAAGTCTTCAATCTTTAATGGATGCAATAATCCTCTCAACCTGCAAAAAAAATCTTCAATAAAATTCAGAGAAATACCACAACAAGTTCTCCCTCCTTCCAAAACTTGCAGTGAACAATCAAGACCAAAAACATGCAACACATCCTTTTCCCAAAAATCAAAAATCAGATTTTTCCCTCCAATTGGGAATGCTACGCCCACCTCCTGGGAATGAGTGGTCTCAAGAATGGAAAAATCAATAAATGTTTTTTCATGCAAATTTATAACTTCCACAAACCCAACACCCAAATCTGCTTCTTTTTTTTTTTTTTAAATGCAACTATACCTCCACTACCTCCACTACCTCCACTTCCAAAATTTGCATAAAAAAAGTGATATTTATGCCCAAACTTATTCAAATTAGCCTTCTAATATGAAATGCAAACACAAATTCCAAATTTGAATTTTTTTTGGTTGATGTTGATTGCACTTTCATCTAGGATGCTCTTGCATCAGACACCCCAAGTAGAAAGAAATGTTTCATGAGTTGCACTAAATTTTTTTTGTAGACCCTATGTCTATCTTGGATTCACCTCATTGCCTTGTCCACTGGAATATTTTTGTGCACCACTTTTTGCAACTTACAACATTACCATGTTTCATCCTTCCTCTACTACTCGTCATGTAATTCGAAGCATCAAATTTGTTTTCCAACCAATATACTTTATCAAAATTAGAACTAACAATTAAACTTATACCTCCTTCATAAAAAAATGTATTTCTTTGTCTCATTTGTTGTTCTACCTTTTCCATCTCTTTCCACCATGTCCCTTTCATGAAATTCCATTGTTTCAATGCCTTCTGAAGATATGACACTATTGCAACCTGGTTTCCTTCACTCAAAAAAGCATTAGTACTACCATCAAAAGACTCAATTTACACATTAATTGACAAGGAACCATGATCACTAATCAAAACATTTTCACCTCCATTGTTCTCAAACAAGGATTCTTCAAAAAACTCTTCATCAACCTTCACACTCCACTCTTCCAATTCGACCTTATCAAAAGTAATTTTTTCTGCAACAAACTTATCTATTCCTTCATTCCGTTTCTCATCAAATGAAACAATAAAATCAGATTTTACCTTACCCTCTACTGCTATCTTCATTCCACTTGAGATCTCTGCTTCAATCTGAGTTAACAAATCACCTTTCTCATCTTCATCATGGTTAGTGTTAACAAAGCCAACATATTCATGCTTCATACCATCTAAAATTCTACTTTCATCAACCAAACAAGATCTTGCGTTGCTGCAAACCTTATCCATTTCTTATTTCAATGGATTCAATTTTTATTTCACTCCATCCTTCATCAGTGCGTATGTGTTGGCATAACCATCATGCACCACCTTCCTATCAAATTTCCAAGGCTTTCCTAGAAAAAACATGACAAACATCCATAGGAATAATATCACATAAATTTTTATCTCTATAACCTCCTATATTAAGATTTACCAATTTTTTTTCGTTGATCAAAACTTTCCTACCATCTTGTAGCCATGCTATCTTATACAGATGCAGATGCCTTCTCTCTAGCTACAATTTTCTCACCATCTCTTCAAAAACAAGATTATTTGTGCTACCTCCATCTATGAGGAAATTACAAACCTTGTTATGGTGCTTGCATCTTTTTCTAAACAAATTTTTTCTTTGAATTAATTTATCATCTTCATTCAACATAGTTCTCTTGGCCATTAAAGTTTCACCATCTTGTGCTTCTTCAGAATGTGATGATCCTGCATCTTCTTTATTCACATTTGCTGTTCTATTATGATTTTCTAATCTTCTTCTTAGTATTTCCTCTTCATGAGGAAAACCATATGCTCTATGACCCTCTTCTCCACACTTAAAATAAGTTCCTCTTCCAAAACCTCTACTCGATCTTCCTCTACCTCTTGAATTTTGATCTCTAAGACCATATGAATCTTCATATCTCTGATTTTTGCTGCTGCTTTGGTCTTCAATTTTCTGATTTTTCTGATTATTATCTTCTCCATATGTTCTTCCTTCAACCTCCTCATCATGACCTCTTCCTCTTTGCTTACTTTCATACCTTTTTTTCAAAATTTCCTCAAATTTTAAGGCAATTTGATATGCATCTTCCATTGTGTAAACTCTCACTAGAGTCATCTCCTCTTGTATGCTCAACCTCAAACCATTAATATATCTTGCAACCTTCTCCTTAGTTGCCTCATCATGTCATGTTCTAATAAGGGTCCTTATATATTCTTTCACTGTTTTGGTTCCTTGTTTTAACCCTTGTATTTTTTGGAGCAAATCAAGCTCATAGTCCACCCGAATGAATTGTCTTTTCATTTTCTCCACCATTTTTTCCGACTTTGTAATTTTATCCTTTCCTCTTTTTCCTCTTTCCAACTGGATTTCTCTCCACCAAATTGAAGCATGTTCCTTTAATCTAGTTTTTGCATACCTCACTCTATTGGAATCCTCAATTTCTTCAAACTCAAAGAACTCTTCCATGTCGTTGATCCAGTCCACTAATTCTTCTGAATTCAAACTTCCACTAAATGTAGGAACAAATTTCTTTTTTCTTTTTCCTATCCTTGATAGGGAAATCAACAATAGGTCATTGGCAACTACTACTACTGCATCTCTTTGTTCACTTGTTTGGCTAGCATCCTCTGAGGTTTCTTCTTCTTCATCACTTACTGGTTCTCTTCTCTATGCAAACCCTCTTCTAATTTCATCTTATAAGACTTTTACCTATCTTCTCAAGGCCCTAAAATCATTGTCATCAAAAAAATTATCACCTCTTCCTCTACCCCCACAACTTGGGGTTCCTCTTGCATACATTTTTCTACACACCCATAAACTCAATCCTAATGTAAACTGCCTCTCTTTGGCGGTCTGTTCACACACTCAAAATATTCCCACTTTGATACCACTGATGAAAGAGAGGATCACAACAATGTTGTTTTCTGAAAAAACACTCAAACAATCTCAATAGTGCATGCAAATCTGAAACAAAGTCTCATGAAATTACTTGAAATTTACAACAAAATGTATTCTCATTATGTAAATATAATTACATAGTCATTTTTAGTCATCAAATGACTGATGGGAAACAACATATGACCCTTACATAATCTGAAAATTAATCACACAACAAGATACAACAAAAATTAAATTACGTGCTTCATGAGCACCTCCAAATCTGCACCCTTTTCCTACAATCAATCACTTGGAACTCTTCAATCTTAAAAAATGGAGTCTTCAATCTTTAATGGCTGCAATAATCCTCTCAATTTGTAGGAATAATATTCTATAACCTCCTGAGAAATACCACACCAAGTTCTCCCTCCTTCCAAAACCTGCAGTGAACAATCAAGACCGAAAACATGCAACACATCCTTTTCCCAAAAATCAAAAACTAGATTTTTCCCTCCAATTGGGAAAGCTACTCCCACCTCTTGTGAATGAGTGGTTTCAACAATGGAAAAATCAATAAATGATTTTTCATGAAAATTTGTAACTCCCAGAAACCCAATGCCATATCTTTTTCAGATTTTTCTAAAACATGCAACTACACCTCCACTACCTCCACTTGCCAACTTGCATAATAAAAGTGCTATTTGTTGTATTAAATATAATTATGACAAAACTTATTCAAATTATCCTTCTAACATGAAATGTAAATGCAAATTCCAAATTTGAGTTTTTTTGCATTGATGTTGATTACACAGTCACCCAAGATGCTCTTGCATTACATTCTCTAACATGAGGTTAATCTCCTAGGTTGAAAATTCACACCATGTCTTGTGGTAAATATAAGTGGGGGAATATTCAAATTTAGGTGATATTCACATAGGAAAATACTTGTGGCTAGAGTTTACCTATATTATTCTTTGTGGTGGAATACAATGAATTATGGTGAAAGGTGGTGAGTCTAGGGTTATGCAAATGGTTTTGGTGCATTATACATCACTTTCCTATATATGAAAATGATATGAAAGCTATCACAATGTATCGACAAGAACTCACCATCAAATAAATACTTAATACTTGTTGCAAGAATGATCATTGATGTAGCTACACTTGCAAAAAGAATGGTGAAAGTTTGAGAATGACCTAAGCGATACATAATATCCTAGAAGATGATACAATATACTATAAGAAATATGGATTTATGCTATATTTTTATATTCTATTACAAGTGAGAAGCTTGTAGTGGTAGTTATACAAGAAATATATTAATACTAATAGTGTAAAGGATGTAACTACTGTCTCATAGTTTCTGAAAAAAAAAAATTGCAAGGAAGCTAAGGTTGTGGAACAACTTCCTACACTAATCTTGAGAGGAGGGTTATGAAAAATTTATCAGATCCTTAGAATAGTTACACAAATTAAATAGAAATAAACATAAATACCATTCATACCACAACATAGTGATTTATGTGGGGAAAACCCTTTTGGATGAAAAACCCCACACTAAAAAAGATGCCCAATATATTATTTTAAAATCAACAAGATTATAATATACTTGCAGAGCAAGAAAGCTCACCAACTAGGGATTCAAAGGAAACTATCAAATTCTCACACATAATACAACAATGTTAATACAAAATTGTAATGCAATTCCTTCATAAAATAGGGTTTCCTTCTAGGAAACACAAGCCACCATAATCTCAACTATTAGATCTGTGACCTAATGATGAATGGACAAGATTTATATATATATTGCAAACCTTAGACCCCCCACTAGGGGATTATTCCCCTCAGACCTTGTAGACACCACCCTTGCACCCCCCCACACTTAATATATTAACTTGTTATAAATGGGAAGGTTGAGACACCATTTTTCCTAACTAAAAGAACTCACCATCACATAAATACTTAATACTTGTTGGAAGAATGATTAGTGATGTAGGTGCACTTGCAAAAAAAATGGTGTAAGTTTTAAGAATGACTTAAGGGCTAGATAATATCTTGGAAGATGATACAAGATACTATAAGAAATATGGATTGATGTTATATTTTTATATTCTATTACAAGTGAGAAGCTTTAGTGGTGGTTATACAAGAAATATACTAATTCTAGCACTGTAAAGGATGTAAATATTGTCTCATAATGTGTGACAACAAAAAAATTTGGACCAAGGAGCTTGTCCATGTGGAGACATCTTATTTAGTGGTAAGTGTTATATGAAAATGTCACATATGCATGGAATATAGTTACATGAATCTTGGTGTTCCATAAATTAGCTATACAGTTGGATAATTGGTATTCCCATGAATACATTTACATATAATAGTTTGTGTGAATGTACCAAGGTTACTTTATGATTATGAACTTGTAATATACACTAAAGAAATTTTTGTACATTGTTGGTGTGTAAAATCTTGATAGATTTTTGAAGAATGGTGTGTTGTATATTGAGAATCTATGAAAGGTTTTCTAAAGACCTTATTATATTGAATCAATGTCGATTTTGATTAACATAATTGTAAACATCTTTTGGCGGTGGGTTTCCTCTATAAATATTTGTTTCTTATTTATATTGTGATTGCATATTTCTCTATTAATTCCATATGTTTAATATTTATATTTTTACATGTTGACTATTAGATAAACACATAATCTTAAGAATTAATTATTTCAAGTCTGTCAATCATTTGTTACAAGGGTGAAAATCCCTAACAATATTTTCACAATCAAAGACATTTTTTGATACTTGGGTATTGAAGCTGAATCCATAACTTATTTATCAAACCTTTCAAAATACCCATCTTCACTTGAATTTATGTAAATATAGAATATCTAACTATTAGTTTTAGGGTCTAATGTGAAAATTCTATCCTATAATTTTCCAACATATCTAGAGCTAGAGTAGGAGTTATGACAACACACAAACTAATGTAATAGAAAGTGTTACCTACCTCCAACTAATAAACTATAAAGGGGAATTTTAGACCCTACTAGTACTAGGAGTAGATAGTAGGGGGATCCATAATACTTTTCATTCATCATCAATTAAAGGAAGAAGTGGTTTATCGATCAATTTTCCTAGTGTAATCTATAATTGAAATTTTTTTTTAGGGGGAAGGATGGACCATACAAATTTAGTCCATATACAAATAGACAAGGAAGCCTACTAGTCTCTAAACTAGCCTAATATAGTTGGGTCTCTTGACATCACCAATAAACTCTTAAAAAATGACATCTTCAAAGAGATTAAAATTTATCTCTTTACTCTCCCCTTCAATATTTTTCTAATAGTTCAAAGGAAGAAATCATATTTTAAAATTAGAAATTGTACAATTACGCACATAACATTTATCTATACACCTATTCATTAATTTGAAAGTGCATACATATTATTTTAGAGATCCCTTTATTACTCCCTCAATCGATAAGGCTTATCTAGTCTCATTTTTTCTATAGCCATAGATCTTCTAGTAACATATGCTTTTCCTAGAGCTAGAGGTTTCTTTCCAATAAGAAATATCTATGTTCACTTACTTGAAATAAATGAATAAAAAATACTTGAGCATTGGGATAAATAGTTAACCTTTTCAATATATGTTTCTAAAATCCATGATAGTCTTAGGATTCAGGAAGATTGGAGCAATAAAAATTAACAATTATATGCAAATTAAATAATCTAGAAATAACAATGAAGAACAACACAAAAAAGATCAACACAAAATTTAACGTGGTTCACCCAATATGGGTACATCCATAGAAATTTAGCCATCCGATGATTTTATTATCTAGTGCAAAATAGATTACAATCTCATGTGAATAAAAAATACTTGAGCATTGGGATAAATAGTTAACCTTTTCAATATATGTTTCTAAAATCCATGATAGTGTTAGGATTCAGGAAGATTGGAGCAATAAAAATTAACAATTATATGCAGATTAAATAACCTAGAAATAACAATGAAGAACAACACAAAAGAGATCAACACAAAATTTAACGTGGTTCACCCAATATGGGCTACATCCATAGAAATTTAGCCATCCAATGATTTTATTATCTAGTACAAAATAGACTACAATCTCATGAAAACCATGCTACAACGTACATCCTAGTCACTTATAACAAGCTTTTTGGAACCTTCTAGAATTAGGGTTTTACAAGGTCATTTTTCATTTGACGTGCTAACGAAAAAACCTTGACATGTCAATGAGAAAAAAACTTGATGTGTCATCGGGAAAACCTTGAAGTATTAGCAGGAAAAAACCTTGACGTGTTAGTGGGAAAACCTTGACATGTTACAAGTGTAAAGTATTTGCATGATTAGTCGCCACATACCAAAAATATCCCACTTGGAGATTGATCAGGCTCCCCACACCAAACAATTTCCCACTTGGAGACTGATCTTAGACGACACCACTGCACTTGCAGCTCCCACTGGATTACACATCTGGTTAGTTTCTTATGTCCACCATTATCATTCGTGAAGGCCAACAAAAATTGATGAGGAAATCTGTTTCTCTTGTGTAACTACCTTTTTCAACATATCTGTAGGATTCTTGTGTGAATTTTCTCTAGCTTCAATTATCCATCCTCCAAAACTGATTGGATGAAGTGGTAATTGATCTGTATGTGCTTAGTTTTGAATGTAGAGTTGAGTTCTTAGCAAGATGAATGGTACTCTGGCTATCAATGTACAAAGGGATATCTTCTTGTCGTTGTCCCAATTCCTCCATAAAACATTATAACCAAATCATCTCCTTGGTAGCTTCCGTAGCAACAACATACCTAGCTTTAGTGGTTGAAAGCACAACAACCTTTTGCAGCCTTAAAATCCAACTAAGTGCAACACCTCCTATAGTAAAAACATACCCTGTAGTACTCTCCTGCTATCAATCACCTGCCAGATCAGAGACAACATATCCTTTTAGAGCAGAATTTGTTCCTCCAAAACATAGTTTCTTTGAAGTAGTACCTCTCAAATATCGAAGAACCCATTTTACTGCATTCCAATGTTCCATTCCCGGATTGCTCATATACCTACTCACAACTCCCACTGCATGTGCAATATCTGGCTTTGTGCATACCATTGCATACATCAAGCTATCAACTACTGATGCATATGGTATCTTAGACATTTTGTCTTCCTCCTCTTATGTCTTTGGACACATCTCCTTAGTCAACTTAAAATGAATAGGAAAAGGTGTACTATCTACCTTTGCATTCTGCATGTTAAACCTTTTCAACACCTTCTCTACATACTCACTTTGAGACAAAAATAATTTTCTGTTTGTCCTATCCCGGGTAATCCTCATACCAAGGATTTGTTTTTCTACACCCAAATCCTTCATAGCAAATGAATTTTCTAATTTTTTCTTAAGTTCATTAATATGCTGCATGTTATACTTGACAACAAGCATGCCATCAACATAAAGCAACAAGATAACAAAGCTGCCATTACCCAGTTTCTTAAAATAAACACAATAATCAGAATGACATCTTTTATAACCTTGTTCAACCATAAAACTATCAAATTCAAATACCATTGCTGAGTGCTTGCTTTAGGCCATACAAACTCTTCTTTAACCTGCACAAAAATTCCTCCTTACCCTTGACCTCATATCCCTGTGGTTGCTACATGTATATTTCCTCTTCCAAATCCCCATCGAGAAATGTTGTTTTCACATCTAGATGTTTAAGATGAAAGTCCCACATCCACAAGACTTAGAATAGTTCTAATAGAAGTCATCTTTACAACTAGAGAAATTATTTCATCAAAATCTATACCTTTTTTCTGTGTAAATTTTTTTACACGAGTCTGGCCTTATATCTTTTCTTGCTTCCATCTTCTTCCTTCAACTTGTAAACCCATTTATTTGGAAATTCTCTTTTACCAGTAGGAAATTGGACTAAGTCCCAAGTCTGATTTTGCAACAAGGAATCCATTTCCTCTTTCATGCCTAACTCCCACTACTTTTTGGTATCTACTTGCATTGCTTCTTCATAGCCTTCAGGTTCACCACAATTAGTTAATAATATAGAATATAACGATGGAGAACATATTTTTGGAGGTCTAGTTATCCTTGTAGAATGTCTAACACTTGCAGGAGTCTATGAGATAACTTGTTGTTGAGCATCAGGTATTGTTGGTATTTTATTTTCTGGAATCTCATCCAACACCACATATTCCTTTTTGGCCTGCTCATGCTTCTTTTCTTGTAGTTGATCCTTATACATGATCTTCTCATTGAATATAACATCTCTACTCCTAATGATTTTATGATTTTCATAATCCCATAACCGATAACCAAATTCATCTACTCCATATCCAATGAAGGTACATTTTTTAGATTTAGCCTCAAGCTTGGTTCTATTTTCAATATCAACATGGAAAAAAGCTTCACAACCAAAGGTTTTCAAAAATGAACAGTTTACCTTTTTAGCCATCCATGCCTCCTTTGGAATGCCACCATTCAAAGGATTTGAAGGTCCCCTGTTTAAATTAAATAAACAACGGTATACACAACATCTTCCCAAAATTATAAGGGTAATACAACATGCAATCTCATGCTCCTTGCATGCTCCATAATGGTCCTATTCATCCTCTCAGACACACCATTTTCTTGTGGGGTTCTAGGAACCATTTTTTTCCTACGAATTCCATTGTATGAATATAATTTTCAAATTCTCTGCTGCAATACTCACCTCCATTATCAAATTTGAGACACTTCAACTTTTTTCCTGTCTCATTCTCAACCAAAGCTTTCCACTTTTTAAAAGTTTCAAATACTTCTGATTTTTATTCTAGGAAATATACCCATGTTTTCCTAGTTACATCATCAATAAAAGTAACATAATAGCAAGAGCCACCAAGAGAAGATACCTGAGTTGGTCCCCATACATCTGAATGTACAAGCTCTAATTTCTCACTCTTCTTCTCTTTCCCAACTTTGAGAAATTAGAATATTTTTTGTTTTCCATAAACATAATTTTCATAGAACTTCAAGTCAATCTGCTTTAGACCTAGTAGCAACTTTCTAGAGTGAAGGATCTTCATCCCTTTTTCACTCATTTTCCCAAGTCTATGGTGCCACAATTATGTTTCTGTCCCTGTAGCAAGTGCTATAACTATCTCAGTAGCAACTGTTTCTATAGAAACTAAGGTAGAATATGTATTACTAGTACACAAATACAATGTGCCTACCTTTTCACATTTAGCTACTACTAATGCACCTTTAGTTACCTTCCAGAATTTGTCTGAAAAGGTAGCTATGCAGCCTTCACTACCTAGTTGTCCTACATAAATTAAATTTCTTCTCAAATTTGGAACATGCCTTACCTTCTGTAGCAACCATTCATTTCCATTCTACAACTTGATTTTTATCTTTCCTTTTCCAACAATCTATCAGGGTTCATCATCACCCAAATATACCTGTCCAAAATCACCTTGAATATAATCTACAAAATATTTTGTATGAGGTGTGGCATGAAATGAAGCCCCTGAATCTATTACCCAAGAATCATTAGCATTATCTAAACACAAAATTAAAGCATCCTAAAATTTATTACTTGCAACATTAGCTTCCTTACTGTCATCATGTTTTCCATCTCCTTGTTTTCCCTTTCAAGACCAACAATCCTTCTTCAAGTGTCTTGGCTTTCCACAGTGCCATCAATCCATTCTACCTCTGGATTTAGATATGCCTTTCTTTGACTTCCCTTGTGACTTTCCATGATTTGTAGGGATTTTTTCTCTCTCCTTTGTTCTTCCCCTATTCTCTATAGTTAAAGCATTACCTGATGTTGAAATCTCACCTATTATTTTCCATCACATTTCCTTGCTAAGGATAACACCAACAACATCATCAAATTTCAATGTATTTGAACTAGAGACAGAGTTACTTACAACCATTACCAAGCTATTCCAACTTTCTGGCAAAGAACATAAAACCAAGAGAGCCCTCACCTCTTCATCAAAATTTACTTTTACATAAGTTAATTGATTGGTAATCATATTAAACTCATTTAAATAATCTGCCACAGATCCACCTTCAACCATTTTTAGATTAAAAAAAAGCTTCATAAGAAATACCTTGTTTGAGGCTGAGGGTTTTCATATAATTTAGCCAAAGATTCCATTAGATCCTCTGTTGTCTTTGCTTCTGTTATATTGAGTACCACAGATGGTGCCAAGCACAACCGAATGGTTCCTAGTGCCTTTCTATCCAAAATCTCCCATTCTTCATTAGACATTGCAGCATATTTCTTCGCTTTTCCTTGCAATGGCCACCATATATCCTTTTGATACAAATAATCTTCCATCTACATCTTCCATAATTGATAATTCTGACCATTAAACTTCTCAACCTTGAATTTTACTTCTTCCATTGCTCCCACTCAAATCTAGAGGTTTTCTGCCAATCAACCGAAATACACGCAACTCTGATACCAATTGTTAGGATTTAGGTAGATTGGAGCAATAAAAATTAAGAATTATATGTAGATTAAATAACCTAGAAATAACAAGGAAGAACACAAAAGTGATCAACAAAGAATTTAACTTGGTTCACCCAATATGGGCTACATCCACAAAAAATCAGCCATCCAATGATTTTATTATCCAATGTGAAATAGATTACAATCTCGCAAACACCATGCCACAACATACATCCCAACTGCTTATAACAAGATTTTTGGAACCTTCTAGAATTAGGGTTTTACAAGGTCATTTTTCATTTAATGTGTTAACAGAAAAACCTTGACGTGTTAGCAGGAAAAAACCTTGACGTGTTAGTGGGAAAACCTTGATGTGTTAGTAAGAAAAAACCTTGACGTATCAGCGGGAAAACCTTGATGTGTTATGAGTGTACAATATTTGCATGATCATTTGCCACATACCAATAGATAGATCTAAAGCAATTGATCATAAAGAACTACATTTTTAAATTAACTTTTATTTTATTTTTTTACCTCCTCCTACACTACTTCCTCACAAAGATTAGGTATTGGAAAGTCGCTTATGCATGAGATAATCACTAGATGATATTATTGATAACCCAATGCCACTCATTTTTATTAGATGTAGAAATATGCGTTATTAGAGGGGAAATAACCACCTTACCACTCATAGGATAATCTCCCCTATTATTTATGTATGCATATTTAGTTTGGAGCCCCCCATTTTTCCCTATTTACAAGAGGTGACTAGAAACATTGGCATAGAATACTTGGAATGAGAAGGGTCCAAAATAGTTTTATCTAATAAAAATTTCTCTATTAAGCATGTAACATCTTTGTTACTAGAGACTACACTCACTCCACTAATTGCAATAAGAGAACTCTTTTCCTTTTTTTTGTCACCAATAGGTCATGTGTTTGTAGATAAGGATACATGAAATGCCTTCATCTTGAGAGATTACATTTCCATGTTATCCCATTTAAAATGATAAATTAATGTTTTTTTTGGAAAAAAACAAAAATTATATTTAAAATAAATCCATTAAATTTTATAACAAAGATTTTTCAAATGGCTAGAGAAATAAATAAAGCAAGAAGAGAAAAAGTTCAAGGAAGTTTTCCACCACTGTAACCTCAAAAGGAGCCTGGATAGCCTATATGATAACCCTATTCTTTAGAAATATTAATCCTCTTATCCACACAAATAGAAAGGAGATACAAATCATGCCCAAGAAAAAAAAAATGCTATAGTACCAATAGAGGGAATTTGAATAAGAATTCCAAGTAAAGTGTGAATCAAATAGCTTGAGCCATGAAAAATAAGAAAAATGAGGGTTAGGATTGATTATTATGAACAAGTTGGAGAAGTTAGGTGCATTTTCAACAAATACAAATCCCTTCAAAGAAATTCTAGCTATAATTTTCCTTAGTGTCCCATTGGAAAAGAAATTCGCAATTGAGTTCCATTCTTTGGTAATATGAACACATGAAATAAATTTGAAATTAGGAGTAAGATGGAAAATTTATCCAACTAAAATTATCATATCCTAGGAGGAATTATGGGTCCTTTCTCTATTCAAAAGAGAAACAATGATTAAGAAATTTATTTCATAAATAATATTTTCTATCTCAACTCACAATATTTTCTAAGAGAAAAAAATGGCTTGAGTTTCCATTTCGTTGTTGTTGTTCAACCCCATAAAAATATACAAGAAAAATTGAGCACCTCATCTCCAATATGACCAACCCCTTCAAGATTTTCAAGATTTGTATTAGAATGAGAAGTTATTATTTACTTTGAAGAAACATGGCATGGGGAGGCCATTTAATAGACTTGTTCACCTTTCTAGAAGTGTTCAAGGATAGAAAAGAGTGACATGAGGTAACAAAAATAGAATGAATCTCAAGATGTGTTGAAAATTGAAGATAAGGAGACACGTGTCATTAATAGAACACTTGGAAAAAATAGTTTTGTTGTACCTTGCACACACACACACCCCATTTTTACTTAGGAAAATGAGGACACCATTTTTGTACTTTATTTTTCTTCTATACTTGTCTCCTTGTTTGTCTCCTTGTTTGTATCAATGTTTGGTTTTGATTCTAGTCTTTTCTTGTGTTTATTTTGATGGTTTTCCTCATGTCAAACTTTTAGATTTGGTCATCTTGGAAATACTATAAAGGAATCTCCAAAACCTTGAACTTGTCTTGTAGAATGAGGTTGTCATGGGTTTAATCTGTCATCCTCACCTTATCATGACTATAAAGGAATCATAAAAACTCTAACACTTGGCATGGGATGTGACATCACCTTGACTTACCCCTCAGCTCTACAATAATGAAAATTTTACAACACATATATTTTAAGTTTTTTTTTTATCTTTGTTCGTATTATTTTTCACTTTACTTTCCCACACATTTACGTTTTTAGCTCTAGTTATTTACTCACTTTTATTCTTCCATGCAAAAAAATTACTCATCCTAGGACAAAGTCTTTGATTCTTAAAGGTGTATTACTATGCGTGGGTTTGTTGTGCATGGTTGATTAATGTGGGTCATGTATCACTTACAATCCTTCCTCATTTCCATAGAAATAGGTAGGGTCCCATAGATTCTCCTAGTTTATCAATGGATATTTTCTTTCCTATCTATTCATTTTCATGTATTCTTATTTACTTTGTGTCTTGTTGATCACACACTAGGGCATTTTATTTTTGTTTATTTATGTGGATTTTTTTAATTTACATTTACATTTACATTTTTTGGTTTGGTCATGTTCCCTAATTGTACATCTCATTTTATCCTCTGGAAAATCCATTTTTTTGATGATGACGCCATGCTAGTGTCATGCTTCCATGAGCCTTGATTCCTAGCATCAAACCTAAAGAGTTTATCTTGAACATCCCATTTTGGTATGAATTATTTTAGATCCATAAATCCTAATTTTCAAAACATAATTTATTCATCTCTTGTAGAGTTGGATTTTTGGCCATCCTAGTGTTTGGGTACTTGTCTAACAATATCCCTAAAGTTTGATCCCTGACCATTTTACACTATGTTAAATATTGGGATCACGAGTTTAAATGTATTGTTAATTGTGTACTTATTTAGTGGTATCCCTAAAGTATGACCCTTGATCACTTTTAATTATGTTATCTATCAAGAATCTAAGTTTGGGCATACCCTTATTGGTGTACTTGTTAAGGTGTATCCTTGATCCCAAATCTTGAAATTTTACCTTAGACACCTTTTTGAATCGGGGGTGCAAGGATGTTCTTATTTTGTTACTTTTGGAATAGGTTATGAGGTATCCCCAATCTCTAATACTCCTAGTAATTTTACTTCTTGGGATCATGAGTGTGATATGGTTAAAATTTAAGGTCTTTTAACTAATTTAAGATAATAAATGCTTGTTTTAGATAGAAAATTATAGGTTATGCTATTGGTCATTGTAATTTTGAGATCCCTAATAGTCTTGGTATACATCATGATGGGATCTCAAACCCAGATTCCCAAATAATTTGCATTAAGGGCTTTATACTTAGTCAATGGTAATTATTGTGTGGTAACTTTGACGACACTATTAAAACATGTCTATTCACTACGATTTTTTAATCAATTTTTTTTTCATGGCATAACTTATCAGATGATTTATGACATAAATATAGATCTCATATCTTTTGATAGAGCTAGAATTGGTTATTATTAAATTATCTAATAACTTTGTGCGATTGGTAGTACACATGCAATGAAATTAATAGCCATAGAAAGAGATAAAGTATAAATACAATTTTTATCAACCTAATTCAAATATGTTCTCCCCTTGGGAGGATATTGGAGGCACTAAAATTGGGCATGTAGATGTCTAGGAGTTGTTGTGGTAGGTAAATGTAGAAGGATATGCAACCTTCATGGCCCAATGTATGACAAGATTTGGGCTAGTGTGGAATACAAATTTTCTACCCTCCTATTCTCCTTAGTTGGTCCTACCTTGTGGTCGAGGATATACTCAAATAAAAATAAATGTATTTTTCTTACATGCTAAAATGTGTTGGATATTAGGTAGATATGTTTGAGAGAGTATTTGGGTTTCCCACCTATACCTAGTATGCTAATATCACATGAATGAGGTAGTGAAGTATTATGAAAATAAAAGTACAAATGCTTCCAATTTCAGCAATGAAAAAATATTGCAACACAAGTTAAAGGTGTTCTACATAACATTTTGCCATCTTCTGAGGACTCTCAGTCCAATACCCCAACTCAGTTAGTGACTCCTTCACCTCCTTTCTCTCCAAATTTCACTTTTATGAGGACCCATTATCCTCCTAAAATCCTATGTCACCCCACTCCTTGAAAACCAAGTACTCTTAGAGTATACATAGGTGAAGCTTTAGTTGGGAGTAATTCAAGGTTTCTAGTATGGATAAGATCCATAATAGATAATAGATATAAAACATACTAATATGTTACACATGACTTCTATGAAATGGTGTAAACGTTCAATGCTCAACATAATCCCAAGAGATGTTGGTCCATGTTTTCTGTTGCGTCAAAAGATCGATCTATCAAAGCCTGGTATAAATGGTAGAAAAATGGATCACACAAGAGGTAGTAGTCCCTTCTCATGAATCCCAAGGGGATTGCTGACCATCTGTCGATAAGAGACCATGAAAATTTTCCACCATCACTATGGACACTTTGGGAGTTAGAACTATGCAAGTAGCAACTCTAGTGGTGGACAAGGAAGAAGAAAACATGTAACCAAGATATTGTTAGTTCTAGACCTTCAATTTGGGCCAAAAAAAATGAGAGGGAGAGAAGCAATCTCTTGAATCATCAATGTCTACCATCCTAGCTCACATTAGTAAAGATTAGAAAATTGAGGAAGACATTAATGACAAGGTTGGGGAACTATTTTCTTACATTAATTACCTCATGTGCAATCTCCTAGCATCTTGAGGGTACTAGAAAAGGGTAAACAAAGAATATATATTAGAGGAGTAGTGAGAAAAAATGTGGCTTGGAGAGATTCCTTGGAATAATAAGGAAGTACTTTAATCTAAGAGGCCATCCAATACTATCGTAGAGTGAGAAATGAATCTAGTGCAAAGATTGAGTTAGAAGAGGCTCTTGATCAAGAGCTTATGTTATTGGATGATAATTTTCTAATTCTAAAAAAATGGCTAGGGTTTCATTTATGAATATATGAAGTAAATAAATCCTCATAAATGGAAACCTAGAGATGCACTTGGAGTGGTTGAAGTCCACAAAATGGAGAGCAAAGGTTTTAAAGGTTTGTAAGAAGAAGTTTGCTATGAGAAAGGAGGTTATAGATGAAATGGTAGCTAAAAGAGAAAAAAAAAATCAAGGCCCTTCCTTGCACCTTCTAGGAGTGGTCCTACAAGGTCCTAATTGTTACCGCCATTAAAGAATTTACTAACATGCTAAATAAACATTTAACCGATGAGGTGATCAATGAGATGATGAACATCAAAGGTAGTCTGAATATTTTTTAGGTAAGGTTTTTTGGAAATGAAGGAAGTTTTAGATTAGATCAACAAGACCCCTTTTTCCCCTAAAGGTAAGAGTTCAATGCACTATTGCTCCCAACTTCTATTTAGTGCTAGAATCATTAAAAAATTTAAAAGCACACTTTCTTGATTAGCAAAGGCAAAGGAGTAGAAAAGGCCTTGTAGCTAGATAATGATGAATTGGAAACTCATTTTAGTCTTCCTCATGTACACCCAAAAATTTCCTCTTACAACACTTTGTCACAACATTGCATCATTTAGACATCTTGTAGTATGTTTTTCCCTAGGTACCCATGTCATCATCTAATTAGTTAAATAAATCTCATTTATTTGACTACTTTCATTTATTCCCTTCCTATGCATAATCCATCCATTCCTCTAATGTTAATTAAATAATTTATATTATTTAATTAATTAAATCATAATCCATCCATTCCTCTCATGTTAATTAAATAATTTATATTATTTAATTAATTAAATCATTTCCATCCATTCTTCTAATGAAATTACAAATTCAACATTAATTAAATAAATCAAATATTTATTTGATTAATAAAATTTTAAAAAGATCTTTTCGCTTTCTTTTCAAAATTGAAACTTATGTGTATCTAATTAATTAATTTAATTAGATAATTCATCAATTATCCTTCTCATCTTTTTCAGAATTTATTTCCTTTAAAAGAGAATCAAAATCTTTCTATCTTTTCACATCTTATCTTATCTTGTTTTATTTCATCCTTGATCAAATAAAACAAAAAAAATCAAATCCTTATCGAATCTTATGAAATTTTACATCGAGGCTCTATAAATATGACCTCTCACAATGCATTTAGGGGGTTAATTCTCAAGTATCCTCACTCTGTCAAAATCATTCTTCAGTCTTCCATTTGTCTCTATCATTCTCCATTTGTCATTTTTTCAGGTCATTATGCTGCTGAATTGAGCAACCAACATTCCTTCATTATCAATCTTTCAAAATATTGCATTCTTATGTAGGTGGAGAGGAGCCATGGAGGTCAATCAAGTCTAGTTTGAAAATTGGTTTGCATGTCTTTCATTTATTTATTTTTTCATTCTAGTTTGTGCTTCATGGCGCTTAATAGGGTTTATTTATTTATTTTTTTCAACACATTAAACTTGTTGATTTTTCCCTATCTACATTTGGTGAACCTGACGTGAATCCTTTGATCTAGCTTGCTTTTTGTAGGTTTTATTGACTTTTTGTTGCAGATCTGCTATTTTTTTGGACAAAACCCCAGGTTTTACAAATTTCTTCATATCTTCTACACAACTACAAATTTTTCTACAATATTTTCACACAGTCTTTTGAATCATCTCAAGAGGCTACAATAAAAAAATTGATGGTTTATCATTATTTTTGTAGGAGTTATTGTAATTTTATGTTTTTTCATAAAATTGATTTTCTGGACAAAAATCCAAGAATTTTTCATATATTTTTACATTTTTGGAAATATCTTGAAATTATAATGGGGGTATATGTTTTAAAGATTTAATTTGGAGGTCAAATACAATACAAAAAAATCTGATCTTCATTTTCTATATAGTTTTCACAAATCCGCGTTTCTGAGTGCAAAACAGGGAATTTTTTTACTTCTTTACATTTCTGGAAAGCTCTCAGAAAATTAACAGGGATCTCTTCTTTGATTTTTTATTTTTCAGATCAATAACATCTTCAAATAATGAAATCTAATTCGGCAATGTTAAAAACATGTATCTGAAATTGCAATTTTCTGATGAGCTTATTTTTTTTTATGGCTGCATTATAATATCATTTTTTGATCTTGTAGGTGATCATAAGGAGCTATAGTAGCAGCAATATCAATCATAGATAGAAAATTGGAAAGCGAAAACTTCTGGGTGCACTCATTTAATCTTTCATCTCTTAATCTTGTTTGTCACACATTTGGATTTGGGTTCTTAAAACGAATATTTTCTTCAATCACATAATGAAAATTAGATCTAAAATTAACCATTGTCTTCCTACACATTTGGTTTTGGGTTAAAAAGAACAAATGCTTCCATTGTTTGCATACACACATTTCATTTCTAAGGTCAATTAATAACTGCGAGTGTGAATCAAGTGCGTGTGTGATCACAAACACCTCACTTGGTTTTCTTTTGTCAAACCCTTCTTAGGAGGCCTACTAGGGGATTTCATCACCCTTGGGGATGACCTCAATCGAAGTGTGAATCGAAAGACACATTTTTTTGGGAGTTAAAATCTTGTCACTCTTGGCTAAGCCCCAAAGAACTTTATACCTTTGGGAAGTGAAGGTGAAGGGTGGGTTACCCCTTTCTCCCAGCTGTGTGGCAGGATTTTGCTTCCAAATCATTCCTTAGTCAACCTTGTGTAGACTAGCTTGAGACCTAAATGGCCATACCCACTTGACTCACATTAGGCTTGTTGTTGTGTATTCAAGCGTTTTCTTAATCATAACATTTAATCTTGAAAGAAACATTTATCGTGTTTGGTGTGTGTGTTCATGCATTTACATGTGAGATCTTGTGTTTAATATTGCCGAAGTCAAACTTCCAATAAACACTTGCCACATCATCCAATCTTGTCATTTCACATCATATCCTAATCATCATCATTTCTTTAATCCAGTCAACATCATTTAACATCATGCCAACATTAGAAGGCCTAGCATCCCAACTTCACAACCTCCTTCAAACACTTCACCAAATACCCCAACCCCTAGACCACCAAAGCATACAAAGCCTTCAAACCCTCTTCCAAAATTTTCAACAAATTAAATCACCTCAAATCCAACACCTCCTAGCTCAAGCCAATCAATTCATTGCCACTTGTCAAATCCAACAACCAAAACATCATCCCCTATCCATTTATTATCAACCAATGCCACCTCAACCTAATGTGGCATCCCCTTTACCTCATACCAATCTAATCCATCCACTTCTTTGTATGTCAATGCCACGTCAACCTATCAAGCCACATCATGAAAAACACATGTGAATTTAAGTTCTACCTCACAAAAATGCCACCTCAACCTAATGTGCCATCCCCTTCTACCTCATACCAATCTAATCCATCCATTTGTTTGTATGTCAATGCCACGTCAAGCTATCAAGCCACATCGTGAAAAACACATGTGAATTTAAGTTCTACCTCGCAACAAGGTAAAACTTCGTCATGTTCTAATGCAACCATTCACAAGGGGAACACTAATCTAGGTCATGCACCCTCTAAGTATATCATACCACTATCCAATCAAATGCCTATCCCTAAGCCATTATGTCCTAGTCCTAATCCATTGGCCTTTCCACCTTCTAATCCATCAAAATCTTCATTACCCCCACTATCATCCAATCCTCCATCAAATCTATGCCCAAAATTCAAATATTTCAAAAGTAAACCTATGGCATTACCCAAGTCCACCCATACACCTACAAAGGATGTGACCCAAGGGATACTAGCAAGGAATCAAACATCGCCATGTCATCCAACTCATATTTTTGAACCTACCAAAGAGTCTTTGAACACCATGCCTATTCCTCCAACCCCATCATTTAGTCTCCCCCTTGAGCCTATTCAAGAGTCTTCCCCATTAATTCCAAGTCAACCTCCATCATGTCTCCATGTTGTTGGCCATCTAGAACATGTTGAGTCCATTCAAGAGTCATCCCCTTCCAACTCCATTCAAATAAGTCATGAGGTATGTCAAGAGCACAATCCTAAACATGAGGAAACATTACCCCCTCATCCACATAAAGATCAACACCCTCCCAATGATTCCATTCATAACATACCTAATACTATTCATGATCAATCTTTCATCTTTGATCAAGACCCCTTTTATGATCAAGAAGACCATGATGACCCCCTTAGCCAACTTTATGCATTCCATGGTTGAGCTTGCCACCTCACCCATCCATGATACAAAAACATCCGCTTCCCATGATGAGACAAGTACCTCCGAAGCACACATAGAAGATCAAACAAATACCTTGGATCTAAGTGAACACAATGCTAATCAAGATCCTAATGATCCTCCATCACCCACTATCGACCCCATTGCAAGTCCTCCATCATATCCTATTGGTCTTTCCACCCTCATTCATGAATGTTCCTCCTTATAACAACAACAACCATTATCTTCCCTTGCTTCATTTTCTCCATCCAATAAGGAACTCGTGTCTAGTGTTTCACCTACACCTAGTCCCATTGTCCATTGCATACTCCAAAACATGAACCACCAAGGTAAATGTTTAGGCCTTCATGAACAAGATATTTTGGAGCCTATAAATGTCAAAGTCCCTCCACACTCTTCTGGCCTTGGACATACACCCCAAGGACAACAACCTAAAGATGTTGGTACTTCCTCCATCCATCCTAAGTCCGCCTCCTTTCATCATAAGCCCTATCATACACCCAAAACATATGTTGCAATTCCACCACCATCATCATACAAATGTCAAAAGCATGTGACCATACACCTTCCACCATCCACTTTTCCACCATTACTTCCAAATCCTAATATCTCTCCATCCACTTTACCACCATTACTTCCAACACCTAATATCCCTACCATCCAATCCTTTTATCCATTTATCCATAAATACCCTAACATTCCTAATCATGACCAACAAATGCACACATTGTATAAACATGAAGCTTCCACCCATTCCACCATACCCATGGGATTCAAAAGCAAGAATTTCAATGTCTCTACCTATAAAGTAAAAAATCCTAAGGGTCCTCATGCCTTAGGACATCAATACAAAAAGTCAAAGCAAAATACATCACAAAAGTTATATAAGCCCATACCTCCAAAAGTAAAGGCCAAAACTAAATTGGTTTGGGTCCCTAAGAAAAAGGAAAGCAAGACAAATGAGGCATCCTTATCTCAAAAGTCCCAACCATCCAATTCCACCCCACATTCCCCCTCTATTCAAGAATCTCATATTCCATCCCACAAGAAAAATAAAATTCATAAAAATACTAAGTCTATGTGGGTACCAAAAGCACTACATCCACCACCTCCTAAGCAAACATCTTCATTGCTTCCTACACTCCATCCACATCAAAAGATTCAATGTTTATCATAGTGTGTGCAACCATTGGTCATGTTTCCCTTCCATTTCACAACAATTCCACATACTTCCATCTCCTCATCCTTCACTCATTATCCTACATATATCCCCCACCATCTACCTATGGTCCATGCTTTTGGCTAAGCCTCCCCATTCATCTATTTCATAAGTCCCATATAATTTCTATATCTTCCCTACATAATCCACATCATAATCCACTATTTTCCTCCATAAACCACATCATAATCCATCATCTACCTACTCCATCTCCCTTTCATGTCATCCCTTATCAACATCTATGAGCATAATGACATTTGACATGGTCCATGCAATGACATCCATCCCTAGTGGGACTATAACCTTTCATGGAACTAGACACTTGAGTCCCTCCTATCCATATTCCCCTTCTCCTATCCAAAAATAAAAAAAGTAAAAAAAATAAAAATAAAAAATAAAAAGTAAAAATAAAAAATGAAAGAAAAAAAAGTAAAGAGAAATCCCTTTGTCCAATGGTGAAAACTTGGTAAACAGGTGCCCTAGATAAGTACCATGATGAAAACCTAGCAAACAGGCGTCATGTGTAGGTTGATCTTCTATGTCACTTACACTTGGGGGCACAATGCCTTATCTATCCAACCTATCATTTTCATGTCATATCATTTCCATCCTACCTACCATCTTTAGCCATCATACATACCTATCATATTAACTCCACTTATCCACCCTTCTCCTTTTGATCTTGATGAAGATATAGGGGCAAAATGTTGAAACATGCTTTGGATATCTTTTGATATACCTCATCCTTCCAAACAAGCCTATTGTTATCCTATTGTCATAAGCTTTGTCATGAAAAATATTCTATTGTACCTAGAATGGGGCATGTTATTCCTATGTGAAATAGTATTTGGAAATCACATCCTTGCTCTCTTATGATGCATACATCCATTCCATTCACTATGACCTATCCTTTCCATCCATCCATATATCATGAGCCTTTTATCCCTTATCCCATCAATCCCATCTATCTCCTTGCACCTAGACTTGGTTTTCCCCTTGTCATTGGTATCTAGCACAAAGGCTACTCAAATTTTCATCCTTTGACACCTCAAAACATTTCAAAATCCAAAAATCAAAACATTTCAAAAATCCAAAAAATCAAAACATTTCAAAAATCCAAAAAATCAAAAATTTCAAAATCCAAAAATCAAAATATCCCCAAAAATATAAAACAAAAAAAGGAAAAAGATCCTAAAAAAATACAAATTTTTTTAAATAGCCAACAAAAATCCAAGCAATAAAATAAATCCATCTAATTACTTCTTCCAATTTCATCGATTCAATCCCTCACCTCAATCCAATCATCCAACCATTCAACCAAATCAATCATCTTCATCAAAACCATTTCATCCAATCAACTCAATTGAATCAATCCAAGCAATAATCCAAATGCAAGTCAATCCTTAATCCATACCAATCAAGTCAATCAATCTTGTCAAATTATCCAATCACATCCTTTGGTCTTGATCCTTATCTTGTTGTAAACCCAATCAATCAATCAATTATCATCATCCTTGTGTTGATATAGGGATATGCCGTTCCCTGCAATGACAACACTATCATCATCAATCCAAGTCAATCAGTCAATTATCAGTCATCCTTGTGTTGATCTAGGGATATATCATTCCCTGCAATGACAACACTATCATCATCATCAATCAATCAATTAATCATCGGTTTACAGCTTGATAGGGGAAATTCCTTGTTTGTTTTTGTATCATTTGTGCATGCATGCTTGCTTGTGTGTGTTATCATTTTATCTTGCATTTGTATCAAATCCATATCATTCCAGCTAATATTCATATCTTGTGTATGTTGGAGTAGCTTTTTGCACTATCCTTTGAATCTAAGGTCACATCATACCTTTTGTGCATTAGGACTTTAATGCTCTAAGTCTACTTCCTCATATGTCTAGACAAGGTTGTATTACACTGGGGCATGAGACAAATCGTCACCTTGGTTCTTATATCTTGGTGCATAACGTCTAGCGCTAAATCAAACATCATGGTTGCTCACTTTCATTGCAACATAATGCATCCTTCACTTCTTCTATCCATTCCTTCATCTTTAGTTTTTGACCCATCCCTTTCATTTCGAGAGCCTACTCGTGTTTGTCCAACCCACCTATCCTCTCGAGGGGGCATCATCATTCCATCATCATCATATTATGATAGTATCATCCATTTTCCTCTATCCATACCTTCACTTCTTTGAAATGATGTTACTCGACACAAATCTCATTGTCTCGAACATCATCTCAAAGAGGGGCAAAATGTAGACACCCAAAAATGTCCTCTTACAACACTTTGTCACAACATTGCATCATTTAGACATCTTGTAGTATGTTTTGCCCTAGGTACCCATGTCATCATCTAATTAGTTAAATAAATCTGATTTATTTGACTAATTTAATTTATTCCCTTCCTATGCATAATCCATCCATTCCTCTAATGTTAATTAAATAATTTATATTATTTAATTAATTAAATCATAATCCATCCATTCCTCTCATGTTAATTAAATAATTTATATTATTTAATTAATTAAATCATAATCCATCCATTCCTCTCATGTTAATTAAATAATTTATATTATTTAATTAATTAAATCATAATCCATCCATTCCTCTCATGTTAATTAAATAATTTATATTATTTAATTAATTAAATCATTTCCATCCATTCTTCTAATGTTAATTAAATAATTTATATTATTTAATTGATGAAATCACAAATTCAACATTAATTAAATAAATCAAATATTTATTTAATTAATAAAATCTTAAAAAAATATTTTCGCTTTCTTTCCAAAATTGAAACTCATGTGTATCTAATTAATTTATTTAATTAGATAATTCATCAATTACCCTTCTAATCTTTTTTAGGATTTATTTCCTTTAAAAGAGAATCAAAATCTTTCTATCTTTTCACATCTTATCTTATCTTATCTTGTTTTATTTCCTTTAAAAGAGAATCAAAATCTTTCTATCTTTTCACATCTTATCTTATCTTGTTTTATTTCCTCCTTGATCAAATAAAACAAAAAATAAAATCCTTATCGAATCTTATCAAATCTTACATCGAGGCTCTATAAATACGACCTCTCACAATGCATTTAGGGGGTTAATTCTCAAGTATCCTCACTCTGTCAAAATCATTCTTCAGTCTTCCATTTGTCTCTATCATTCTCCATTTGTCATTTTCTCAAGTCGTTATGCTGCTGAATTGAGCAACCAACATTCCTCCATTATCAATCTTTCAAAATCTTGCATTCTTATGCAAGTGGAGAAGATCCTTGGAGGTCAATCAAGTCTAGTTTGAAAATTGGTTTGCATGTCTTTCATTTATTTGCATTTTCATTCTAGTTTGTGCTTCATGGTGCTTGATAGGGTTTATTTATTTTGTTGTTTTCAACACATTAACCTGTTGATTTTTCCCTATCTACACCTCCCATTATTATTATTTTAATAATATAATAAACCACTATTTAATGAAAATGTTTAATTTTAATTATTTTATTAGGCACATATAGTAAAAAAGTAATTAAATTTTGAGGCCTAAGTTTAAAAAATGTAACTTGTAAATTCTGGGCCCAAGGATCAATTTAGTATCTAGGCTAAATTGCTTTGATAAGTTTATTTTTGGGTGCCCAAGATTGGGTATTTGAGTAATTTTCAAAAAAAGTGTAGGGTTGGGATTTTTTAAAGAAGCTAAGAACTAATTTTTTTAGTGTAGGGAATCTTGCTAAAATTTGTAATCAATTTACTAATTTCAAAACAATAAAGATCATGCCTAATTTTTGTAACTATTCTCATCCTTGTTGGTGATGTATTTTGTGTTTTCTACTCTAAGTTTCAATTATTTGGTGAAATTTTACATAGCACTTTCAAGCGAGATAGTATGTAAAATCTATATGCATGCAATATAGTGGTTCATTTATTTCCTATTTTCATGAATTTTTTTAGAATATTGCATCTATAGTGTTTTTGATAGGATGAAATATTGATAATTTCATTATAGGCATGTATTGTGATCAATTGTCACCCTTGAAAATTTCACACTAGGTTTAGCTCCCCCTCATGAGCTTGGACCTAATTGTGCATTTAATCTGATTGTTTTATAATAATATTAAAAAAATTAGAAGTGAAAATGGAAATAAAGATTTAATAATCATTTACCAATAATTAAGGCCCTGAAATGATAGGTCTAGTCAAGGGCACCCAATGCCCTTGTCCAACCCATTTTGGTTCAATTTAAAATATGTCGATGTCAGAATGTTAACATTTAAAAATCTCAGATCATTTGTTGGCTATCAGTATTTAATTTTTGGGAAATTAAATAATTACATATGAATACAAGTCTTTTTCATCATTTGAAAGCATACAAACTTTGAGAAACAATCCTAATACTTTGAATTGAGCAATCAAAAGAAGAATTAGTAGAATTATAATAGCATTATTTCAAGTCAAGCATCATGTTAGCAATGCATCATATTTTCATGTGAGTTTGTTTATGTTTTTTTTTCATTTGTTTTGTGAGTACTAACACTTGCAAAAATTCAAACCAAGTATCAATTTATCCTTGAAGGTGATGAGTACAATGACTTTAGTCCATCAAGGAATGCAAATGAGTGGTAAGTTGGAATGATTGTCAAAATTTCACTTGTTTATTATTTAGCCTCTACTTGACCGAGGGTAAACTCTCTTTTACATCATCATAGCCGTTGGTAGAAATACCAAAACAAGGTTTGACTTAGGCAATCCCCTATACGACACAACCCTTTCCCCTCTTTCTTGTGTTTAGGTTGTAGATCTAAAGTGAAATTGGAGAGAATTTAAGACCTAATTGTTCATTCAAGTATTCATGCCCTACAAGTCAACAAATTAGGGAAAGATGAGTTTTTAGCGACAAATAAGGATTTTGACATCGTGTCCAAAGAAGAAGAACCTATAGACAGGGAGCAAAAATATTTTGGAGCCCGATTTTGAATATCTACTTCCCAATTTAGGGCACCCAATGCCCAGGTGTCCAACCGGATCAAGTCAAAATTCATATGCCAGGTTCCTCTATGTTTGCCCTCTACTATTTTGAATTCTAATTTTATCTTTCAGTTCTACATTTTCCAAAAATCATCTCAATTTTTTGTATTTTCATAGTTAACCTAGGACATCATTGCATTATCAAATTGATTTACAATCACATCATCTCACATACACAACCACCCCACAAAAGGGATTAAAAACTTGATCCACCATTCTGGCTCTTCCATTGAGGTTAGTAGCCAAGTGGGTGTTTGGGATCAATTTTAATCCCTAAACCCTTTGTGATATTGGAATGAGTGTGATTTACACTCAAGATCCCTTTTTTAAAATCTAAAATTGCATGGATAATTATGTTTTACATATAGCAAAATTAAAATTTTGTGCTTTTATGAAAATATGTTTGTTACTAGATTTGAACATTTGTAAATTAGGATCATCAGACACAAGTTTATTTTTAGATCCTTGGAATTTTTAAACTTAATTCATTAGGTCTAGGGTGCCCAGTGCCCCTATCTTGGCTATTTTGGACTAGATTCTAGTGACAGTGACCTCTTTGAGTCCTTTGTCCAAGTTTGTTCCTAGTTTTTGCTTTCACTGTTATGTAACAATTTGTTTCTAGGTATATACAATTGTTAGTAAAACACTTTTATAATGTCTGAGTGCTTTGAAAAATTATTACTTCTTTAAAGCTCTTAGTTGATGTTTCATGTTGTGTCTAATGCTTCTCCAACAAGCAATGAGGCTCATGTATCTTTTTCTCCCAATGCATTTTCTCCTAGTGAGGATATATTGGTGCAAGAAGAAGATATCATTGATAGCTCTCCAAATAATACCTTCCCATAAAGCCAACATTGTCCTTAAATAACCCATCTTGCCTACTTACCCTAGCCAAAAGTCTGTAAATCCTACCATATATTCACTTGACATATTTTGTTCCTCTCACAAGGAGACTCATTTATAGTTTATCCCTTTCCCATTATGCATAAAAGTTCTTACTAATTCCAATAAAGATAAACATGTGCCAAAAAATATCAATCCATCCTTTGCAAACAGAGTTAGTGATCTCATTATAAAAATAATGGAGCGGCGGGAGCAACAGGGGCAGCAGGAGGTGCGAAAGGAACAACAGGTGGAGCGAACTGGCGACAGTAGGAGCAATCAAGCCTGGAACACCAAGTATGACTGGAGCAAAAATCAACAGGACAAGAGAATGGGAAATCAACATAGAGAACACCTTTCCAATGAAGGATCTTAGAGAAAAATCTGGATAGAAATGGGTCGACACAAAAGCAGGAATTGGCAACAAATAGCAATGTAACACCGACCACAATTTGGCGTCTCAAGGAAGCTTTGATCAGGATCTTCGAGCAATCCTAGAGATAGTATGGGGTAACCGAGATAATGGAGACCACATACCACAATGGGTCTATCATGGCGGTCACTGGGTGGATGTATGCAATCCGAATACACAGTATCAGAATCAAAACCCTAGGACCGCAACTGACGCAGCTGGGGGAAGACACAATCGGGGGATACAAAAAGGTCTACCTTGGCTGTGACCTCGTGGCCTCCCCCCTGATGCAGCCCATCAAAACCCCCACAACACCAATAACAGAAAGCTCACATCTAAATTCCTTAGGAATCATGGATTTCAAAATCAAAGGAATGGCGGGTTCTGGTATAAAAGCACACAAACTACTATCAACTCAGAATCTTGGTGGAAGAAGTTTACTCCGCCATCAACACTGGAGAAGCAAGGAGGAATGGAGGATCTTGGCAAAGGAAAGGAGAAGGTAATACCAGAGGCAGGTGCATCGAGATGGCAAGCAAGAAAACTCAGGTAATGATACCACCCCATCCATGCCAAAAATCTGTATATCTATTGATCCCAATAAGCTGAGTAACGAAATCAAGAGGCTACAAGAGCGAGGGATCTTCTTGAAATGGGGGGGAATGATAAAAGTTGTGGGAAAAATGGAGAAGTGGTGTCTTAATAATTGGGGAATTCAGATCCAGCTTTGTCCCCTTGCTAATGATTTTTTCTTAGTTTTATTTGCATCAAGTGAAAAGAAACAGGATGCGTTGCGTAGCGGACCACATTATCTGGATGGAACAACACTACACATTTTTGATTGGTACCCTAATTTTGACCCTTGGAAGCATGAAGTAAGGGAGGGTCCAGTCTGGGTTAGAATGTATGAGATTCCTACTGAGTATTGGGAATAAAATATATTAACGGAGATTGGGAAGAAGCTGGGCACTCTTATTTCAATGGATGAAATAATGGTGGATAGAAGTCAAGGGGCCTATATTAGATTCTGCATAGGTTTAAAGCCACAACAAAAACTTCCACAGGAGATTGAATTAAGCACAACAACAAGGTTTAGAACAATCAAAGTAGAAAGGGAGGATCAATTACTGTTATGCCCGAATTGCAAATCGAAAGAACACAGAAACTTGGACTGCTTTGGGTCAATTCGCGTTAGTATAGAAAACAAATATGCCTGGGTTGGGCAGGAAAAAATGGATGAATCTAGCAGTACTGAACAGGAAGGTTCACCATCTGCAAAGGAAAACAATATGGAGGATGTATCAATCAGAGAGTTATTAAGAAATAGAGAGCAAGGTAGTGATGATAACTGGCACATGGGTTCGGTTCTACTAGATAAGGATTTCAACGGTAAGGTTTTGGATTCTTAACACAATGACCAAAATATAGGAATTTAGGGGCATAACGACTCAATGATTGGAGTGCAGAGGTTGGAAAAGGATGGAAAAGTAGAAGAAAAGCAAGATATAGATGTACAGGGGATAAGTGAGGAAGAATGCAGTTTGAAAATGAAAGCTGAGGGATCCCCTAGGGCAGATTTGGAAAATGTAAAGGATTTTGAGGGGGAAGGAAATTCAGAAGAGGGGAAAGAGGATAAAGCAACTGCACAGGAGAAGAATGAGGAAAAAGACAACATGGGTGGAAATGTTGAGGAAACCCCAGTAGCAGATCTTCATAATGTTGTAGCTGAAACAGTTACACAAGATTCTCAAAATGAGATGAGCAATAACACTCCAAAAGTTGTAGAAACAATAAGGGATAATTTAAATCATTTGAGGAGTCCTATTGAAGCTAAAGCTTTGCTCATTTCAAAGGGCGAAAATGGAAATTCCATTGATGTGGGGGAGAATATTAGCAATGAAGGGGAAGTGGAGGCTGAGGAGATGTTTGAAGAATCTGATTCTGATCAGGATGATGGGATGGAAGAAGAATAGGCTAATATTCTAGAAGAACGAAGCATTGAACAAACACAATCCCAACTGAAAAGACCTCTGGTAGCAGCAAAGAAGAAAAGAGGGGCAAAAACAAACAAGGCTAAACTGGTGTTGGCAGCAAATTCCAATGGACAGATGAAACTAAGAAACGGGAAGGGATATGACCTTCCTAAGGAGAAATGAGGCTCATAACTTGGAATTCTAGGGGAATTAATGCCCCTAGCAAGTGGTGCTTGATTAAGTGTCAAATAGATTTAAGTAAGGCAGATGTTGTATTACTACAAGAAACTAAATAGGAAAGGGAGGAAGCTCAAAAAAGATTGAGTGTTTGGAGACAATGGGAAGGAGTCTTTTGTTGAATCTATTGGAGCTTCAGGAGGAATTGGTGTGATTTGGAATCCTTTGTCTGTTAGCTATTCATTGATAAGGAAAAGTCAGTATTGGATGGTGGTTAAATGTAAGCTTTTAAGTCAAAATAAGGAGATATAGGTGATGAATGTATATGGACTGATTTCAACTCTAGCTAAGAGAATTCTATGGCAGGAGATTAAGCAGTGGTTGGATATGCAGAATGGTATAGCTATTATAATTGGGGGTGACTTTAATGCAACATTGGACAATTCAGAAAAACAAGGAGGTCTGCAGAATTTATCAAGGATCCAACAAGATTTTCAAGCATTTGTGGATAATAACAATCTAAGAGAAATAGTAGCCAAAAATGGAAGATTCACTTCGACTGATAGGAGGAAGGATTTCACCAGTATAGCAGAAAAGTTGGATCGGTTTTTCATATATGGGAATTGGGATGCTAATCATGATTCCTTTGAGGCAGCTATACTACCGTATACTGGGTCTGATCACTTCCCAGTACAATTAGTAATCAATGCAGAATATCCCAAAGGTGGAACCCCTTTCAGATTTGAAAATATGTGGCTTAAGGATGCATCTCTTTACGACTTAGTAAAAACCTGGTGGAATGAAGTCAGAGTTGGTCACAACTCAAGAATGTACAAGTTTAGCCAAAAGCTTTTACACATCAAAAGGAAGCTAAAAGAATGGAATCAAGCTAATTTCAAGAATATTTTTATGGAAAAAGCCCGTGTAGAGGAGGAACTAAATGAACTTAATGAGAAAGTAATTAAGCATGGGATGGGTCGAGAAGAATTTGAACTGGAACAAAGGTTAAAATCGGAACTCACAGAGATTATGACTAGGGAAGAATTGTTCTGGCAACAAAAAACAAGAGAAATTTGGCTTAAAGAGGGGGACAAAAATACAAAGTATTTCCACAGAACAACAATTGCTAACAGGGGAAAAAATCGTATCACAAAAATAGCAAAGGAAGATGGTACAAGTTCATAGTCAATAGAGGAGGTCAATCAGATAGCGGTGCAATACTTTCAAGAAATTTTAAATCGAGCATCAGCAGATAATGAACGAGAATGGGAAGAATTTCTAAATCACATCCTGACACTAATTAATGAGGAAGAAAATAGGGAGCTTTTTAAGACCATCAGTTTGGAAGAAACTAAGAAGGCAGCCTTCCAGCTAGGTGCAGACAAGGCCCCAGGACCAGATGGCTTCCCCGCAAAATTCTATCATGTATTTTGGGATATCATTGGTGATGATTTACATAGAGCTGTCGAGGAATCCAGAAGGAGAATGGCAATGTTGAGTACCTTCAATCACACATTCATTACGCTTGTCCCCAAGAAGAAGGAGGTGCAAACAATGGTCATAGCCAACTGTCTAAAAATTGTCCTAAAAAAAATAATCTCTGATGAGCAGAGTGGTTTCTCCCTCGGTAGATTGATAGTTGAAGGGATTATTATTGCACATGAGGCTATCCACTCCTCTAGAAAGACTCGAAGCCTGAATATGGTAATCAAGCTGGACATACTGAAGGCGTACGACCTAGTGGATAGACAATTTCTATTGAAAGTCTTACAGAGATTTGGCTTTGGGGAAGGGTGGGTCAATTGGATCTCCAGGTACATTTCGACTCCAAGATTTTCAGTCCTAGTCAATGGGGTTGCCCAGGGTTTCTTTGACTCTTCTAGAGGAATTCGGCAAGGGGATCCATTATCCCCTTTCCTATTCATCATTATGGTAGAGGCGTTGGGGAGAACTATACAACACTACAGATCAGTGGGTCAATGGCAGGGAATTGAGATTTTCCTAGGATTGGTGGCTGCTACTCATCAGCAGTTTGCTGATGATATGATTCTCTTTGGAAAAGCCACAAGAGTAGAGCTAGAACCATCAGAAACATTTTGAACAATTATAGTAAAGCTTCAGGATAGTCAATCAATTGGAGAAAGTCAAAAGTTTTTTTCCTAAATGTTCAACCGAGTCTACAAAAGGATATTGCAAGAATCTCGGATCTTAGAATTGCAAGCCTACCAGGAAATTTCTTGGGATGCCACTATTTGGGGGGATAAATAAGAAATGTTATTGGGAAAATCTAATCAGTAGCTGCAAAAGGAAAATGGAACTTTTGAAAGGGAAATGGTTATCATCTGCGGGTAGATTATCAATGATGAAGACAGTATTAGCAGCTATCCCTATCTATTTTATGACATGCATGAAAATCCCAAGAGCGGTGGAAGATACAGTAATACAAATCATGAGGAGATTTTTCTGGAATGGTCCAAAAGATAACCAAAAAATACCTCTGCTATCATGGGACAAGATCTGCAAGCCTTATGGAGCCAAAGGGGCGGGTGTGAAACAGTTGTATAGCATGAATCTTGCCATGGGTGCAAAATTGGTCTGGAGTATTTTCCGAAATGGGGAGCGAAGATGGGTCCAAATTTTGAGGTGAAAGTACTTAGATTTAGATGAGCCTATAAGAATAATTAATACACTGGACCCTCCGAATGGATTGGAAATTTGGAACTTCATCCTTGAATGTAGGAAGATCATCACTCATCATATAACATGGGAAGTCAACAATGGGAAAAGTGCTCAGTTTTGGGAGGATTCGTGGGAAGGGAATCTAGCTCTCTGTTCCCTCCCAGACCTTGAAATCATCAGGGAAGAGTCAACCAGAAGATGGGGCAAAAAACTTAGTGACTATGGGTATGTGACAAACATCAATAGTAAGCAAAAATGGGAATGGAAGTCCCTTGATGACTTCAATGCCCCTTTAGAACAAAAGGAGAAGCTCTCAAGGATCCTAGAAGAAAGAGGCATCATATGGATTGGGCTAAGAGATGAGATTCGTTGGTGCGCTTCTAAGGATGGAGATTACAAAGTCAAATTAGGATACAAAGTACAAGAGGCAATGGCAGAAGACCAATTGTGGCCAAAAGAGCTTCTTTGGGGTAAATATTTCTCTCCTAGAGCTGGAGCCTTTTCCTGGTTGGCTATTCAAAACTGCATCCTCACCCAAGATAGACTAAATATAATTGGAATAATTGGCCCAGGGAGATGTCTGTTATGCAAGAATCAGGACGAGGATGCTAATCATTTATTGATTTCATGCCCATACTCAGAAAGTTGTTGGAAATATTTCCTTCAAAAAATCAATCTGCAAGTACCAATGCCAGGAAATCTAAAAGATTGGTTTTGTATGTGGCCTAAACGTTCTCAGAAGAGTCTATTTGAGTGCCTCTGGTAGGTTATCCCATATATGGTTGTATGGGAAATTTGGAAAGAACGAAACATAAGGGTTTTTAAGGGACAGGCATTGTCGAGGGAGAGATTAGTGGCCAAAATTGAAGCATCCATCATAGAACTAGTCAATACAGCTACGAAAATCAAAACAACGGAAAATAATGCATACACCATATGGGATGATATAATGCGTGAGGAAGTTCACTGGAGCGCCCCGGATGTTGGCTGGGTGAAGGTAAATTTTGACGGAGCTGCAAGCGAGAATCCTGGCCCTAGCGGTATAGGATGTGTGGTTAGGGATGAGTTCCATACGACCCTTGCAGAGCATACAAAATATATTGGAGTTGCCACAAACAATTTGGCAGAGTTTAGAGCTGCACTTTGTGGATTGGAGCTCAGAATGGAATGTGGGGCTAGGAAGATTCACCTTGAAGGCGACTCGATGATCACAGTGAATGCTATCAGGTAGAATTCCACACCTAATTTGAGACTGAATAGATGGATCAAGCAAATAAGGAAAATCATAGAGGATCTAGATGACTTTAAGATCAGTCACATATACCGTGAAGGTAATTCAGTAGCGGATGAATTGGAAAAAAAAGCCATCACTGCGGGAGGTGGAAGGGGAGGTAATAGGGTGTAGTGCAAATGTAGCTAAGGGGAAAGGTAGATTTTTGTATCAATTTGTATATGGCGGTCATAGGATCTGTAGGTATGGGTGCTGGCAGCAACGATTTTGCTAAGTAGAATTGGGGTTGTAGTATTCATGAAATTATTGTTCTCTCTTTTGATATAATTCAATGGGTGCTGGCCCAACCCAGCTATTAAATTACCAAAAAAAAGGAAGTTAGTGATACACCCATTTATTTAGAAAAGTGTTATGGATATGGATTGAAAATTCTTGCTAAACAAGGTTGTGATACAATGAATGAACATGAAATTCACACTCTTTTAGAAAAAATTCTGCAAGAATATACAATAGGGATTGGCTGCCAAGGTTCTCCAACTTTACATAAGACATTTACTTTAGCTTCAAACCCATCACCACCTAGTGGTCCAATTGGAGATGGCCTCCTCACTCCACATCCATTGTTCAAAATAGAACATATATTATGTATGATTTTACAAAAGGAATTAATCACCCTACCACCTATTCATGACAAGAAAAATGATGAACAAACAAGTCAAAACTTGTCTTTTTTGTGCATATCACCTAACATTTGGTCATTCTACTAATGAGTATAATGGTTAATTCAATTATATGACATTAATGTGGATCCATACAAAATAATAAATTAATTACTATTGTGTTGCTTCTTGCCATGCATTTGCAGTATCATATGATGCTCACTGCCATGCATGGAGGAACAAAAACATATTATGCAACCATATTTCTTTCATAAAGAGCAACATATTGGTATCAGATTATACCTATCCTTACACTTGTGGGGCAAGGATATCCAATCTTGTGAGGTGTGTATTATTTTAGAAGGATCTTCTCTTCATTCATTATCTCGTTAAAATACTAGTGTAACATGTACACTAACATTTTAAGGGGGGCATATTCCCCCATCTATTAGGGAAAATTTTAAGAATGTAAATAATGTGATGCCCCTTTAGTGGTGGTATTAGGCATAATATCCCCTAAAGTGTGGTATTACATATTCATGCTATTCTCCTTTTAGTGGTGGTATTATGCATGATATCCCCTAAATTTTTGCCTTGCATCTTCATGTGATCCCCCTTTAGTGGTGGTGTTATGCATGATATCCCCTTTAAAGTGTGGCCTTGCATCTTCATGTGATCCCACTTTAGTGGTGGAATTATGCATGATATTCCCTAAAGTGTGGCCTTCTAAATCCCTATTAGTATCCCTTTAGTTGTGGTATTATGTTCTACCCCCCCTAAAGTATGACTTTTCATGGCATGTTGTGTCTCCTTAGTGGTGGTGGTATTATGCTTGATACCCCCCTAAGGTGTGTCTCTCCATTCCATGACTGGTCCTCTTTTAGAGGTGATTTCACACATGATACTCCCTAAGGTGTGGCCTCCCATACATTAAATAGTGTCCTTTGAATTATAATGCTCAATTTGTTGGAACATACCCTTTATGGTGGTGTTATATATAACACCCCCTTGAGGCATGATTTATGATTCATCTCCCGTGACGTTAATTTTTTTTACACCCCTTGAGGTGATTCATCCCCCACCATGTTAAAATTTTGTACATCCTTTGAGGTGATTCATCCCATATGATATTAAATATTCCCCCATGACATTAAACTTTTATACACTTTGAGGTGTGATTCGCAAAATAAACCATGGATTTGGCATAACACAACTTGTTGATTCATGTACTAGAGAATTTTTAACATGGCCACCTAGCATAACATAACTTGATTTCTAGTGGAGCCATGTGTTTCATGAGTCAACAAGCATATTGTAGCTTCTAGCCTTATGAAACCAATCATATTGCATAGAAACCTATCACAACACATCTTTCTAGCTATTAGATCTATGTAATTCATGAGTGATCAAACATAACACAACTTTTTGGTCATTATGGGAGCACTATCTTATCTAACATCATATTTGAGAGATGACATTTGGTATTCGAGATAAAATTAAGACCAAGGTCTCTTTTCCTTATTGACTTGAATCCTTTTTAGTACTAACCTTGTGTTTTTTTGGTTATATATTTCACCTCGTGTCTTTTGTATGTTTGCTTTGTGTTTTCATTATGTTTGTATCATGTTCATGTTTACATTATGTTATTTTGTGTGTCTTCATAGTGTATGCTTTGTGTTTTTTGTGTCACATTGTACCTCATGTTTGTGTGTTTCTTTATCCATACATTGTTGTTCCATAAGATCTTAAGCCTAGGGGCCAGTGCATCCCGTAGGTTTGATGTCATCCTATCTCTTCAATGTTTGGATAATTGAACCCTTCTTGACTTATCCTTACTTTAGTGCGAGTCTAAGAATAAGTTCATACTCTCACTAAAGTGGGGGTTAAATTTAGCATTGTACCCTTGATAATTTCACACTAGGTTTAGCTTCCCCTCATGTGCTTGGACCTAATTGTGTATTTAATCTACCCATTTTATAATAATATTCCAAAATTTAGAAGTAGAAATGAAAATAAAGATTTAATAATCATTTACTGATAATTAAGGCCTCAAAATGATAGGTCTGGGCTAGGGTGCCTATCACCCTTTTCCAACCTATTTTGGCTCAATTTAAAATTGTACACTCGAAATATCCTGATTGATATCATACACTCGATTTTGATTGACTAAATTTGATTCTTCTTTGATCATTTCTTTACTAAAAAATTAATTGAATAATCTTTATTATAATTAATTCATCATTATTCCTCTTTGATTAAATAAATCAACTTTATTTAATTAAATCGTAATGTTCTTCATTTAATTGAATAAATCATTTTATTTAATTAAATTACTAATCTCCCAACTATCCTCTCATTTGATTTGAATAAATCTAAATATCTAAATCAAATGTCAAATCAAACTAACTTCATCCAAGTTAATTAATCCTAATTAACTCCTAACACTAATCCTCCATTCCTCTAGATTTTGCAAGTTGCACATGTAAATCAATTTATTTGATTTATTAATTCCCCCTATTTTCATTCAAATGTGGCATATTCTTGGAATATTCCACTTATTTGAATTCTCCCTCCCAAAGGACTTTTTTCCTCCAACTTGGCATTAAAAGCTCTTACATGTCCTCTCCTTGAGCCAACTTGGCATTAATTCCTCTTACATCCCCTCTTGCACAAGTCACTTCTTCAAATTCAAATTCCACCTACACGCATTTAACATGCACATTGTTCAAAATGTGCTCCACTCTCCTTCATTAGCATGTTGACAAGTGGCACAATGCCATTGGTCCATCTTTAATCCCACATTCATCCTATTCTTCATTCTCTAAACCTTCTTCATTATAAATATAGGTCTTCTCTATTGATTTGGGATCCACAATCATTCACAAGTTTATGCAAGGTTATTATAGTTATTTTGAATTTAAAGTATCCATTTTCATCCACATTTCATCCATGTTAGCATAGAATTTCATCATCCATAGCTAGGTTATTGGAATATTGCACCAAAGATCACACATTTCATCCATCAAGCTTATCAAGGAATTGGGAAAGGGCACCTTTCCACATCAAAGAAGCACCAATTCCCCCATGGGATGTTGGTTTGAGAATTAGAATAGATTTTCATTTGTAGTTTATTTGATTACTTCATTTTGATTTCATGTTCTTGTGTTTGAATGAATTTCATGGGGAATGCTTGTTTATACTTGTTTGAGGACTAATGTTTGCTTGTTTGTCCATGTTTGAGTAGGTTTAGGAAAAACATTCTACATTTGGTGCTAGAAGGAGGGCACAAATCTCAAATTTAACAAGTTTTTCTAGTCAATTCCATTTTTTTCTCTTTTTTGTTTCTTCTCAGGATACAACAAAGCTGAAGAGGACAAATAGTGACGCTATCAGTCCAACATCACTATCTAGCGACACTGTCTCTGCAACCAAAGGGCGATGCTGCATTAATTTTCCTGAGGGCCAGATCATTCAAATATCAAAGAGCGATGCTGGTTGATATACCGATGCATACACGGTCTCTGTTTTTCCATAGAGCGATGCTGATTTCCACATAGTGACGCTGAAGCCTCCAGATAGCAACACCTTCATGGATTGTGATGCTGGGTTGGGGTAAAAGGTCAATTTCCAAATTTATTTTAACATGTGCTTTTTAATTTTGACCTCTTGTGACCATTGACTTGTTTCATGGCTCTATTTTTGTAGGCTTACCAACTTTTGCAGGTTAGGTGATCAAGAAGGAAAGACAAAAACAAAGAAGAAGGTTTCTCATGGCACTATTTCATGATTGTAACAAGTGTTTTTTAACACTTTAGGGATACTTATAACCCCATCTTTGGAAATATTTCTATATTTCAGTTTATGACTCAAATACATTTTGTTTAGGCTTTAAAAAGAACATACAAAGTTTTCTTTTTCTCAAAGTTGGTTAAAAAGAACCTTAAAAACTCACTAGATTTGATTTTGGGTTTTAAAAATTGAACAAGCAACTTGAAACACTTGATTTTGGTGCTATAAAAAGAACTCACTATTGTCTTTGGGGATTTAAAATGAACATGTGCTTATCTTGTTTTGTAATTTTTTTAAAAAACTAATACCATTGAAATGCGTATGCACTTCTCTCATGCTTCACGATGATCTTGAGAATCAAAAGCATTTTGGTGATATTAGGTTGTCTAAAATATTGCCTCCACATTTTGAATTTGGGCTCTTAAAAATTGAACAAATCTTGCTAGTGTGAGTAAATACATTGCGTGTGTTCTCTCTTTATTCATGTAAACAAAGATTGATCAAACTACGGATGTAATTACTCACTTTTTTTTACCTTTAGAGGGCTTTCCTTGGTGGGAAAAAGGTACTCATCCCAAGGGAACGACCCAAGCAGTAACAAGCATAAGCCAAGCTCTTCCAAACATCTATATAAATTTTTGGTTGCGATGAAAATCGTAAACAATGGGAAGCAGTGCATGATAAATCTCCCCCAGTGTCTTTATGATGCATAAAGCCCTTGTTCTAAGGGTTGGAAGATCTCTCACAAGGAGTTTATCATTGCACCCACTAAATTTGATGCCCTTAATACAAGCCTTTGTTTAAGAATCCAAAATTCTAATATCTGTTGGTGTCAGGAGGTCGGACCTCTAGAGCCGTCCCACATACTAGTGATTCTTTGTAGAGATGAAAAGTTTGTCATTGGAGATTCATGAGAATTGAAGCTTGGATGACCCATAGAAGTGAGTTCCATGGAGGGGAGCCAGTGTGGTCAAGCATCTAATCATCTGCTCTGACTAAGCATAGTTGGATTTATCCAAGTGGGAATTCAACAAATATTTTCTTTTCCATCCTAGGGTTGTGCAATCTTTGAGTCAGTTAAACACATTACTTGGATCCAAAATCTTGAAATTTTTTTTTTAACAAGGTCATCAAATTTCAAACCTTTAGAATGAGCAAATACCTTTGAAAGATCCAAGTGCTACTGCTTGTCCCTAGGGATTCCATCCTTAGAGGCTTCTAAGTATTTGGATTTATATCTCAATTTTCTCTCTCTAAAGTCAACATTAGGGAACTATTGCCTTGATTCTCTTGATTTCCACATAATGAACCTTTTGGGATGAAAAGAAATTAAGACATAGGCATTTAGTTCAAAAGCTAAGCAAGAAAGTGTTTGTGGTAAAAAGAATCCATTAAGCAAAGATAAAAGACAAATTGAACCCCACACATGCATTTTCTCAAATGATTTTCTGCAAGATCAAAATCCCAAAACCAAAGGCCATCAATTGTAACAAGTGTCTTAGTCCAAGAAGTCTCAAGAAACATCAATTCATGCTTTACAAAGTTAGAGAAATATTGGTCTACAACTTTTAAAAATGTGCTTCAAAAGATAATCCCAATTTGTATTTGTTCTATTATTGTCAAAATCCAAGTCTTTTTCAACATTTTGAGTTTCTGACATAGAAGTATAGCATGTTCTTCAATACCTAGGTCTTGTAAATGAAAATATCTCTAAGTTCACTTAGGATCAAAATCAACACTTCCATCCATCCTCAAACATCAATCAAAATCCATCTCACAAACAACTCTTAAAATCTTGGAAAAATCCTTCATGCTAGGCTTTTGGAAAATCCTTGCAAATCAAAATCAAAATCATCTTGTTTGATTAAGTGTGTGTGGATGCATCTTTCTTCATACACTTAGTTAAATTATCACCTTGTGGACAAATTTATTCCAAGACAACATCCAACCTCTTGGAGTTTATAAGTTCATTATCAAATCCAAATCAAATCCAAATCAAAATACAAATCCAAATCAAACCCAAAATAAAAAATCCAAAAGTCCTAAAGTCTAGTATCCCTCCAAGGTCCCTTAAGAGTTCGATCATTCACATCATCCATATTTTCACCATCCTTTGATCCTTAACATCTTAGATTTTATTTTTTGAACCTTAACATCTTAGATTTTATTTTTTGAACCTAAAGTTTAGACCAACCTAAGGATTTGGAGGTTTACCTCTCATATTCCTGAAAGTTGATCCATATTTTATGGTCCAAACTAGATCTCAACACAAGAAGAACATGGAAACGAACAAAGAAACATATACTTCAAGTGACCTAAGTCAAACTACACCCAAAATCAACCCCATTGGATCTATCAATGCCCCACTCAACCTTCCTCAACTACCACAAGATCTTCAAGAGGGAGGTTGCCAAGTGGAGGATATCACTGACAATGTCCTAGGAATGACTCAAGATGAAATCATGGAAATGGTCCAAAAATCCAAAAATCACAAAATTGTAAACACAATGATGAGGCTTAATCCTTCACAATACATGTTAGAATTGGAAAAGGAAGGGGCTAAACTCCCTTCTGATTATGATGTAAGCAGTATTGTGGAGAAACCTCTTGAGATTATTCCATTGGTCTCATTCACACCTTCTTTCCAAAGCATCATTCTACCCATCCCACAACCAAAATAATCTCATGCTCCAAGTCAACCCATGGTTACCAAGAGGAGTTCATTGCTTCATGCTCTTCAAAAACATCCCCTTGTAAACAACCAAGACTTAGATGCAAACACCATCTTGGGTCAACCAAATACCAACCCTCAAAATCCAAAACACCCATACATTCCACTCGTCTTTGATGATACCAACAATCCATCCACTTTCTCTGCATGACCGGCCTATCCTCTTAAAAAACAAGTCTCTCTCTCCCCATAAATTCACAAGAACAAGGGGGAATCTTTGATCCCTCATCATCACTTTCTCAAGGAAACATACAACCTATTTTCCCACCATTTCCCCCTCTTCCATTGACATCTACACCAATTCTTGATTTAGGGCAACCCCCTTCACCAATCCTCAATCAACCAAATCAAAGCAATCCTCAATCATGAATCAAATCGACAATACCTAATCCTTTGATCATGCCACCAATATCGCAACACCAAGTGGCACAAATCCAAACAACACAATCAATCGCTACACCATCTACAACACCTCAAATACCTCAAAACGTGGTCTCCCAAGGACCTAGCATATCGATCGCACCATCTACCATTAAACCTCCTATCATCAATCCAACATCACCTCAACAACCACCTCAACAAACTCTCATCACAACATCTCACACCATTCTGAATCCTCCACCTCTACCATTGAGACCAAACATGGAAAACCAATATAGCATCACATTGCAAGTAGCTCAATAAGCCTATCAAAAAGCATTATAGTAGTTTCAAGCTCAAAAAGCCACACAAGCTTCACAACAAGCTTCACAACATGCACAAGCACAACAAGCTGCACAACAAGCACAACAAGATTGCCAAGAAAAAGGTCAAGCTTTATTGCAACAACAAGAAGTCGCCCAAGCTGCCCAAGCTGCACAAGTAGCACAAGCCGCACATGCTGCACAAACTGCCCAGGATGCACAAGCCACCCAACAAGCTCAAGCTCAGGCACAAGCCCAATATCAAGCCCAACAAGAACACACACAAGCACAATACCAAGTAGTTCAACAACAGGCTTATCAACAAGCTTTGCAATAATACCAAGTGCAACAAGAAGCAACTCAACTACTAGCCCAACGACAAGCATTGTTGGCACAAAAGTAGCAAGACCAACAACAAGCATTTTTGGCACAACAACAACAAGACCAACAACAAGCGTTGTTGGCACAACAACAATTGTAAGCATACCAACAAGCATTGGTGGCATAAAAAAATGTGCAACAACCTCCTATGAATGCACAAAACACCTCACCTACCACTCAAACAGTCAAAGCACCTCAAAACCCATTCATCCCACCACCTGATCTACAAAATGATGTGTCTACACAAATCAAATTTCTCTCACAACAAGTGCTAGACCTAAAATCTGGAAAAACAATGAAAACCCAAGGGAATTTGTCCCATTATCCATTCAACAAAAGCATTGCAATGGTGCCATTCCAAAAATGATTTGAGATACCTAAATTTGACAAGTATCGTGGAACTGGTAACCCTAAAGATCACATCAGGGAGTTTCATGTTCACTGTATGGAAGTTGCATACAACGACACCTATCTAATGCGACTATTCCCTTAGAGTCTGGATAGACCAGCAATGGAATGGATGTCTTGCCTTCCTCCCGGAATCAAAAAGTTCCAAGAAATTTTGGACGCATTCATACATAACTATGCATTCAACATAGGCATGGATGTAAGTCTAGAAGAACTATTTTATCTCAAACAAGCTAAGGGGGAAAAATTCACATCCTTCTTACAACGATGGTGATCCAAGGCCGACAGGAGCAAGTGGACCATGCCAAAAGAACAATAAATCTGTACTATCATCACCAATCTTGAAAAAACCTTGTCCTTCCATCTAAAAATGCAATGCATCACCACATATGACCAGTTGATCCCCAAGGCGCTCAACTTCAAAAGAGGCCTTATTGCACAAGGGGGGACACCCACACATCAAGAATATCAAGACAACCACCCATCAACTAGTTACAATGAAAAACCTCGCAGATGGGCAAAGAACAAAAATGTTACTAACGATAGTGTAGTTGACGCCAAAGTTATAATCAATGCCCCAAAGCAAAACACACAATCATATCAACAACCACAAGTCAACAACCAAAACAACACAGAAGCCAATGCAGTATCGCAACAACCCAACAATGAAGCAATCAATAATCTGAATAATCAAGGGGGACCACCCCCACGAAACAAGTATCCCCCCAAATGAAAATACACACCCCTTGGGGAATCAATCAAATCTATCATGAAAAAATTGGTACAAGAGAATCTCATTAAAATCCCCATTTGTGAGAATTATCAAGAACCCCAAGTGAAACCACCATGGTATAACAAAATCCACCTTTGTGATTTTCATAAAGTCAAGGGACACACAATGACTAGTTGCATGAGACTAGAAAACTTGATCTAAGACCTTATCGATGACAAAATCACAAACGTTGAACAACCTACAGGAAATCAAGACCTTAAGATATACATGAATCCGATGTTAGATCACAATAAATGGAACACAATGTAAAGACAAAGTATAGCAATGTAAACCATGTTTACAATCATGTTGTTGTGTCCTTAGATGAATGGGTCACTATTGTCAACATCAAGGGAGCTAAAGCCGATTGTGGAGTCACCACACGTGGTGGAAAAATTACCATTTATGGACCATCCCAACCATCCAAGGCACCAAACTCTAATCCAAAATTTGTTCCCAATGGTTATAATTTCTTGGACCAGCTGAAAAGAACCCTCACCTAGATCTCCATCATGGAGTTACTAAAGATCTGACCTGCACATAGGAAGATCCTAGAAGAAGCATTGGTCTCTTCCACTATCCCTATAGATCTTGATGTAGAATAGTTCCAAGCTATGGTCAAACACATCACCACACCACATCTCCTAACATTTTCTGATCAAGAATTCCCAACTCAACCATATCTTAACCTCACACTCCATCTCAAAGGCTTGGTCCATAAAAATAAAGTCAAAAGAGTCTTGGTGGATAGGGGTGCAGTTATAAATATTTGCACCCTCAAGCTAATAAAGATTTTTGGATTCTTCAAGGACATCATTGAAAAAGGTAAAGTATTACAATCAGGGCATATGATAATTAGGAAAGAGTGTCTCAAGGCATTATTCAACTCCTTATTCAAGTAGGGCCAACCATCATGGAAACTACATGCCAAGTCCTTGATCTAGAGTTACCTTATAATATCCTCTTGGGGTGCCCATGGATCCATGGAATGCAAGCTATCACATCTACCTTCCATCAATGTGTCAAGTTTCCCTATAAAAATAAAGAGGTCACAGTCCATGGAGATCCTAAACCATTTTATTATTGCAAGAATCTAGAAGCCAAGTACTAGAAGATCCCTCAAGTCCCAAAGAATGATGAAGGCCCTACAAATCCATATGTAGACCCATCCACATTAGCCTCCACTTTTGAGACAAGGACACCCGCCATTCTAAAAATCTCTGATATCAAAGTCATTGTCCGAGACAATGGGTGTGGGGATTATAAAATGAAGAAGGGTGCATTTGTAGTAGGAGAGTTTCCTCAATCTCCTAGGTCTTACAGGCAGCCCCAATCAATTGAAACATCAACCCAAACCTTTAAAGTAGACCCCTCTAGATTCAGATGCTGGGGAGACCTAAGCTGGGAAGTGGTAGACAAAAAGGACATATCAAGTTTAATATACCAAGATGAAAGGATTGTGCCTGATCTTCCCATGGATGATAACAACAAAGGACTATAGATGATGCTTGGCATGGGCTATAACAAAAACAAGAAACTTGGGAAGAATGACAATGGTCTTCTAGAACCTATCATTCCTGAGAAGTGTATAAGAAATCTTGGCGTTGGATGTACCCCTCTGAAAATAACCATACTTGGAAAAAGTACCCTAGTTAGAAAAGTCAAAGCTCCTCCTCAGTTGCCGGTATCCATAGGCTTTCCCTTAGACAACTATACCTTTGACATAACCGATGTGTGTAATGAGGATCCCATAACTGACCTACCCATGCTATTTGAGGATTGCTCCCTTCTTATGATTAGTACCCTATCTTTTGAGTCGAACAACCAAACCCATGAGCTAAACTTAGTCTATCCCCAACTCATCGACTATGACCAACGAGGACCACCAATTTTGGACACATTCGAAAAACGATGAGGCTCTCTCAGAATTCATGGGATTGTGGGATACTATACCATGTGGAGATCACAAAGTTGGGTTTGACATTGAGCTAGACACACATGCCTATTTTGGGGAAATGATTCAATCCTTAGTCGCAAAAGTGAAAATTTAAGAATAATATCTAGGTCTTTGAGTGAAAACCACATTGTGGCACTCTCGGACCCGAAAATAGTAAAAAAAAGGATGCATCCAATGATGAAAACCTCTCTGATGCACCAGAGGATGAGAGATTCAATCTTCCCCTTAGTGCTATTCATCAGGAGTAGTCAACAGTCTTAGCAGAAAAGTGCAATCCGATCAACTTGGGAACATAAGAAATGCCACATATCACCTTCTATGCAGAATCACTTTTAACAGAAGAACAAGAACTCCTAGCTACTTTTCTAAGGGAAAGAAAGGTAAATTTTGCATGGAACTATGCCAACATGCTTGGCCTTGATCTAGAAATTGTAGTTCACCATCTAGCCGTCTATCTAGAGGCAAAGCCAGTAAGACAAAAGTTGAGAAAGATGCATCCACAAATAGCATTACTGGACAAACTTGAATTACAAAAACTCCTTGATGCTAGTTTCATACGGCCAATTGATTATCCAAAGTGGGTTTCAAATCTTGTACGAATCTCTAAACCCACTGGGGGCATCCGCATCTGCACAGACTTTAGAGACCTTAACAAAGCATTCCCCAAGGATGATTTCCCTCTCCCAAACATAGACATGATTGTGGATATGATGACATGGAATGAAATGCTATCCCTAATGGATGGATTCTCAGGGTACAATCAGATCATGATAGCTAAGGATGACCAACACAAGACAACTTTCACTTGTCCATGGGGGACATATTGTTGGAACATGATGCAATTTCAGTTGAAGAACGCAGGAGCTACCTATCAAAGAGCCATAACGCTAATATTCCATTACATGATTCACAAAACTATGGAAGACTATGTGGATGACATATTGGCCAAATCAAAGAAACATCAGGATCACATAGCGGCACTAAGCTCCATATTTGACAAGTTAGAAGAATACAAGGTTAGGCTCAATCCAAAGAAGTGTGTCTTCAAGGTATAATTAGGCAAGTTACTAGGGTACATTGTATCTATGAGAGGAATCGAGATAGACCCCACCAAAGTTAAAGAAATTATCGAGATGGAGGCACCAAGAACCTTGAAGCAGTTGAGGGGTTTGCAGGGAAGACTCTAATGCATTTGTTGGTTTATAGCATAGTTAGTAGATAATGCTATCCCATATTCTCATTTACTCCACAAGGGGGTAGCATACAAATGGGATGAGAAATGTGATCAGGCATTCAATAAAATTAAGGAGTACTTGCTCACACCACCAGTTCTCATGCCACCAATTCCAAACAAGCCCTTGATCCTGTATATATCAGCAACAACAGTAGCCCTTGGCACTCTCTTAGCTCAACATGATGAAAATGGGAAGGAGAGATCTATTTACTACATCAATAGAACCATGGTAGGACATGAGTTGAATTATACATGCATTGAGAAGGCTTGCTTAGCAGTCTTGTTCGTTGCACAAAAAATTAGACACTATATGTTAGCACATCAGATAAAAATCATTGCCAAGATAGATCCTCTCAAGTATCTGCTTTCTAAAGCAACACTCACATGGAGAACAACTAAATGGGTCATGATCCTGATAGAACACAAGATTGAGTATGTAGAACAAAAGGCCATTAAAGGACAAGCAATTGCAGACCAATTAGCAGAGGCACCGATATACTTAGAAAATCCACTTGTGTCTATGTTCGTTGATGAGTCCATCTTTAACATAAGCATGGAAAATCACTGGAAAATGTATTTTGATGGATCCTACACACAACATGGGTCAGGAGTTGGAGTCTTCTTCATTACACAAGGAGATTGCATACCAAATCCATACAAGCTATCTTTTCCTTGCATAAATAACATTCCAAAGTATGAGGCCCTTGTCTTAGGACTCAGAATAGTAGTACAGTGGTAGATCATGGCACTCAAAGTCTATGGAGACTTGCAACTAATCATCAACTAGGTCAATGACAACTACCAAACAAAGGATGAAAAATTGACCCCATACAAGAAATTGGTGGAAAGCCTCAAATAATTCCTCATTGACATCTTATTTGAGCAAATACCAAGGGAAAACAATAGAGCAGTGGATGCTATGGCAACAATTGGATCGCTACTGGATATCCCATGCAATGTACCTAAGCAAGAATTCCTTGTAGAGAAACTTCTCGTACCAGCTTTTGAGGTACTAGAGTTTGAATTTGTGTTTGTAATTATTGGTCCTTGTGATCCCTGGTATCATGATATATACACCTACTTGAGAATAGGAGTCCTCCTCGCTGATATAACTTGAAACCTTAAAAGAACATTTGTCAAGAAGACATCCCACTTTGTTATCTTAGGAGACACCCTATACTGTAGGAGTATCAAGTGAACCCTTTTACGATGCCTAAATGTTGAGGAAGCTTTGACTGCTTTAACCATGATAAATGATGGCCTTTGTGGGTCACATTCGAGCGATATGACCTTGGCTAAGAAACTGCTAAGGACTGGGTACTATTGGCCTACGATGGAAAAAGAAGCTCACGACTATGTTTGAAGATGTTTGCAATGTAAACAACATGGGGATCTCATCCATGCACCAACTCAGGAGCTCCACCCAATCATTATACCTTGTCCCTTTTCACAATGGGGGCTCAATCTCATTGGTAAAATCATTCCCACCTTATCTAATGGACATAATTTCATTATCACCACCATGGAGTACTTCACGAAGTGGGTAGAGGCCATTCCCATGACCTATATTACAGAAAGAAGATTTCCAAGTTAATCCTGAACTACCTAATTTTCCGCTACATCGTCCCTTAAGCCATTATACTAGATAATAGGACACATTTCAAAAACTAGGATGTTCGAGACCTATGCCAAAATTTCAAAATCCAACATTGCTTTTCTACTCCATACTACCCCTAAGGAAATGACCTGAGGCTACCAATAAAACCATCTTGAAAATTCTAAAGAAAACAGTCAATGAAGCTAGTCGTGACTGCCACCTACAGTTGAACCTTGCCTTATGGGCCTGCTGAATGAGTATCTACACGCTTATAGGTGCAACCCCATTCTCCTTGGTCTATGGATCAAAAACCATCCTTCCTATTGAGATCGAGCTCCCATCCTTAAGAATATCATTGCAGAATATCATCACTGATGAAGAATATCGGGTGTCACAGTTGAACGAGCTAGAACTACTAGATGAGTGATGCATAGATGCTCTGAATCATTTGCAAGTCTACAAAAACTGTCTCAAAAGGAGCTACAATAAGAAGATCAAGAGTTAGACTTTTCAAGTCAGAGAGCTCGTATTGAAGGAGAATAAAAAAAATGTACCAAATCCAGATAGCAAAGGAACATTTGAACCCAATTGGTTGGGGCCCTTCATCGTCATGACAAGTTATAAATCAGGAGAATATCAATTTTAAACACTAGAAGGTGAACCTCTAGAGGAGCCCATCAATAGCTCCCATCTCAAAAAGTTTTATGCCTAAACTTGCAGGGTATAAATCCAAAAAATACAAAAAAATAAAAAAATAAAAAAATCCAAAAAAATCCAAAAAAATAAGAAAAGGATTGAAAACAGTAAAGAAAAAAAATCGTCCTCTAGTGAAAACCACTTTGGTGGCGCTTTGGGCAAGTACCTTGGTGAAAAAATGGAAAATAAGCACCTTGTGTAAATAAGCACTTTCCATCCACCATGATCTCTATTGCTTGTTCTGCATCATTCATCCATCGCATTCCATATCTCCATCTGTCGCCCATCCATGTCCGCATCATAGCTTGATCCCGTGTTTGTATCATGTTCCCTCCTAGTACTACTTAGCACCATTCCTAAGGTCAGTTTGTTCTGACTATATCAGAGTATTCTATCGTACCACGTTGGGGGCATGTTCTTATACCTACATTGGATCAGATTTGTGTATATTCTTGAAATCTTCCTTAAAATAAAAAAATTCAAAAAACATTCATAAAATCAAAAAACCCAAAAACATCCAAAACATATCAAAACTCAAAAATAGGTCAAAAAGTTAGTAAAAGTAAAAAATAGAGCCGTCTAGTCAAACTACAGGTCTTTGAGCTCTGAACGTAGGCAAGGCCATCATCGATGTGCCCCCAGGACACTTAGGTCTGTCCTTTAGGAGTCTGTCGTAATAAACTGGAAATTCATTTGTATGATCATATCTCATCAATAAACAAGTCTATGTCAGTCGAACTACATGGTATCTGCGTGTATAACATAGGCAAGGCTAATCTTTGATCATCCCCCGAGGCCCCTAGGATAGGTCATTAGGTTAGGTTCTTGGTAAAAATCTCAAAAACACAAAAACATTGGAAAATTTGAAAATCAAAACATTTGTAAAACATCTTGAAAATGCCAAAAACAACCTCAAAACATTTCAAAACATCAAAAACATCCAAATATTTGAAAAAAATCCATCCATCTCATTTTTCATTCACCTAAAATAAACATCCACTCATAATAAATGATCATCACCCCCAATATTTGGTGAAACAATTAGAAACAAGTCTAGCAGATCAAAAGTGAAAACTCAAAATTTCAAGGTCTCAAGTTTAGGTCAGTAGGTAAACAAGTTGGTCAAATCTTGGTATCAATAGCCCATCACCCAGTCAATCCCAAAATCATCTAATAACATCATGTCCTAGGATGCATCCTTCCTACAATGGACATCAACATCAGGCATCATCGTAGTTTAGTCTTGGCTAGAGGTATGAAGAACATTGGCTTGTTTGTGTACTTGATCTTTTCTTTTGATTTATCCTATCGTGCTCATTCCAATGACCTCTCGATGATGTCTAAATCAAAACAATTTAGATAGAAAGGAATGGGGCATTGATCATTATCTTTTGTCTACTATGTTTGTTGGATACTCTTGTAATATAACCTTGGTCATGCTTACTTTGTTTGGTCTGTAGGAAGGATGTTTTAGGTGTCTTGTTGACCACATAGGAAGGCATGCTTTTCTATGTTTTGGTCTGAGGTATTTAAAATATCTGAACTACGTTCTAAATAGGGTTCCCTATGCTAGGTACGAACAAGGATACTCCTATCTGATTATCAAGTCAAAGTCCATTGCACTAAGTATAACGCCATCCTAGTTCTTTATACCTTGATGCATCATACCTATGTGTGTTATCAAACAAGAAGGTAAGTAAGCTCTTTTAAAATCCCAATCTCTGATAAGAAAAACATCATTATTCCTAATAAAGTCTTGGAAGATCATGGACTTGTTGGATCCTCTTTTCATCATCTCATTTCTTCTTTCTTCTCTCCGGGCTAACATGGTACCATGACAATCAACTAAACATCACCAATGCATCCATCTTGCATCCACAATCCATCAACATACCACATATCATCCATATCATACATAATAGGAAACACCGATCATTTCACATGCATTGCATTTCCATCATTTGCACCATAATATAGATTGGTTATTCTAAGCATCTCATGAACCATACATTTACATCCATTGCATAATCATATAGACATCATCATAACATCCATACATGCATCATCATATTACACATAGAAAAGATACTGAAAAAGAAAAGGAGCATATCATAACATATCATAACATCTCACAAGCATAAAGTATCACATCATCCATTTTGCATTAACATTAGGGGAATAATATAGATTTGTTAGTCTAAGCATTTTAGAATCATTTGCATCCATACATCCATACTGCAAACAACAGCACCATAAAAGCGCATAGAAATAATACAGAAAGGAAATACATCCATAACATCCATAAACATCTACATAATCATCCATCACATAAAATAAAAGCCATACATCACATCACATCATATAGAATCACATTGTATATACATAGAACATCCAATGCATCCATCCATTAAGCATAAATAAAGTGAACACATCTCATCATAAATCAATCGAACCCATATCATATATATATATCAAGAAAATCATCACTATCATGGTACAAATCTAACTCAGGTGTGTGCATATCAATCAAGATACAATGCCCACAAGGGTATAAAAAACAAAGCTATGAGTCCATCTAAAAAAGAATCAGTCGTTGATCAAAAACTGTACACAACCGCTAGCCCTAATGGCTGCTCCCCTTGCCTGCCTGCCTCTCAGCCCAATCATTTGTCTGTTAGGCCCCTATCTACTGAGAATAGTCTAGCACCCGAGTAGCCGCGGGTACAACCTTCTGATAGTGAAGCCTATAGTACTCAGCCTCCCATATTGCCTCATGATACATCCATGCTGGCATGGTCCTCCCCTTGAATGCAGTAGCCATTCTCTCTAACTGCTGCCTCTGGCTGACCTCCTGTGCCAACTGTAGCTCTGTGGCCTGCCTTTGCTACAACTCACGATCCCTCTTAGTAGTAAGGGCCTAGAATTGCTATTTGTCCTGGTCCCTCTCCACTGTAACTGTCTATAGTTGTGCCTGTAATCCTTGAATCTATGCTTGTAGCTGTTGAATCTGGCCATCCCTCGGATCTGGCTGCTCTTGTTGATGTGGTTGGTGTGGCTACTGGTCCAGTTGCTGCTTTGGCTACCGTGGAGGCTGCCCATCTCTGGGTGGTGCTCTAGGATGTTGTCCACCATGTCCTACCTATGCTCTCTGAGCACTCCTCCCTCGAGGTCTCCCCCATGGAAGTGCCACTCCTAGATTCGTTAGCTGACGTGGGGGTCTAAACCAATCATCATATGCATGAGTCATTTCTGGATCTGCTAGTCCCTGAGTATAGGCCCATGGCCTCACAACCAACTATCAAAAGCTATCAATAGCATTGGACACTGGAATCTTCCATCCCCATGCAGCCTCTTAGGATGATCTGGTGAAGATGGCTGTGTGTTGATCATCTGGCTAATCCTGAACCTCTCCAAATTGGTGGGCTACCCTATCTGGAAGGTAGTGCTCTATGATTGTATTCTCCCTCCCCTACATTAGTCGGTATTTCCAAACATAAAATAGCTATTGTACGTCATCATACCATGCAGGCATCTGTAACCTTGGATGCTAGCAAAACACTGTCATCTCATCCAAAATGCAGTGCCATTGAGGTAAACCCAGCTGTCCTGTATGTATCAGAGTCATCGCCCCCTTGTATCTCCAAATCACAAGATTATTAGGCTTTGTATCAACCAAGGTAACTATCATCGAAGCATGACAATATACTCCCAGGCCCATATATGTAGTAGTGTCACTCATATACCAATCGCATGATTGTCACAATATGCAAAATCATGTAGGTCGTGGTATAATGAGGCCAACATCACTGGTACCCAAGCAAACTATATCTTCGGGAAAAAAATCCTCTCCTAGGCTAGGCCCCATCCCAGACTAAAATTTCTACCTCGTCGATCAAGAGCTACTAACCCTAATATAATGGCAGCAAAAATCAACGTAAAAATCGACACTCGACCTCTGTAATAATCCGTAAAAATTGACACCCGACCTCTGTAATAATCCAAGTCAATCTGGCCCTTAGAAAGTGCAAGCTCCTCGACCTCCATAACCTCAAGGCACACGCCACTACCAACAATAGATCACATGGTCACCATGTATCAACAACTATAGGATGTGCCATATGTCCTCCAAAGTAACAGTCACCTCACCAGTGGGAAGATGAAAGGATGAGGTCTTGCTGTGCCACCTCTCAGCCAACACAGTCATCATCGCTAGATGGGTCTAGACAACGGGCGCATAGGAAACGTACCAAAGACCGATCTTACCCAAGTGCTCTTATCACAACTTTGATAGATTACCCAATCTGCACAAGACTGAGGGAAAATTCTTACATGAATGCATAGGCTGGATCACCTCCTACACCCATAAAGCCACTGCATCAAAATTCATAAAAAAATGACCCCGTTTGAATTTTTCAACCTCGAAACCATGAATGCGTTGCAGTTTACAAAGGTGTCACTATTTTTCAAATTCCAAACAACAACGTTGGAATCTTTGAAAATACTAAATCAACCTCAGCGTCACCATGAACATAGGTGTCGCCCTTTGACTGTAAAACCCTAATCCTAAATTGGGCTAAGCGTCGCCATTGACATAGGTGGTGCTATTTGGAATTTGGAACCCTAAAGTTAAATCGTGATCAACATTGCTATTTACACAAGTGCCACTATTTAAGCTTTAGCTTGCTGATTTTGCACTTGGCATGTCGGTATATAGCGACGCTGGGGACTTTGACACTTTAAAGCATAATAAATGCACTTAAAAATTGAATGTCAAAGTCAGGTTTGGGTCACATACCGGTGGTCCTACGCTTGGAGGTCTCTGGTACATGCAAAATCGCTTAGAAATGTGTCGGGGAAGTACTCTTTGTGCCATTCTGTAGAAGGGTCAGAGCTCAAAAAGCTAGAACTTTCAAAGTGTGAATGCAAAAATGAATGGAAAGTGACCCCTCCAAGCCTATTTAAGCATGAAAATTAGTGTTTTTTGCCCCAATTTAGCTGTCAAACTAGGGTTTTGCACCTCGACACCATTTTTTCCCAGCTGAAGCTTATTTCACATCTTTTTTTGTGGTTTGGCATATTTTTAGCATCTCGGAGCTTTTCTGGACCCATCGGGCAGCTTGTCTTTTTTCGAGAAATCACCCAAAAATTCAAATTTTAGTCCAATCTCTTGAGAGGGCAGTATACCAGTGTAATTCTTCTCGCTGGGGTAGTAGTGGGGCATCCGAAAAAAATAGTTTTTTTTTGAATTTTGATCTCGACAAGGTTATTCTTTGAACCAATGTAGTAGGTACATTACTTCAAAGAGGGGCAAAATGTAGACACTCAAAATATCCTGATTGATATCATACACTCAATTCTGATTGACTAACTTCGATTCTTCCTTGATCATTTCTTTACTAACCAATTAATTGAATAATCTTTATTTAATTAATTCATCATAATTCCTCTTTAATTAAATAAATTAACTTTATTTAATTAAATCCTAACGTTTTTCATTTAATTAAATATATCATTTTATTTAATTAAATTACTAATCTCCCAACTATCCTCTCATTTGATTTAAATAAATCTAAATATCTAAATCAAATGTCAAATAAAACCAACTTCATCTAAGTTAATTAATCCTAATTAACTCCTAACACTAATCCTCCATTCCTCTAGCTTTTGCAAGTTGCACATGTAAATCAATTTATTTGATTTATTAATTCCCCCTATTTTCATTCAAATGTGGTATATTCTTGGAATATTCCAATTATTTGAATTCTCCCTCTCAAAGGACTTTTGTCCTCCAACTTGGCATTAAAAGCTCTTACATGTCCTCTCCTTGAGCCAACTTGGCATTAATATCTCTTACATCCCCTCTTGCACAAGTCACTTCTTCAAATTCAAATTCCACCTACATGCATTTAACATACACATTGTTCAAAATGTGCTCCACTCTCCTTCATTAGCTTGTTGACAAGTGGCATAATGCCATTGGTCCATCTTTAATCCCACATTCATCTTATTCTTCATTCACCAAACCTTCTTCATTATAAATAGAGGTATTCTCTATTAATTTGGGATCCACAATCATTCAGAAGTTTATGCAATGTTATTATAGTCATTTTAAATTAAAAGTATCCATTTTCATCCACATTTCATCCATGCTAGCATAGAATTTCATCATCCATAGCTAGGTTATTGGAATTTTGCACCAAAGATCACACATTTCATCCATCAAGCTTATCAAGGAATTGCGAAAGGGCTTCTTTCCACATCAAAGAAGCACCAATTCCCCCATGAGATGTTGGTTTGAGCATTAGAATAGATTTTCATTTGTAGTTTATTTGATTACTTCATTTTGATTTCATGTTCTTGTGTTTGAATGAATTTCATGGGGAATGCTTGTTTATACTTGTTTGAGGACTAATGTTTGCTTCTTTTTCCATGTTTGAGTAGGTTTAGGCAAAGCATTCTACAAAAATATACTAGTTTCGATACTTTAAAATTTGAAAATCCAAAATCATTTGTTGGCTATCAGTAATTAATTTGCAAGAAATTAAAGAATTACATATAAATACAAGTCTTTTTCATCATTTGAAAGCCTAACAATTTTGAGAAGAAATCCTAATACTTTGAATTGAGTAATTGAGCAGTCAAGAGTATAATTAGCATAATTATAGCAACATTATTATAAGTCAAGCATCATGTGAGCAATTCATCATATTTTCATGTGAGTTTGTTGATGTTTTATGTTCATTTTTTTTATGAGTACTAACACTTGTAGGACTTCATATCAAGTACCAATTTCTTCTTGAAGGTGATGAGTACAATGACTTGAGTCCATCAAGGAATGGAAATTTGAGTGGTAAGTTGTAGCAACTATCAAATTTTCACTTGTTTATCATTTAGCCTCTGACTAACTGAGGGTAATCTCTCTTTTACATCATCATAGCCATTGTGGAGGTAGAAATATCAAAACAAGGTTTGACTTAGGCAAGCCCCTATATGGCACAACCCTCCCCCCTCTTTCTTGTGTGTAGGTTGTAGATCTAAAGTGAAATTACAGAGGACCAAAGACCTAATTTTTCATTCAAGCATTCAATCCCTACAAGTCAACAAATTAGGGAAAGTGGATTTTATCAGTGATAGATGAAGATTCTTTCATTGAGTCCAGAGAAGAATAACCTATAGATAGGGAGCAACAAGAGTCTATAACTTGATTCTAAGTATATTCTTCCCAATCTAGGGAATCCAACTAGATCAAGTCCAAATCCATATTCTAGGTTCCTCTATGTCTTCCCTCTACTATTTTGAATTCTATTTTTGTCTTTTAGTTTTGCATTTTCCCAAAATTATCTTTGTTTGTTGCATTTTTGCAGTTTATTTTTTTATTAAGAGGGGTAAACGCTTTAAACCTGGAGCTATGAATTGGTGAGGTCACAAATGGGGGACCTCATCCCCAATATAAATTCTCAACAATTACACCTCAATGGGGTTTGAACCTTTATGACAAGAATACCAACACAACAATTTAACCATCACACCATGCCACTATTGGTTGCATTTTCATAGTTAACCTAGGAACATCATTGCACAATCAAATTGATTTACAATCACATTATCTCAAATACACAACCACCCTCACAAAAAGGGATTAAAACCCTGATCCATCATTCTAACTCTTTCATTGAGGTTAGTAGCGAAGTGGGTGATTGAGATCAATTTTAATCCCTAAACTCCTTGTGATATTGGAATGAGTGTGATTTACACCCTAGATCCCCTTTTTCAATATCACAAGGCTGTTTTAATCTCATTAGATCTTTTTGAATTAAGCTTGATAAGCACTTAATTGGCTATTTATTTTTTATGTTATTCCTCCAAATTATAATCTATTTATCATTTTTAATAATTTAATAAATTAGGATTAAATTCTGAGCAATCTTATTTTAGAGCTTAAAAAAATATTTTCTATATAGTAGATTTGTTAGACACACATGACAACCAAGAGGGGGGGGGGTGAATCAATTGTACATTAAAATCATAAAACCCTCATTAATCCTTAAACCCTTATTAACCTTCAAACCCTTATTAAGCATCAACATAAAGTAAACATATGAAACATCAACACAATGGAAGTCATACACAAGAGAACACCAGATTTACATGGAAAATACTATTCAGGGAAAAACCATGCTGAGGATTAACTCAGATATATATGAATAACAACACCGAATATAATAGGCTCATTTTCTGAAGGGATCACTACCCAAAAGAGAAGAAAGGCTCACTACCCAAAGGACTCATTGTTCAAAAGAAAGAAGAATAGAAGAATACTAATACAAGGAGGTTCACTACCTTAGAGGAACAAGAAGATCCATCACAACAACTTCCACACCATCCACAACTTTAGGCACACTAAAATCTAGACACCTTTTGCTCATTGCATCTGGTAGCCTTAGGTATTTAAGCTCACACCCAGATCACCATACTTGATCACATTCACATGTCAACACATATCTCACAACATCTCCAACAATTAAGCTTGCTTATATATCCTCCATAAACTCAAACAATTTTTTTTAGGTTGACCTCAATGAAAGGTATGCACCTCAAACATGCAACCAACAAATAGGTCAGAACCAAACACTTTCATGATGGAAAGAAGTGAAGGTATACCATACAAAGGGTTAAATATGACCCAAATCTACACTGACACACTTCACCATGCTTTTACAAACAACAAACAACTTTTGTAATTAGTGCTAGCACACCAAGTCGGCTAAACTTGCACTAACACTAAAAAGCAACCACATACACACCTCTCCAAGTCTGGAAACACCACACATACCACATATCATCACTCCACAATATCTCAGTATAATCCAACACCATTAGAATATTCAACAACACTACCACAACCACTTGCAACTGAGAATACTATCATCATGTGCAACCAACAATACTGCCACTAACATACAACTCACTAACCAACCTTCTGTAACATATAACCACACAAAAATTCAAGGGAAGGAAGTTATAGAAAATATAAGAACGTTCCCAAATCCAAAAGAGAAGAAACCTCAACATGGATAAATGCAAAGCAATTGCATTTCTCCTAGACAACCTTCTTCACAAGCAACACACTATCAAACATATCTTCCACTGCCGCTCGATCCAAAACTTGAAAATATGGATATAACACCTTTGAACACCTATGATCATCTCATCCAAACTGCGCGAGCACATATTTAACCATGAAGAAATTTGGAGCACAATATTGCACATAATTTCACCACCTTGTACACTCTCTTATTCAAATTTTCTCAAAAGCACTTGGAAACCAAGTGAACCAGTTGCATCAACAACATTACAAATGATAGGTTGTCGTTAGGTCCTAACACTTTAGTGAGTAATCACATCAATTTTTTGATTGGGCAGTGTCCAACAGTTGTATGCAATAACAAACATCTCAACTTCTCTCTTTCAGACTTCTTAAACACTACCCAACTGAATAAAAGTTCTAAGATAAGGGACCTCTAATCTTGAAAGCAATAAATCATCTATCTAGAAAGTGAGAAAATGACTCAACACAAAAAAAAAACTAGGAATCTAAAAAGCATTGCCACTAAACTAGAAAGCATGGAAACGATTAGTCTAAAGAATGCATAAATTGCTGAAGAAGTAAAACATGTAAAGAAATTAGGAAACATTTATCTAATGCAAAAGATAAGAAGCCAACTGCTAATCATAAAACCATTAATCAGAATCAACTGAAGAAAGGTGCTCCAGACATTCAAATGTTAAGCTCAGAAACTATGGACTTAGTTGCAACCTGCAGGCTTGACACTAACAATATAACATATGATCATGGAAATGAAATGCAAATTCAACTGTTAACTACTAAAAGGAGATGCAGAATAGGAAATAGTATACTTATCTATCTATAACCCTCGAGTGGCCAGCTCTCGGGCATGTCTACTGCTACTTCAAATCACATGCATTGGAAAAATCTCTAAGTTACTTCATTCCAAAGATGCATCCATATTACACAGTAATTCAAAGAGTGGTGAGAAAACTCATATTCATAAAGTAGTTTTTACTCAAAGGACAGTTTGGCAGCATAACGATAATCTTCTTCTCTATATTCATTATTTGTAACAATTACATATTTATATGAAAAACGACTAACAAAAATCCTATTTTTTAGTCGACAGAGTCTTCTTAATAGATTGCCAATAGCCAAGGGACTTTAAAGCCTATGATATGCAATATTAAAGAGGCTCACATGAGCCATAAATTTTTTGAAACTAAAAAATAACATAATTATAAAGATTCGGCCTAAACGTGTGCTCCTGGAATTCTAGCGCCCGCTCGCTAGTTTTCAAAAGTGTCAAGATCTGCATTCATTTCCTTTCTGATTGGAATGGTGATTGGGAGTAGATTTGACCTGCAAAATGCTCGAAGAATAAACAATTAAATTAGCATAAGTTAGTTTAATTCGATCAACTTCAAGAAATAAATTTTGTATGCTTATTCATAGAAAGAGAGCACTTATTTTTCCTAAAGGTAACCAATTGGCAAGGTTATTAAGGTAGAATGGTTTAGATTTACATATTGAGCCCATTATACTGATGAGGTTATTTTTACCTCATCATTTCCTCCCCTTCCTAAGTTTGAGCAGGTCCTCCTGCTCTCTGATGTGTCCCCTGTCCATCATTCTATCTATTCATTTCCTCATGCTTAGCACTGAGATCATACACATCATCTACCTCTATGTCTAATACCTTTAGATTCCTCAAGAATCCTTGATGAAAAGTAACTCTTTGTCTCCATCTGACAAAACTGTCTTCACTCTGGTCTAGATTGGTATACATTGAAGGAGGTGGTGAAAGAAGCAAGGGAGGTTTGTACCTCATACCAATCCAACTGATCTTTAATTCTTCAATAATTTTGACTAAAGCTACTGCTCTTCCATAGGAACATCTAATATTAAGGGGTGAAATTATTTCCCTTTTCTTGAGTTGCATAGGGAGAGGGGTATACCTCTCTTCACATGCATGCCATGCTGGTCCTATTAAATGTGGCCCCTATTCTTGAAAGTAATCATGACACAACCTGAGATTGTTATTGTATTTGACTTGTACTTCCTTTTTAAGTTTGACACCCATAAATTGTTTCTTGAAAGAGAGAGGCTTCCTATGAGGGTATCTCATATGCAACCCTATAGTATTTTCTACCTGAGCATACTCTGTGGATCTATCTTGCTAGTGAAGTTGATTTTTCATAGTGGACATGAATGATCTTAATTCTACTTCTCCCACAAAGAAGTTAATAAAGAAATCTATGTACTTTTCTAAGAGAAAATTGTGAACAAAGAACTCACAACAACAAATTTGGCTGTTCAGGGAGTGACTCAACAAATACTTTTATAAATTCCTTGTCATCAGGGTCATGAGGCTGGTTTTGGCGAATTATTTACAATTTCCATATTAAAATTTTCTCATTAAGAAACATGGAGTACAACCTAGATGGTCTTCTACAGGCTAATAGCAATTCACCAATTTCACAGGCATCCTACTTACCCCTATATGCCTGATGGAAATATTCTTTTAACATGACTAATTCCCTCTTTAACATGTTATTTTCAAATTCCACATCCTTCAAGAGGTAAGGATGCACTATCCATTTCATTAACATTGGGGGAATACATACCTGGAACTAGTCTATAACAATAGGTTCAATTTGTGTCCCCTTTGATTCCATGATTGGTTGAGTGTCACTCTCCTGCAAAATTTGTTCTAGCTCCACAATTTTACTCACAGAGGCATTTAACTCAATTTCCTGTCGATTCTTTTCTTCTTCAAAAGCACTAAATAATTGCATAAAATTACTTTTCAAATCTTGAATACACTTTTCTTTTTCACATAGAGCATCCTGATGCTGCTTACCTTGTTGATTCCATTGCCAGATCTGGTGTTGCAGTAGCTCAATAAGCTTGTATTTTTCCTCCATTTGCGAAGTCAATTTGGAAATTTCATGATCTTTTTTATGTACAATGGTAGTTTGGACCTTAATTTCTTCTTTTTGTTGGTTAATTTGTGCTTCGTCATCCTGTAACCTGGCTCTCAACCAATTTCTATCTTTAACCTTTCTAATTCCTCATTTCTCTGACTGGATTCTTCATCCCTTGTGTCCATAGAGAAGGATGTGTGAGGAATTTCTTCATCAAGATGAGGCACATTTTCCTCTTTAGTGTCCTCAGGAAGGGATTAGTGAGGCACTTCTTCCACTTTTTCATCAATATGGGGTGCATTTTATGCCTTAGTCTTCTTAGGAAGCACTTCTTCTACTTCTTCAGTATTCTCAGTATGAGGCATACTTCCTTCTTCATTTTCTTCAAGTAAGGAGGAGCAAGGAATTTCTCCATCAATATGAGGTATGTCTTCTTCTTCATCAGTATCCATAGAGAAGGATGCATGTGGAGTTGCATGAGGCATTTTTTCCACAAATTCAGGTATACTTCCTAGTCTATCAAGGAAAGGAGAGAATCCTCCCACGGGTTCATCTTCATTCTGCTCTAAGTGTGGTGATTGTGTTCTCTCCCCTTCCTGTTCTTCAGGTGATAGGGCTTCTTTGTCCTTTTTCCTAGGAAGTTCATCCCCTTGCTTCCCTGCTTCATCTATTTCCTCATTATCAGGTGGACTATCAATTTCTACCACCTTTATTGAAGTCCTGACTTTTTTCCATTTTGAAGTACTGCCCACATCTTGGGGTTCAATTTCACTGGTCCCTGAAGATAATTATTTACTCCTCCTTAGAGGAGGATTTGTTTGAAAAACAAATTTACTTCGTTTCTTTTTCTTTCGAGGAGGTTCCTCCTCTTCTCTGGAATGCACAATTCCCACCTCACCTTCCTATCCTGGGGTTTGTAATTCATTTGGAAAGGTTTCTGACGCATCACCGCTAGGAGCTGTGGAGGTATATTGGGATTCAGGGGAGCCTAATGCCTCAGAGGAGGGTTTTTCTACAGACTGCTCCTTTTGTTTATAGGATTCTCCCTCTTCAAGTGACCTTCCTAGCTCTTCATTTTCAAATTTTCATAGAAACCTTCGCCACTTCTTCTCTGGCTTATTAAAGAAATGGTATTTACATATTAACTGTATCAGACCATGATGTTTAAGGGGTCTTATCCCAATTTTATACTTTTCAATCATAGAAGTAACTGAGTGGTAGAGAAAAGCTGGTAAATTTACCCTAAGCATAGGGTCCTCAATGCCATGGCGTAAATGAGTCAGCAAGTGGAAAGGGGGTCCCACTACTATAGTCATTTGTCCCTCACAAGTGAAATATTTAATAATCTAGGTTGCAAAAGACCTCTAGGGTTCTAGAATGGACATTCTATGAATTCCCTTATTTTTCCCCCTAATGTTTATGGTCATTACAGGTTGGGGTTCCCCTTCCCTATGGAAAAATTCTAATGAATTTTTGATAGGGGATGTGGGTATTTTAATTCAAATGAATTCCTTTATTCTCAAGACAAGAAAGACGAGAAATGATTTTCGTACTTACCTGGAATGGTTTTCTGTGCACCACAGTCTTCCCATCTACAAAATTCTCAACGGATTTCTTCATCAGCTGCTCTGTGTACCCTTCAAATTGTATCATGAAGTCCAACCATCCAACCCTTTGAAATAAAGCTACTATATTGCTTAATGCCAGCAATGGCGCTACAGAGGTTGGCTCAAAATTTTTCTTGGTGATTCCCATTTCCTTTGTTTCCTAGCAAAATTTTACAAAACTTTGGAATACTTGCTTCTTTGAATTACAGACAAAAAAAGAGTTCTGCATTGATATACTCAATGAGGAAAGAATTAATTACCAACTTGCTTGTCACCTTACTGCATAATGATGATGACCTTTCATGGGGAATTACAACTGTTGTCGTACTCTTATCAATCGTGTAAAGGGCACAAGTTTCAAAGTTACAAGGGAAACATATCATGGCAATTAATTAACCTTTATTCAAAATAAATAGTAACCTTTTTAATAAATAAATTCGCACATACCTTAAGTCTTGTCGTTAGATCAAACGTCACTTACCTGTGCTGATGTAACTGGATAGTCATATGATTGGCAAGGGTGGTGATGGATAATAATGGCATGGATGGGATGGTTGAAGTGATGGAAGGAATTATTATGAAAAAAAGGTGTCATAATAATCTTATTTATTATGAAAAGATTTGATGTGATGTGGCAGAATAATTATAAGGGAGTATATTTCAAAGTGACATTAAAGAATGGGCATGCACAAAACTTAGGAAAAAAAAAAACTTAGAAAGACAAAATTTATACAAAAATCTGGAGCATTATCGAGTAATGCAACCGAAATAGAGAAGAAGATAGTTTCAAAATTATCATAGAGAGATGTCATCGGAACATAGTAACCAAATTGAGGATTCTGAAGCATCACTGAACAGATGTAGCCAAAGCAACAACCAAAATTTCTCGAGCATCATCGAAAGATGCAGCTGGAGAAGGAACCAAAATTTTTGGAGCATCGTCAAAAGATGTAGCCGGAGCGACAACCAAATTTTTTAGAGCATTTGAGTAGGACTTTGGAGCATCTGAACAACATTCTGAAGCATCGTTGAAAAGATGCAGCCATAAGAGGAACACCATAATTCTGGAGTATCGCTAAAAGGATGCTACCGAAAGGAAGAAAATTGTGACACTTTGTCCTTGACTTCCCAAAACACCATTGAGTGATGCGTCAGAATGCAAGATCAAGATGAGAAGTGGAACCAATCTGATGTGCAGATTCCAAAGCATTGCAGCAACAATTTTGGAGCATCACAACAAAAATTCCAGAGCATCACAGCAACAATTCTAGAGCATCATAACAGGGTGCACCGGAATTGGGTGCACCAAAAGATGAAGTCCTGCAAAATATAGAAAAAACTTTAGCCAAGTCAAAATGATGGAGTTGATGAAGAAATTGAAGAAATTTTTTAGAAATGAAATGATGATTTTTTTTTTTAATGGGGTTATTTGTTTAACAACTATATTGACTCTACCATAGTAGATTCAATGTAGTAGATTTATCCTCGTGTTTCAACCATTTTCATAAACTCCTCCTTGTTAACAGGTTTATGGTAGATACGTAATCGATGTCCATTAACCAAAAGAGTCCAGGTGTCACCATCAATTCATTTTAACTGGACCAAACCATTAGCAAACACATCAAAAATATCATATGGTCCAAGCCAATGTGTCCTGAGTTTCCCTTGATGATCCTTGTATCTAGAATCAAACAATAATGCTTAATCCCCAGTATGAAATTCTTTCTCTTTGATATGTTTGTCATGCTAGACCTTACGTTGTTGTTGGACCAATTCAGTTTGATGGATGACATCTAGATGAAGTTCGTTTAGTTCACTAAGCTGTAAGACTCTCTCAATTTAGGCTCATTTAAGATCCATGCCCAATTCCATGGCTGTCTTAAGGGTTTGGAGCTCGAATTCAATGGGCAAGAGGGGCTTCTTCCCAAAGACTAACTCATAGGGTCTATAGCTAGTAGTTGACTTCCAACTCGTGTTATAGGCCCAGACAGCTTCTAGTAGTTTCTTAGCCCAATATTTCCTTGTTGAAGAAACCATTTTGTCAAAATATTTTCTTGTTCCCTATTAGTGACCTCAACTTTTTTGTTTTCCTAAGAGTGGTAGGGTGAGGACTTCTTGTGACTTACTTGGAAGTGATCTATGAATGCCAATAGGACTTTAGACATAAACTAGGGGCCCTGGTCTGTGACAATTATTCTTGGAGCCCTGAATTTGAGGAAGATTCTATTATAAAGAAAGTCAACTACCTGCTCTTCCCTAGCAATGAGTAGTGCTTGCACTTTCGTCCACTTAGTCATGTAGTCAGTACAAACCAAAATATACTATTTTCCTTGTGAAGGAGGGTCTATAGGGCCGATAAAATCCAATCCCCATTTTTCAAATGGTTCAAGGACTACCTGAGGACGCAAGGGAATTTCATTGGATGCGGTTGGTATTCCTACCCTTTGGCACTCATCACACCTACAAACATACTTCTTGATGTCCTTATGCATTGAAGGCCAATAGTATCCTGCTCCCAGAATCTTGTGAGTTGTCCTTTTAGCAAAATAATGCCCTCCAGAAGGGTCATTATGACAGGCCCTAAGGATACTATAGGTCTCGTCTGCCCTAACACACCATCACAAGACCATATCGGGTCCACATCGAAACAAGATTCCATTAATCCATTTAAAAGGGTCACTCTCTCTTATGAGGTGTTTCTTCTGTTTTGATGAAAATTGATGTGGTACTTCTATGGTGGCTAGGTAATTCACAATATCGACAAACCAAGGAGTTTTAGTGGAGATGGTGAATAGATTTTCATCTGGGAACTCGTCCTGTACCAGAGCATAGTCGCCATCATGCTTAATCCGGGATAAGAAGTTTGCGACTATGTTGGACTTCCCTGGTTTGTCAAAAAATGTCACATTGAACTCCTAGAGGAGTAATCACCTAATTATCTTGCATTTACCATTGGTTTATTCATGAAATACTTGATGGCTGCATGGTCCGTGTGCACTATAACTTTGTATCGTGTGACATAATGTCTAATTTTTTTGATTGCATGCACTACAACCAAGAATTCTTTCTCTGTTGTGGTGTAATTCTTCTCCGTTGGCATCAAATTTTGGCTGATAATATATATAGCATATTTCCCTCCATTATCATCTTCTTTCTCTAGAACTTCTCCAATGGCATCATCAGACATGTTAGCGTAAATGTGAAATGGCCATTTCCAATTAGGTCCTCGAAGGACAAGGGCAGAGGTGAGTTTCTCCTTGATAATTTCAAATGAGGACTGACACTCAGGTGTCTAGATAAAGTCAACATTTTTTCTGAAGGAGAGAAAACATTGGAGCTGTGCTTTTGCTAAATTTTTCTATGAATCTTCGGTAGTATCCAACATTCCCTAAGAAACTCTTGACAATAGTCTAAGTTTTCAGAATCTCAAGTTGTTGTATGACTTTGATTTTCTTGGGGTCAACCTTAATCCCTTCGGTTGAGATATGATGTCCTAGCCCTATTCCTTATTCCACCACGATCAAAAATTTCTCATGATTGAGGGACAACCGATGATCCTCACACAATTTTAACACCTTGTCTAGATTTGTGAGGGGTTCACCGAAAGTTGAATCGTATACAGTGAAGTCGTCCATATAGAATTCCACGCACTCATTTACCAACTCAAAAAATATGGCCAAGATGGCCCTCTAAAATGTGGTAGGAGCATTACATAGCCCAAAGGGAAGGACCCTATATGAAAATGTCCCCCAAGGGTAGGTAAAGGTCATCTTATCCTAGTCTTCTACTGCTACCTGTATCTGGTTGTATCCACTAAATCTGTCCAAGAATGAAAAATATTTTCTCCCAGCCAAGTTATCCAACACTTGGTCCACGAATGGTAGGGGAAAATAATCTCTAGATGCTGCTTTGTTAAGCTCCCTATAATCTACACACACTCTCCACTTCCCATTCTTCTTTGGAACTACAACCAAGGGTGACACCCACTTGCTCTCAGAAATTGGGTAGATGAATTCTACCTGCAAGAGTTTCTCAATCTCAGTTTTAACGATGTCTTTGAGGGCAGGATTGAGTCTCTGTTGTGGTTGGCAAACAAGTCGAACATCCTCAGTATAGATATGGTGTGTACACACACTAGGGTGTATTCCTCTCATATCTTTATAGTCCTAGGTGAATTCTTTAGATCTACCCACCAGGGTATTAAATAGTCTTTGATCTTCCATCTCAATCAACCAGCTATTGATGTTCAAAGTTTTTCTTGGCAGCAACATAATGGTTTTGACTCCAGGATAGTTGGATGTGACAATATAGATAGGCCTTATTAGAGTGTTAAGTGGACAACTATGCGGTACATTTTTATGAAGCCAGGAAAAATTTGCAAAGAAATGACAAGTTTTTGGAACTAAGTTCATCAAAGGGCAAGGTAATCCAATAAAACTAGAATCATCAAATTCTACTTGATCTATGTTGATTGGGTGTCCTAGGATTTTTTCTACATCTGACATCTCCTCACTACTAGAGTCTATTGCAATTATTTCCATGAATTCTCTAATTCATCCTCTAATTCTTCACTATGTTGTTTGATGACTACCATGGCTAGTGAAGCTAAATTTTCCTGTTGAGTAGGACTTTTTGGTTCATCAACCCACACTTTGCTATGTTCAGCAAGATTGGCAGGAGGATACAAAAACAACTGTTTGCTATCATATCCATGGGAGATGGTCATACCTCCCTCCCTGTAGTCAATTTTGGCCACAACCGTAGCTAGCCATGGTCATCCCAGAATTATTGGATAAATATATTTGGGTGTAAGGGATTAAATTATTTGGAAATCCACTAGATATTCCCATCCATCCACCTCAACAAGAACATTTTCAATGATGCCTTAGGGAATAGCTATGGATTGATTTTCCATTTGTAGGACTGTAGTTGTGGGGCATAGATTAGTAAGTCCCAATTTTTCCATCACATCAATAGTCATTATGTTAATGGCTACCCAAAGGTCCACTAAAGCATTGGGTATTGCTACCTCATTAACTGTTACTGTTATGAGCGGACTTCCTGGGTCATCATATTTCAGAACAGTGATTGTTCCAGCTAACAAATCAGCTAGGTACCCATTTATATGAACAATGTTGATTCGTTTTGGCTTCCTCCCTGGAGTTTTAATGCACAACTATTTAATCAACAAGTTTAACTCAGGGATCTCTTTAATCACATGTAACAAGGGAACTTCAATTTGCAATCATTTAATTTCCTATATCAATGCAGTTTTCGTAGGTGAAGTTGCTTCTGGAGCATCTTTCATAGAAATTAGTTTTAGTTGCTCCAGAAAAGGGGCTTTGGTTTCGTCTTTAGGCGTGGGATTCTTCAGAAATTCAGTTGGAGACTGACCCTCCTCCTCCTCTTGAGGTAGGTCGGCAACTCCTGTTGAAGATGGCGGGTTGGGTTTATGTTGCGTAGTTTCTGGGATTTGTTCTATGGACACATGTGTTATTGTAGTTTTCTCAGCAGACTTCTTGATAGGTTCATCTATGATTTCTTCAATAGTCAATTGTGAAAGTGTTTTACTAGACCTAAACTATAGGTTTCCACAGTGTATGGTGTTAAGTCAGTGAAATTGTCTTATTTGATGGAATACACCAGAGTATTTGGATGATTGTTCTTTGGGTTAGGGACTGGTTGGGTCAGAAGTGGTGGTTGGTTCACTTGTTTAGTTTGTTGAGTGTTCTAGGGAGGTGGTAAAAGAGTCTGTTGAGTAGGCATCCTCCTGGGACCAGAATAAAACTAATGCTGGGGTTGATTCCGTTGGGGAATGGAATTTTGAGGGTACCATTGCTGTTGAGATTGGTTGAGCCACTGAGGGTTACCCCAAGATTGGTTTGTCCATTCCAGTGGTCCCCAAGGATAGGTTCCCCAATAAAAGGGTACTAGAGGTGGTGCCTGGGGCCAAGGCACTACCCATTGATTATTGTTCCAATTTGGTTGGGGCTACCAGTTAGGATTGGAATTCTGGCCATAGGAAAAATTACCTCCAGTTCTTTAGTTGACAACGTTCACCTCTTCCTCGACTGGAGTTGTTCTTTTCTTGGAATTTTTGATGGAATTTAATATCTCACATTGATCGGTGGGGTGATTCTTGTCACACACCTGACAAACTTCAATCTTGTCAACTTTTTCCAAGGGACATTCTCTTAGCAAATGTTTGTTTTGACACCTAGGGCAATAAATAGACAAGGTCTTAGGATTTCTGGTTTTAGCCTATATGCCATCTAAGCTGGTGTTTAGTTGGACAAGAATTCCAATCTTAAAGTTGGCCAATTCCTCGCGAAGTTTATTTATGTCATTAGAACCACATAAGGGGGTGAACTTCCTAATACCTCCACGAGTATGGGAGAAGTTCCGACACAATTTAGTTATTTCTTCTAGTCTTAGTTGGGACACATCTCCTTTTCCCATTAAGTCTAAACTCCTTCGAGCTTCATCATCGAGACCTTTAAGGAATAAGGTCTTTAAAATATCGAGACTTATGATATCTCCACCACAACCTTTGGACAAGAAGATAAACCTATCTAGGTAATCTTCTAAACTTTCATCCTCATTTTTCCTTATTTTGAACAGTTCTTCTTTCCTATCACTCACCCTGCAGTAACTTTGGTATTTCTCCAAAAAGACAGACTCCATTTCATCCCAAGAAGTTATTGACTGAGAAGCTAACCCCATAAACCAAAACATAGCTGAGTCTTTTAGAGTGGAAGGGAAAATCTTTAGTTTCTGATTATCATTCTTGTAGTCATATGTATGACACAAGACTTTGAATTCAAATAGAAACTGATCAAGATCCTTAATAGATAAACCTTGAAAGGTTGGTAGGAAGGCTGGTGAGATATTTTTTATTGTTGTGTCATCATCTGCATCAATAGCAATAGGATAAGTGAATGTGCGTGGTGGAGGGTTATCATTTTTGTGGTTATTGGCAACATTTCTACGGTCAACTAATCAAGATCCTCAATAAACAAACCTTGAAAGGTTGGTAGGAAGGCTGGTGAGATATTTTTTATTGTTGTGTCATCATCTGCATCAATAGCAATAGGATAAGTGAATGTGCATGGTGGAGGGTTATCATTTTTGTGGTTATTGGCAGCATTTCTATGGTCACCCATGGTGTTGGAGGGGATGTGATCCTCTTCCAAAATTTTCTCAATGGCATGAGGTTCAAAAGTTTGTGAAAGAATATGCTCCTCGACCACTATTCATTCTCTTTTCGGGGTATATGGGAAGGTCTTAGGTTGACCCGTTTCGGTCAATTCCTCAGTAAGTTCTTGGTTTGAGTTTCCTTCCTCCCTACTTGTTGGTACGTCGATTGGGGGGGTTTTTGGTATGAATCTTCCATGGGGGCCTCATTTCCTAACCATGCAGAAAAGAAGCCAAATAACTATTCCTATCCCTAAGAGAGGTATTCAAGATATCTCCTACTAACACTAGAAAAAGTGGTCCATGACAACAACACCAAAAAGTGACAGGCTGTCGTTAGGTCCTAACACTTTAGTGAATAATCACATCAATATGTTGACTGGGCAGTGTCCAATGAATGTATGCAATAGAGGAAATCTCAACTTATCTCTTTTAGACTTCTTAAACACTAACCAACTGAATAAATGTTCTAAGATAAGGGACCTCTAATCTTGAAAGCAATAAATCATCTATCTAGAAAGTGAGAAAATGACTCAACCCAGAAAACAGAAAACTAGGAATCTGAAAAGCATTGCCACTAAACTAGAAAGCATGGAAATGATTAGTCTAAAGAATGCATAAATTTATGAAGAAGTAAAACATGCAAAGAAATTAGGAAATATTTATCTAATGCAAAAGATAACAATCCAACTGCTAATCATAAAACCATTAATCAGAATCAACTGAAGAAATGTGCTCTAGACATTCAAATGTTAAGCTCAGAAACTACAGACTTAGTTGCAACTTGCAGGCTTGACACTAACAACATAACATATACTCATGGAAATGAAATGAAAATTCAACTGCTAAATACTAAAAGGAAATGCAAAATAGGGAATAGTATACTAACTATCTATAACCCTCGAGTGGCCAGCTCTCAGGCGTGTCTACTGCTACTTCAAATCATATGCACTAAAAAATTCTCTAAGTTACTTCATTCCAAAGATGCATCCATATTACACAGTAATTCAAAGAGTGGCGGGAAAAATCATATTCATATGGTAGTTTTTACTCAAAGGACAGTTTGGCAGCATAATGATAATCTTCTTCTCTATATTCATTATTTGTAATAGCTACATATTTATATGAAAAATGACTAACAAAAATCCTATTTTTCAGTCGACAGATTCTTCTTTACAGATTTCCAATAGCCAAGGGACATTAAATCCCATGATATACAATATTAAAGAGGCTCACATGAGCCATAAAGTTTTTGAAACTAAAAAATAATAGAATTATAAAGACTCGGCCTAAACATGTGTTCCTAGAATTTCGGTGCCCGCTCGCTGGTTTTCAAAAGTCTCAAGATCTGTATTCATTTCCCTTCTGACTAGAATGGTGATTAGGAGTGGAGTTGACCTGCGAAATGCTTGAAGACTAAACCATTAAATCAACATAAGTTAGTTTAATTTGATCAACTTTAAAAAATAAAGTTTGTACGCTTATTCATAGAAAGAGAGCACTTATTTTTCCTATAGGTAACCAATTGGAAAGGTTATTAAGGCAGAAGGGTTTAGATTTACATATTGAAACCATTATATTGATGAGGTTATTTTTACCTCATCAACAAACACCTTCTCAACACAACCACATTAGAGATTGCAATAATCTCCCCATATGAAACACCAACAATCTCCTCCTCTTGAGCCCTTGCTCAACACCACACTAGAGGTTGACATAGGTCGACATCAATGACAACACTAAGGACAAAAAAGTGCAACCATCTCGTTGTTGAAATCAATGACAACACTGAAACAATATCTATAGATTTAACATACTAAATGCATGAATTTTCAAGTTTTATCTTTTACCAACACATGCACCTTGAACACACAAATAAAAAATACCACTAAGTCAGTCTAACACTACCATGAAATGACACACATAATATTGTAGCTGATTAATAACTAAGATCAATCAATTTTAAGGAGTAGTGTGATCTTCATTCTACTTGAGTTAGATGTGTCACAAGGACCATAAATATAGATAGAGCTAGAGGGAGTGGCAAATCAATATAGACCATTCAAATCTATTATCTAGTGGGTAGTGTAAGTGACTCGATCTACATCCCTTAGAGAGAGTCAAGGAGTGATAAAAGATAAGCTATAGAAAAAGAGGCTACATCAAGTCCATACCTAATCTTAAATTCCAAATATAGGCCACTTCTCTTACATTTGCAACACCTTCACTTCCACCAATGCATTATTTATTGTTGATGAATCATCTCTTTCTATTCCTAGTGATGCTCATGGAATTCCTATAAAAATTTAGAAATTATGCCCCAAATTTATTTAGGGCAACCAAAACTGTCCTCTAGAAGATCATCCAAGCCAACATGATCCAATTAACACCCATGCAACCCCTTGATCTTGATGTGTCTAAACCCTCTTGGTAAAAAGAACATGAATTTTGTGACCACCCTAGGGTGAACATGGACATAAAGCCTCCTCATGCATGAAACTCAAGAACTCTATCCAAGATCTTATTGACCAAGGAGATATCTCTATCAAAGGCCATACATCCCCTAATGAAAACTTGGGTATATAAAAGCAACCTTTTCCTCATTACAATGATGGTAAATTTTTTTCAGAATACTACAAAATACCTTATACCTACACCAAAAATATCTCATCCGATTGTATCATTCGTCACATCAAAAAAATCCCTTCCCAAGTAGCTATTATGACTATCAAAGTGAATAATTGTGCCATCACTACCCCACATGGTTGAATTGATATACAAGGAGTTCCACCCTCCTCTCAACCTACTGATAAATATAGCATCCTTGACCACTTGAATAAAATGCTAGCACAAATATATATACTTGAGCTACTCAAAACATCTCTCATCCACAAGGACCTTCTTGAGAAATCCCTTCATGAATCCCATGTCCCCAATGACATTGATCTTGTTCAATTTGAAATCATGATAGGAAACTTATCATCTCCACAAGCCGTCACTTTTTCCACTAAATGCATGCCTTGCATTGATCCATCTCATAACCATCTACTTCACATTCAAGCCCACTCCATAAAAATACTATCAAATACGTCCTAATGGATGGTGGATCATGAATTAATCGTTATAGTCTAACAATTGGGATATTCTGATGATGTCGTTGATCCCTAAATGAAAATTACCAAAAAATAATATGATGAATCTAAGAATGAATCTAAAGGATCTATCAAGCTACCCATCTAGGTCAAACCCGTAATAGTTGTAACCACTTGCCAAATATTAGAACTTGATCTCCCTTATAACATCCTCCTAGGTCGCCTATGGATCCATGCCATACCGATTGTTCCATCCACATTCCATCAATGCATAAAGTTCCCCTACAATGGAACTGAAGTGATCGTGCATGCTGATCCAAATCCTTTCCAATATTGCAATTATTACAAAGTAGCCATATCCTTTCAAAACATTTCCCTACTAATGATGCATCACCATCCTCATCTTCATACATTGAACCTTCATCATTACCAACATCTTGCACTCCCTCAAAGATCAAGGTTAGGATCAAAGATCTAAGTATTAGAGAATATGATCTATAGGACTTCCATATTAAATCCACATCACCATCCACTTCATCCCAATCTTTGATGTCCATGACAATCCTATGTTTGATCATGATATCTATGATAATCCATTATTTGATCATGATCATATTGAGGAAATTCAATCCCTTCCAACTTCACACTCCTTCCATATTGAACATCCTAGGTGAGGGAATGCATCTCCTAATGGTACATCTACTATGCCTTCTTACCAACCCACTAAGGACGTACAAGCCTCCTTTGATATTAACAGTTCCAAAAAGGATAGCCATGAAGAATCCATCGAGTGTGTCACCAATCTCTTCCATAATCATATCCTTACCATTACATCCAACACATCCAACACACTCACTTCCATCCATTTCCTAGACTTGGATAAACAAGTTTCATCCCAAAAGAACAAGGATATCAAACATAAATAAAAAATAAAAAAATCCTTTATCAAATGCAGATCCAAAATCAAAAGCAAAAAGTAGAAGACAAGAAAATTCCTTTAGTCAATATCAAAATCAAAATCAATAGCTATTGGAAAAATAAAAAATCAAAGTAAAAAATCAAGGAAAGCAAATATTGGTCTCCAATCATGCCCCTTCATCCTAATTGGGGGCATCTCTCAAGGAAAAATATCAAGCCATGAGGTTGTTGATTCTAAGTCTTTATCCTCATCATCCTCACGTAATCATTACACTTTACCTAATCCATACATATCCATCTATCATCATATCATTCCCAATGGAACTTTGATGGTAACCCCTCCACATGCTTTAATATGAAGGTTGCCCAAACTCCTTTTCATGTGAAGCATGATGACCCTTGTAGTGTGTATATTAGTGATCATACCTTTTCTTCCCCCATCCACCATATAAAGCATCCTCCATCATCCATACCATATCATCCACATCCATCTATCTAGCATCACCATCCATCTATTAAAGATAATCCACCATATCATAGTATCATCAAGTCTAATTTATCCAAAAATACAAAAAAATCAAAAAATATAAAAAAATAACCTACAAAAAATAGTAAATATAATTAATTTTTCCATAGGTGAAAACTACTTAAGTGGTTCCTTGGATAAGTACCATGGTGGAAACCTAGAAATAGGTGCCATGTGTTATAGTCTCTTATCCACCATCTCCAAGGATGTTATCCTATCTGCTATCATCCATCTCCATATCATAATAAAGTATCATGCATCCATCTATCCACAAAAAAAATATCATGCCTTATCTTTGATCCTTGATCAAGAATCATCCTTTCATTCATCATTATCCCCACCCTTCCCCATGCTTTCCCATGCATTATATGCAGAATTTATGTCTATATTACACCAAGGATTTGATCTTGTATATCCTTAGTTTCCTCTTGCTTTGGCCTCTCATTCTGCATTTGGAGTCCATCCCTCATCTTCATCCATAATAAATCACCCATCAATCCATCCAATCTCCAATCATATCCCTCCTATCTGAAATAAAAAACTCACCATGCATTCATCCCATCTTAAAATTGAAAATAAAATCTAACTATTGAGCTCCTCAGACTTGACATTCAATCAATCCAAATATTTCATCCAAGACATCAATCCTTAATCGAAATCATATGATAAGAATTTCTATTAAACATTAACCAATCATCTTATCCTTTTTCTAATTGTTTAATCAATCACCATCATCTTCATCAAAGCCTTTCTTAGGTGATTATCTAAGCCTAATTGCAAGAGAATCATCCTTATCAAATCCTTTCTTAGGTGATTGTCCAAGCCTAGTCACAAGAACCCAACAAATCATCCTCATTATAATTTGATCTTTGGCAAGAGATACGTTGGCTGATGTTTGTAGTGAGTATTTTGTTTTGATTTATTTTTTGACCATTTATCTTTTACCCATGACTATACCTACTTACAATCACCTTGATCTTCTATATCTTGGTGTGTCATAATGGGTGTATAATGGGACATCGTTATGTTTTTCATGCTTGTAATTGTTTGAATGTAAAGTCCATGCAATGGTTATGTTTTCACCCTAGTTCTTCATACCTTGGTGCATACTTTCCTTTGCTATATCAAATCTTAGAATTTTTCAATAATATATAGGAGAGAATTTGCACCCCATAAGAAAATTCTCGTTTCACACACCCTCACCTTAGAAAATCAAATCCAAAGGAGAAATTCCACATCACCCACTTTCCTTTCATCCACTTGGTGTTTGTCCTGTGCATCGGTAAGAGAATATTTTTTGGAGACACACACGCTACGCACAAATGTCTGTGCGGCGTGTTGTCATCCCTGACAGATTCATGCGTCTAAAGTTGGAAAAGGCATTATACACCTGATTGGGTTTGAATTGTAACATCCCTCTTCGATCAATTGACTTGAAAATGCCTTATTCCTTCTCATCCCACCTTCAAAAACATTCATTCTCACTTCATTTCATCCTCTAGCAATTCTCTAGACATTCACATTCGATCTCTCAAACAAATTCTCATTCTTAAGAAGCATTCAAACACTCCATTGTGAGAATTGCAGCAACATTGACACTCCATCAACTCCACATTGAAAGGGTGAAGCTATTATAGAATTTGTGGTCTTGGAGTCTTGTGAGACCTCCCTTCATCACCACTGTGGCTGTGGTGACTTTTCCAAGTCCATACCTTGCATTCTCCTTCATTGGCTAGTGAGATTTTGGGTGGAGGTGGTAACGCTTCACTCCTCTCCTTTGTGATTTGATAGAGTAGCATAGTATTTTTTTGTAGTGTTCATTGCAATCTTTCTTTCTACTTTCTTTATCGCATATTCTACTCCATTGCTTTCAGGCTATCCGTGGAGGTGGAAACACCGAAGCGGGGGTATGACTGAGGCAAGCCTCTATATAACCCTAACAATTTTCCCCTCCTTTCTTGTGTGCAGGTGGACGAGAACGTGGAGCTAGCTAACGAACATGCGCTTTTGTGAGATTATCTTCATCACCCTAGCCTTTATCTACTTACTTTATCATCTCCATCTTTATTTCCTGTACTTTCTCATTTTGTTTTTCCTGTTAGAATCAACTAGATAGGTTGTTAGTAGGTTTCTTGGTATTTTTTACTATACTTCCTATCTTTTGTTTGTACGGATGCTAGCGTGTTGTGCTGTCATCCCAAAACCGTGTTGCCATCCTTGGACATAGAGTTGTCTGAGGTGTGGTACTAACTCCAAAAGACTAGCTTTCCTAGCCTAAACATGAAATTTGGGTCTGTAGAGTGACATAAGTACTACATAGTGCTCTTCATTCTCGATCCTCATCCCTTTAGAGTGAGGTAAGTTAGGGTAGCCCTTCGCTGTCAGCTCTCTATGATGTGGAGACTTGACATGGTTGGTCCCCCTCTCTTACATTTTTGGTGAGCCTGACGTGAACCATTTTTGTTCCATTTAGTAGTGCTAAAGGGTCCTTTACTCGTATTCTAGGAGTGTTGTAGGTGTGAGTGTTGTGAGGCCTTTCGCCTTACAACCCAACTTGCGACCCCTAGTAGGTGTAGTTGGAAGGTCCTGCAAGTGTTGTATAATGAAGCCTTAATTGGGCCACTTTCAGATTTTGACCTTTGGGGGGCTTTGTGAGAGTATTGTTTAGTGTGTGTGATGGCCTCTTTCTTACATCTACCTATCCCCTCTACGCAACCTACGAGTAGTAGTCTAGGTATAACCTTCACCTCGCAGAACCTGCCGATGGGTTTTAATAGAGAACCATCTCCTCTTTACATCCCTATTCAAATCAACAAAAAAATGGTAGCAGGTGTTCTTGTTGAATCAACATCTTAGGTGAATATTATAACTGAGGAGATTATGTTAATAATTAACTTCCTGCATAAAGATGGGTACGATGCATCTGTAAGCACCATCCATACACATAACGGACTTTTCGTACCTCCCCTTGGTAGCATTATTTTATCTATCCTTGTTGGACCTGAGTTCATGAACCTACTTTTTGAAATAATCTCAAGGTCTGAACTCTTCAGAGTGAAGCTGGGTATCCCCTGGTTAGTAGCTATGAATGTAGTTCCCTTGGTTGAGCACAAATGTCTAAAGTTCATTCATGAGGGTTCAGTGAATGTGATCCATGACAGCGGTTATAAACCACTAGTTGCACATGGTAGTTATTACTTAGACCACTTTTGACCTACACCCATTGGTCTTCTTCCACCTAGAAAGGCCTCTTGTACCAGACCTATGAGAAGTACAAGAAAGGGCGCTTAATACCTAGAGTGAGATACCCTCCATCACCTTATGCTGTTTTGCATAGGGCTTATTTAAAAGATGATAGTGATGCTAGCAAGGCTCGTAAAAGAGAAGAAGAGAAGTGCTCTCAAGGTTCCTCTTCTTCCTCTTCCACTATCCAACCTGACGCTTCCTCTTTCCTTGTTGCGGTGCCGCCAGATTCTACTTCACGTTTGCGAGAAAATCCTATGGTGCCCACTTGGAAAAATCCCAAGCATCCTACATTTGAGCTTCTTGTTTTTCCCACGAAGCCTAGGCCCATTTGATATGGTAGGAGAAAGGTTCCTCAAGGGGAATCCTCTATGTCTTAGCCTCCATGGCCTCCTGCCACTCCTAATCCTAAAGCAGTGAATGGGAAGAGGCCTACCACTGAGGCGCTAGAGCCGACTCCCCCTTGTCTCTCAACCTCTCCCTCCTGCTCCTATCCAGGAGTTTGTCCCTCCACTAGAGGTGGCTGTGATGGGCACTCCTATGGCTAAGAAAGAGCCTGTTGTTCCTTCCCAACACCCAACCTCTAGCTCAAAGAGTCATAGAAATTGCCTTGTGCATGAGCGCAAGTGCCAACAAAAGTCTCCGGAAACTGAACAAGATGATTTACAGAGAAAGGAAGAGGAATTGACTGCCCCTATTTCAAGGCCTCATGATGCGTCTTCCTCTCTCCTCCCCTTTGTTTCCGTTTAAACAATTTGGTTCTGTTGCCGACTCCTGCTGTGAGTGTGAGTGCGCCTGAACCTGGAAAGGTGTAGGTGTTTCACTCCCTCAACTGAGCCACCCCTGTTGATGTCCCTTTTGGACATCCCACCATTCCCAAAACCTGTGGATATGTTGAATACCTTGGTTGTGTCCACCATGGTTTTCTCCTCCTCCTTTGCCCCTCTTGCCTCATCTGTCGGGAGTTCACATCCTCCAATGAAGCTGAAGGTGGAGGTTATATCTTCTAGCAATGGAGGGCCTAAGAGGAGCCCACCTTTTCTAAAAGGTGGTTTTGTGCTAGCTTGTTTTTTTCTAGTACAGAGTAAGTCCGGACTTCCCTTGAGTTTGTCACCACTCCTGAGTCACTCAGTGAGCCTAGTGTTGAATCTTAGGTTCCATCTTCCTCGTCCATTAAGGTACCACATGACACTCCCATGAAGTGCATCTTTAACTCTTTGAATGAGGTCTCAGCCCTATCAACAATCTTTGCAAAATGGATGACCTTGGCTCTATAGGAACTGAGTGGAGGAGATCCCAAAGAGTCTCCTTCCTTAGCTCTTGTTGTGGGAGGGTCGGAAGCTACTCCCCTTAATATTTCACTAATTCAAGCTTGTCCACCTTCCCCTTATAATGATCTAGATTGGGAAGTGGACAACCTCTTGGTCGATGAGTGTTAGGGGGAGGCCTCTTCTTTATCTTTATATTAGATGTGTGTGTGTTGTGATGTGTTCGCCCATGCTTGTGTTATGTGTTCCTAGATGACCCTTTTCACCCTTGTTGGTGCTTGGATACAGGAGTGATTATGTGTCATAAACCTTCTTCTATTTGTATCATCATTCTTCCTCTATTATGTGTTTGGATTTTCAAAAAATTGGGGACAATGCAAAGCGTTGGGGACATTTAGGCTTCCCTTCCATGTTGACCCAATTTTTTATTTTTACTTTGTCTTCTTGTGCATTGTTCTGATATAGTAGGGGGTTGATGATAGTTCATTTATATACTATTACTATACTTATATATATTTATGAGCAACTTTGACCCCAAAATATCAGATCGCCCCTATTCTCCTATCTGTGAAATCATTGTTTCTTTCCTTATCTTTCTCTCTTCTTTTCTTGAGTTGTCCCTCATATGTGTGACAATGTTACTTTCACAATGTTTCAATTTTCAAAAAATGCATTCGTTGCCAATATTTTCTCGAAAATCCTTGCAAGCTTTTTCAAAAATCGCATTCCCAACCTGGACCCCTAACAGAGTGTGTTTCCTTTATCATGGGTTTGCAAAGAAAGTAACTTGAGAAATTTCCTCCGAGGTGGGAGCAGCGTTTTCTTGTGAGAGAAGCCTCGACCTTGCCCTCGCATGGGGGTATTTTTCTTCCTTTCAAATTCCTTGATGAAGTGAACATATTTTGAAAGGATTCCTTGATGATGAATTAATTTGAGAAAAAACTTATCTTTAACACTTTCAAACAACGCGTCCCTTGAGTGGACCCCTCTTCTTTTGAAGGGTTCTCAAGGGACCCCTTTGAAAGCCTTCCAACTCATTGATTGTTTGCATGACTATCTGCTTGTTTTCCTGCATGGCTGCTTTGTTTTTTGGAATGTTTTATTTGTAGATTAACATGTCACTTTGTAGGTGTTCCTGTAAAGCTGCTTTCTAGTTTGACTTTGTGGAGTCCCCTTACATCTGGGTTTCCTTCATGAGAGAGAACTTGGGGGTTGCCTTCTTGCAGGTTTGTAGGCCTGCAAGATGATTACATCTTGCATGATTTTTCCATTGTTGGTCTGAGGGCCTTCGGTGTACTTTGTGCAACTTCATATTTCTATGAAGCTATGAAGTCCTTTTGTTTGAAAATCCTTAGGAGAGAGTACCTATGGAGTACTTTTCCTAACCTACGCTTTCGAGTTCGCTAGATCATGATTTTCTTCCTCGATGGTTTAGGTATACATTTATTACCCTACTAACTCTTCGATCTACTTTACTGAACACTCATTGATATTCATGCTCGCTAAAGTGGGGGAAAAATGTATAGGAGAAAATTTGCACCCCATAAGCAAATTGAACTTTCAAAAACCCTTACCTTAGAAAATTAAATTCGAAGGAAAAATTCCACATCACCCACCTACCTTCCATCCACTTGGCATTTGTCTTGTGTGTTGGTGAGAGAATATTTGTCGGGGATTCACGCGCGGTGCGTAGACACCCGTACGACATACTGTCGTCCTTGAAGGATTCTTGTGTTTGAAGTTGGTAGAGGCATTATACACCCAATTGGGGTCGAATTATAACGTCCCTCTTCGACTAACTGACCTGAAAATGCCTTATTCCTTCTCATACCACCTTCAAAAACATTCATTCTCACTTCATTTCATCCTCTAGCAATTCTCTAGACATTCACATTCAATCTCTCAAACAAATTCTCATTCTCAAGCAACATTCCAACACTCCACTATGAGCATTGTAGTAGCATTGAAACTCCATCAAATCGACATTGCAAGTGTGAGGCTATCATAGAATTTGTGGGCTTGGAGTCTTGTGAGACCTCCCTTCATCACCGCTATAGTTGTGGTGACTTTTCCAAGTCCATACCTTGCATTCTCCTCCATTGGATAGTGAGCTTTTGGGTGGAGGTGGTAATGTTTCACTCCTCTCCTTTGTGATTTGATAGAGTAGCATAGTATTGTTTTGTAGTGTTCATTGCAATCTTTCTTTCTACTTTCTTTATCGCATAATCTACTCCATTTCTTTCTGGCTATCTGTGGAGGTGGAAACACCGAAGCGAGGGTCTGATTGAGGCAGGCCCCTATACAACCACAACAATTTTCCCCTCCTTGCTTGTGTATAGGTGAACGAGTGCGTGGAGCTAGCTGGTGAATAGATGCTTTTGTGAGATTAGCTTTGTCACCCTAGCCTTTATCTACTTGCTTTATCATCTTTGTTTTATTTCTTGTGCTTTCTCGTTATGTTTTTCCCATCAGAATCAACTAGCTAGGCTGTCAGTAGGTTTTTTGGCAGTTTTTATTGTACCTCCTGTCTTCTGGCTATACGGATGTCAGTTCACCAGGGAGACACCAACGCACCATGCTGTCATCTGAGAACCGCACTGCCATCCTCGAACAGAGAGTTTTTTGAGGTGCAATACCGACTCCAAAAAACTAGCTTGCCTAGCCTAAACCTAAAATTTGGGTCTGTAGAGTGACAAAAGTACTACGTAATGCTCTTCATTCTTGATCCTCATCCCTTTAGAGTGAGGTAAGTTAGGTCAGCTCTCGGCTCTCGGCTCTCGGCTCTCCATGACTAGGAGCCTTGACGTGGTTGGTCCCCCTCTCTTACAAATACATGATAGTATAACCTATCAATTATCATCAGTTCTTCTTCCTTTTCATCCTTTCCATTCAAATTCACCTTCCTTTTCATCTCCTTCATCCTCTTTCGTCTTCCAAACCATCTGCTTCTTGATCATAATCCCTCATCATTCCTTTCCATTTTGAGAGCACACTGTGTTCTCCTAACCCGCATGTCCTCTCAAGGGGGCATCCCATCACCTAATCATAATATTTACTTCTTCATCCTTTTCCCATCCTCCTAATAACTAGGGCATCATCTTTGATCCTTATCCCCTCTCATCTTTTATCTTTATCCTCTCTCATCCACTATGTTTTAAACTTCTTTGATAGTATTCCACTTCATGATGTTATATCACAAAGGGGAAAAATGTAAACACCTAAAATATGACCTTACCCAACCATACCTCATTTTAGCCTACACTAGCCATTAATTAAATAAATGTCTATTATTTATTTAAGTATTCACATCCTTTCCCACCTTTATCCCAATCCCTTAATTAAATAAATATTTACCATTTATTTAATTAATATCACTTATCCTAATCCATTAATTAAATAAATAATAATTATTTATTTAATTAATATCCATTGTTGTTATTCTTTAATTAATTAAATATTTACTACTTATTTAATTATTATCCCATCATGATCCCATTAATTAAATAAATAATTTATTTATTTAATTAATTTATGTTTATTGTCTATCCTTGTCCGTCTAATCCTAGCCCCCCATCTTCTTCACATGGATCATCATCTAAATTTGTCCTCTTGTGACAAATGTCCTCTTCACATGTCTAACTAACTCCTTTCCTATATTCATTGAATCCAAACACCTAGCCAAAAGTCAAACTATCTTTTCATCTTATATATTCATCTTATTTAACCTCTTAATCCTAACCATAGCCACAAGGATTTTTATCCTTATCTCAATTCTAAATCTAGATCTTATCCATCATTTGACACTTTTTATATGATTACATCCTTAATCCAAACCCTAATCCTCCTTCAATCTCAACCATCTATCATCAATCATTTATAGCCATTGATTTTACCTCTTCAAGACTGTATGTAGAGGCTCTCATCCCTCATTTTGATAATTAGAATATCTTGAGATGTCATACTTACATGCCATTTGATCTCCTATCTCACAATCACTATCAATCATATCATGGTGATTATAATGCATTGAGTAATACACATATCGACATCAAGATCAAATGGAGTAAGGGTGTACTTCATTTTCGCTCATCAAGGAGAGAAGCAATGATTAAAGGTGAAGGTATTGTGCTTTTGTATTACTTTTATCTTCTTTGTTTTCCTTCAATATTTTTCTAACCTATTCAAGGGTATCTAGTGATGTCTAATTAGATCATTTTCATTAATAATTCCCCAATGAACCACACACCTCTATAAAATTCTATACCAAGTATTATTCTATAGAGTAAATTCAATTCATGTATTAGTATATCTTGAATCAAGTTTACCCCACCCCTATGTTACCTTATTTAAGGTAGGTTTAGAATTCTACTATTGTTCCTAAAATATGTTTACCTTTAAATTGCTCTTTACTTGAATAAGAATAAATGAGTTAGATCCTTGTAACTACCGTGTAGATAATGAATCACATTAGTATGACATAAGGTAGCACATGATCAATACATAAATCAAACTTCATTGTTGACATCAATGCTAGAAACATTAAAGAAGATTATTGCACAAGTAACTATTAAGATTTCAAGGATGAAGGTCAACCTATTTGTTGGATATAATCATAATCAAGGTAACTCTCAAAATCATAATAGTTTCCATAATTAGAAAAATTTATATAATTGTAATTTTTAGAATGGAGGGTTTGAAAATCAAAGGCCTAATATGTAGTGTAACACTAATGCCAACAATGAGGATGTTCCTAGGCCCATGGATAATATAAATTTCATAGGTCAATAATTTAAGTTAATTTAGTGAACTTTACATACATGAATCCATTTTTGAATTGGTGTAGGCTTCATGATACAAATCCTCATTTAAAAATAATCTCTCCAAAGATGGATAAAATATACAAAATAAAAAAATGATCAATAGAATGGAAATGATGGGTTTATTGGTAGTGGGTAATATGAAAATAGTGGCACCATAATGGTACTTGATACATATGTATTCCTTTATTAGGAAGATGATGAGCCAATGTTAAAATATAATGAAGTTGACGCATTCTAGCAAGACAAAAGGTATTATTCTTGTACATCAAAATAATATAAAATATTTGTAGGTACAAGGAGAATCTTAGCTGGTAATTAGGAAAATAAGACATTAGTATGCTTTTCATAACAAAATATTCGACTTATAGGAAAGAGTACGGGGCTTAATTGATGATTTGAATGCTTTTAATATCAAGTTAATCCCCAAAAGAAAGAATCAAATCATTGATGCACTAGAAGTTGGTTATAGTAATTTAGAGCCAATCTAGGTTGAATAAATTCTTAGTAGAGTTTGTGCAGATCCATATAGGCCTCGAAACCATCAATAACTTCTAGGTATTTTGATATGAAAACATATTTTAGAATTTATTACAACTCTATGGACTTTGAGGCATAAAGTATAGATTTAGACATTGATCTTTTTGAGATAAATAATGAAGGAATAATAAATTTGAAAACTAATTACATCTCAAGAGTAGCGATGGCATTGGAAATAATATTCGATATGGATGATTTTTTAAGGACTTCTTCTAATTTAAAAGGTAGAAAATATGATGCATATAATTTTGGAGATGAATAATAGGTAAGATATGTGCTCAAAAGAAGGGTATTTATGTAAGAAGAGAAGTATGGGATAGTTAAAGCATTGGAAGATTACCTAGAGGTGATAGCAAGGGATATGATACATTGAAGACTTATGAAACTTTGTTTATTACCTAGACCATCCCATTAAAGCCAATTGTTAAGCATTTTGGATAGAAACAATGTATAGTGAATGTATTATTGGAACCATTGATCTACAAATAAGTACACAAAATATTATCATCTAGGATCATCTTTCCAATTAGCTATTCCAATTGGTAGCCAACCTTGTGCTTATTTGAAAGAAGAATCAAGAGATAAATTATGTGTGGACTTTAAAAAACTTAACATTTGTTTCGGAGATGATAAGTACCCACTGACCTCACTTGATCAAGTGCTATAATGCACAAATAGTGTCATTTTGTAGATGGTTATTATGGATATTATCAAGTGATGGTGAAACATGAGGATATATTGAAGATTTCCTTTACTACCAAATGGGGCACATTTTCCTATAGAAGGATGCATTATGGTTTGATTAATGTTGAAACTACATTTTAGAGATCCATGGAAATTACCTTTAAAGGATTGACCAGTAGGAAAGTGTAGTATTATTTATATTGATGATCTACAAGTATTTTCTAAGAATAGAGGAGGCCATATCTCTAATTTAAGGAAAATTCTCCAAAGGTGTAAAGAGGCTAGAATTTATTTGAACCATAAGAAGTGCATCTTTTGGAGTGACTAAGGGAAAGTTTATAGATCATGTGTTTTTTAAGAAGGGAATCTCCATTTAAACAAATAGAATTTGAATAAATTCTAAAGCTGTATTTGCCACAAAGTAAAAAATAATTTAAGTCTTCCTTTAGTAAGATCAATTTCATCAGGAAGTTTATCATGGATTTGTTGAGATTTCTCATCCATCAAATATATGCTTAAGATAGATGCAAATATTGAGGTAAATTCTTTTTCCAAATGAGGCCTAGATTTCATTGGTATGATTAACCATAACTCTTTTGTATGAAATAAGTTTTCATAGCAAAAGAATACTACATGAGGTGGAGTAAATTAATAAAATTTAAGAACTATACCATTGAGGTAGTCTTAAGTTCCTTGAAGATCATATTATGGGAAGGTTTATAAATTTTTTCCTTTGGTATGTAATAATAGTCTGACCTTTTCCTTTACTAATCTATTACAATGAACTTTTGAGAATAAGTTAATTTTAAAGTTTTCTTCCAATTATTATCCACAAGGGAATGGTGTTGCTGAGTCTACCAATAATAATTTACTTGATGTTATTCAAAAATTGTTAGAATAGAATCATAGAGACTAGTATGCCTTGTGGGTTGATAAAACTAGGGTTAATGCCTCTTTACAAATATACCCCTATTAAATTATTTATGGGATTAACCTTATGTTCCCTATGAATATGAAAATCCCAACCTTATAATTTATGAAATATATTTTACAAAGAGACAAAAAGTTTGACATTAGACTAGTGAATGTTTTGAAACACTCATGATGAGACCAATTTGATGAGATTCATATAAATTTTTGAGAATTTTGGTGTTGGTCTTAGAAGTTACAACCATTAGATGAAATTGTTCAAGAAATTGGTGACTCTACACACTCTATTTCCAAATCAATCTTACAAATTTTCATGCCAATAATACAAACCAAAGTTTCTTCAAGAGCCAACTTCCAATTTATTGAATTACTAGTATTTTCTTGTAGAATAAGTAGAGATAGAAGTTTTGCATCACCAGTTAGGAGATTTTTTTAGCATTACCCTCTTAAAGAGCCCAATATATGCCTTATTTTGGTAGGTTTCTTCAAACAAGGATACCTACTATTTAGTTTAATAGAAAATTAATCCACACTCCTCAAATGGCTCAAACTAGACAACAAATATTTGGAGTTAGTCTTCTTATCCTAGCTCAAAGAGATGACATAAAAATGGATGCTCTAAAGAGTATACCCTACTTAACTAGTGAAACAAGCACTACTCCTATAGAGCATATACAAGATCTTGCCAACATATGCTCTATTCACAATATTATAGAAGACAATGTGACTATTAGACTCTTAGCTATTTATTGAAAGGAAAGGCATTAAAATGGTAAAAGGGGTGCAACCTACTTCTATTCATAAATATGATGAGTCAGGTGAGAAGCTCTGCAAACAATTTGAAGACAAGAGCGATTACCTATCACTCGTAGAATAATTGACCACTATCAAGAGAGCTCCTTATGAATTCATGGGAGACTTCAACTTCAAATTGGAAAAAAACATGGGATAGGATCCTTATTCTAGTTAAACATTCCCTTAATCATGCATTCTTGTATTAATTGAGAACCATGGACAATGATATTGTTGTTACAATACAATCCATGGGAGGAAAAACTCTCCTAGATTCCTATAACATTGCATTAAGGGTAGAAAACTGTTTAATACAAGCCAGGAAGATGGCTCCAAGGCCTCTAATACATTTTTTCCCAAAAAATACACCTACATAGCCCATCATGGAACCACTTCCTAGAACATCAATAAGTCAACCATATACTTTTGTCACCCCTTCAAATAAATTACTCGAGGTCAAACCATTCTAAAAATCTTTGGTAACACATTGATGACTTTAAAGAGGTAGCAAGCCCAAAATAGTAGACCTTACCAACCCCATAACCAAACTTACCAACCAAATGGGCTGCCCTACAAGGGAAATGTGCAAGGAAAAGACTAATGGAATTATGCTAGGCCTCTTAACACCATAAATTGAGCTACCAACATCATATAAAAGGCTCTTATTCTAGTAAAAAGTAACCTAGCTTAGGATCATGAGTAGTGTTACTCATGAAACCAACATCACAACCAAAAATCATGTCAAAGTGGGGAATTTGGTCAAGCTTTGATGGTCCAAAATGCACCAAAACCTTCAAGAATTTGTTTGAAAAAATAAGGAACCTCTTGGGAGGCAATACCAAATGGAAGGTGACTCTACATTGGTAAATTGAAATGCAAAATATTTTTATGGAATAAACAGGTTTGCTACATTAGACAAGGGTGTTGATCTAGTGGCCCAAAATATAAGGTCAAAGAGAAGAGCAATAGAAGATGAATCATCTTCCATGGTTGGCCAAGTCTCAACTTCCCAAGCAACCCAAGGAGCTGAAAAATAAAGGCATAATAGGTAAAAATCCCATGTTAAATTCAAATCAAATTATTGGCAAGATTAATAAGGCACCATATCAATCTTAGCTCGATCAACAAGCAAGAATTGACCCTACTATTACAAAGGTTCCGTCAAAGGTTAGTCATGCCCCTTTCAATATTGTTTATCAAATGAAGAAAGATAACCTAAATGTTACTTTTGGAATTTTTATGCATACCTTATTATCCACCAGTTATAATTGATTTGAGAGATCTTATTTGGACCATATTACATAGTTTAAGGCTTCTGGTTATGATCTTCCTTTTCCTTTCCTTAGTCAGTTTTACCCAAATTTGAGAACCGATATGAGAGAATTTATAGTGGGTTGATAAATTTACCTTTGTCCATGATTTTAACTTCATGATCCACAATCCAAAATTGTAAAAAAATTCTATTTAAGTTTTAAGGAATTTCAATGAAGTAGCTCTTAGATGAAACTTATAGAAAGTTCACTAGTTTGACAAACCTGTCAATTTGCTAGAAGTACTAGTTTGCTGAAGGGTGAGTTTTTCGAAAGGAAAACATAAATAATTTTCAACATGTTTTCTAGTTTTTTGGTTCATTGAACCTAGTAGTTTGTTGATAGTGGAAGTTACCAACAAAGGAGGTTTCCTGAAAGGGTGAGTTCACCAAAAATGAAAGTTTGTCGAAAAGGTAGGTTCGTTGAACTTTCCTATTCACAGACATGGAAATTCATTGAAAGTTCTAGTTTATGGAAGGGCAAAGTGTAGACCAGGGGGAACAACTACTTGGGACTCTAGGTCATGGGAGAGTCTAGAAAAATAGGCTCCCCTGATCTACCTCAAGCTAAAGGAACATTTTAGAAGAGTTTAAATTTTAAAGGCTAAAAAGGAAGAGCAACCTGATGGAGCTCCCCAAAAATTTTGCAATTTTTGAGTACCCCATGGATTAAATCTGCATATAAAGCCCTTATCCCCATGGTTTGGATAGGGTTTTGTCTTAGAAAACCCTCAGTCCTTCTAATTTTATGTTTAATTTCCTTTCCGATTTCCTATTTTCCAAGTTATCACTTGATCCATCATGTCTGTTCAGCCACTGGCCCCTTTAGTTTAGATCATCGGTCATCCTGTTTGTTTCCCATTTTAATGTTTCCTAATGTTGGGTAGATAAATATTTTCCTAAATGACTTAGGCTTAAGTCACTTATCCTCAATGGTTAAATCATCATTGACCTAACAATGGCCCCTTGTTTAATGCAAACCTTGCCATATGTGCAGGTTTAGAGATTCATGACAGTGGGAAATGATCCTGGCCGTACCCTGCCAGCTCGTAGATGTTAAATGCTGGCTGGTTATGTAGTGCAATGATAGTTAGATGAGGACGCGTGTCCTTATATGAATGTGGGGCCCGGTATCCACTGTCTAGCTCACCACCCATGGTTCCAAACCGATGGTAAAGATCATGCACGGGGACTAATCTCTGCCGTTCCCCACTAGCTCGCGGGGAAAAGATGAACACTTATTAAAGGCTACGAGATCGGTGAGATATTGACATGTGGATTAATCCACTAGCTAGTGAAATGGGTAAGGTTTCATTTGATTTGGACGAATGCTATTGGTTGGAGACAAATGAACGAGGAAAGGTTGAAATTCAAACTCAGTCAGTTGAATTTGAGCCTTTTGATCTACCATCTCAGCAAAAGATCAATGGTTGACATTTAAAATCAACAAAGAAGCATGTGATAGCCATTTAGTTCTGCAACCAATGAGCATTAATGATATGCTCTTTGCAAGAGCGATCAAATTGATCTTCATGCATATGGGGACTTCATTGTTGGTAATCATGAAGTATGATATGCATATTTCCATGCACTTGGGAAATAAACGGTGATAATAAGCATGCCAATGAATTGTCACTATTTCACATGTGTGTTTTCTCTAAGCATTGATGGTTGTTAAAATCATGTCACTTGATAAATAAAGGATGGGATAACTGCTAGTTGTATCATTTGCATTTAGCAGTTGGAAATTTTCTGAGTAGGAGCTAAGTGAATAATATTCAATTGTGAGCTCGAGAAACTATCATACAGTAAAATGAGTAAACCAATTGTTTCCATAGGACTATTTAGAAGGTCATCTAGACTAAATTTTTAGAGGCCCCATGATGATATTCTAGAACGTGCTTTGGATGTAGAGGACAAGGCTCCTATCAACAAGTTTGTCAATGCGCCTTCAAGGTGTAGCAGGATGTTGCAATTCTCGGGACTTGCTACTGGAAGGATAGAGGATAAAGGCAAGGGATCGACATAATTTTCTGTCGGAGCTTACAGGAAGGTAAGATATGGATGCGGCTCCTTTGGATGAAAAAATTCTCCCATTGACATCACAAATAGCTCATTTTAAAGTGAAACAAAGATGGACTCTAGTTATCGCTAGTATCTCATGACCCTAGGCTGAGCTCCGACCTCGGGAATGGAGCTATTGTCTATCTTTCCATTAGTTGTCAAGACTCCAAGTAGGTGAGATGGTTCTATGTTCAAAAGGGACAAAGATGAAGAGGGAGTTGAGGTCTCTTCTCTATCTCCCGTGATGACGCAAAGTGGGTGCGTGTATCGTGGAATGGGTGGTGGTGGTGGTAAGTTTTCTATTCGATGAAAAGGTGGTATATGGGATGGAAAATTTTGTGTTCTTTGATAGCTTTTTGTGGTGGTTTCTCTTTTCGGCGTGTGTGGGTGGTACTTTTGGGGTGTTTGGTGCTAACTATGTGCCTTCATGGTGATGTGGACATTGAATTCGTTGCTTACTTGGCGACTAAGGGAAATTTTGGCGGCACTTTACATTTCCCATCTGGTGGCGATTGCAATTTTGGTTTCTTCGTTTTCAACGTGTTACTGCTGGATCAACATGAAGGGAATTTTGAGATGCAGTTGAAATTCAAGTTGAAATGAAATTTTTGTGATGTAATTTGCATTTTTGAGCCAGAAGCTTGTTTTCTCCTTGTACTCTAAAAGAATTTCATGGCTTATTTGCAAGGGGTTCTAGTCCTAGGTTTTGAGTCGGGTATGTGTCTGGGTAGATAGCTGTGTATAGAAGGAAATTAATGAATAGAGCAGATGACTAGTATTGCATTTGAAGCATATATGTGATGATCTTAATTGATTTTATAGTAATGACTGATATCAAAAGAAATCTATAATTCTAATGCATGTACTCTCCTTTCGTGGATATTTGCAAGTTTTGAGTGAAATATCAAGGATATCTTTGTTCTTCTTCAAATATTTGTTTGAATGTGTGTCTCTATTTCTTCTTTGATTCAAGGAGTCAATTCAAATGCTTAAATAGAGTCATAAATTTGTAATAATTTACAAAGGATTTGGTAAGCAGTCATGTCTTAGAAACTGTGAGCTCCGTGATGCAATGTATTATGAGAGTTGTCCATTAATATCAGAATTAAATTATTTCTATACTATTGGTTGTTGTGTGTGTAATCTATGGAAAAATTAGATTGTTAAATGGTTAGATCAAATAACATTAAAAATCCAATGAAATAACGAAGTACAAAGGAAAATAATGAAAACAAATAGGAACGATATTACCAAGAATCTCCATCTTCCATGCTTCACCTTCGTTACACCTCCTAGCTTGCAGTAAATGAAGATGCCCTCAGATTTGTATATGAGCAACTATGACAAATGACCAAGTCCTATGCAAGTGTTGAAGGATTTACTCAAAATCTAAATGCCTATGACTATTGCCAATGCCTATGTCTAAAACAAATGCCAATATTGAATTACTACAATTGTCTATGACCATAAATATGAAAGTAAATGAATGCCTATAATAACTATGCAAAATGTCAGCATCTGTGTGTCTTGAAAATGAGAAGAAGATGGCATTTTATAGAAAAGGCCATTTCGAATGGACGATCAAGATAAATTAATGACAAGAACCTAAAATGAACGATCCAGATTAAACCCGAGAATCCCTAATTAGGGTTAGGGAAAAATCCTTAATCGAATGGTCAGAATAAAATCAGATCGACGGTGGAGAATAAATGAGAAATAAATTAGAAAATAAAGATTTTTGAAAAATCAAGAAGATAAGATTGCCTGATTTGCCAGATTCGAAAAATCAAAGAGATAAGATTTGGACTGAAGATGAGATTTGGAAAATCAAGAATCTGCCCGATTGCTTGATTTTTGGAAGATTAATTGCCAATTTGAATTAAAATAATTCAAATTTATGGATTTTGAGAGATAATAAATAATCTTTTTCAGATTATTTATCAAAAAGGACTGACAGTTAGGATTGACATGACATTTTAAATAATTTAATTATTTAAAATGAGAGGAATATTAATTGGCAATTAAATAATTAAATTTAATTATTTAATTTAGAAGATAAGATTAATTAATTAAATAAATTAATCAATTTATTTAATTAAGACAATTAGTGACATATTAAATAAATAAATAAAACTTATTTATTTAATAATCAGGAAGAAATATATGACAAAGGGGAATTAAATAAATTAAGAAATTTATTTAATTAAGGGAAGACTTAGACAATTAATGACGTATTTAATAAATAAATAAAATTTATTTATTTAATAATTATGAAGAATAATCGACATGAATTAATTAAATAATTATGAATTATTTAATCAATAGTCGAATGTGGACCAAGGACATAATTAAATGTCTTAATTATGCTAGGACGAAAGTGGTAAAAATGAAGCTTGCAGGCCTAGGTCATTTTTAGGTGTCTACATTTTTCCCCTCTTTGTCACAATGTTGCTTGTCTCATTGTGACAAAGAAAATAAGTCAAAAAATGCCCCAGTGCAAAATAAGATGAGGAAGAATGATGAGGAGGGTTGCGGTATGCCCCCTCGAGAGGACAGACAGGTTCCAAGAACATGGGTGTGCTCTCGAAATGGATGAGAAGAGTTAGAATATGAAGAGACAAAGAAATGTTAGTGCAAAAGATATGGATGATGATATGGATGCAATGCCTATATGAGATAGGCAAGAGAAGATGATACGACTAAAGAAGATGCATGTTAGTTCCTAGACCAAATCCTTCAAAACATTGCCATAGGACTTTAATATTTATTGCTCTTAATCATCATTGGGCGGTAAAAATGACACAAATGGACAACAAACACCATGATATTTTTCAAAGACTGTCTATTTGAAAAATAGACAATCACAGACAAGGAATGTCCTAACTCATACTAAGGGTCATGTTGCCCCAGTCTTTTTGTCAAGACAATCCACAGACAGCAGTCAAAGAAAATAAAATAGGCCAGGAGACGTCATCGCACCTCTAAATCCTTCACGGGACATCCTCGAGGTAGCTAGTAACATGACCAAAAAGACAAGACAGTAAAAATATAAGACAAAATAGCCAAGATAGTCAAAAGATAAGACAAGATAGACCAAAGATTAACATCCATTTTATTTTGTTTGCCAATGTTTGTTTGCCAAAGATTGATTTCTGGTCGGTTTGATAGTTTTGACAGTTTAAGAGTTTTGCCAATTTGACAATGTTGACAGTTTGACGGGGCCTATTGTCAGGAAGGACACATCCTGAAAAGGCAAAGGACATTTTGATGAGGTCTAACTCCAAGAAGGACACATCTTGAAGAGGACCAAAGAGTGACGAGATTGACATTGTTTTGACTAATATGTTTTGGCAAGTTGATTGATGTTGACTATATGATTGATTGGACTGTGCTATCTGATTTTGACCAATTTTGACATTGATGTTTCAAATGACTGTCTTGTGTCTGAGTTTGACTATGTCTGACTTATTTGACCGATGCGACGATTGTGACAAATGCCATGATTTTATTTGGACCAACCTAAAAGGACTGACCTAATGTCTCGGGGACTCATCAACTGATGGCCTTGCCTACGTAGCAAATGCGCAGAGAACGTAGTTCAATAACGACATGGACTGACTGACATGACTAACTTTGACTCCATTTTTAGGATTTTGACATTGATTTGAATGTTTTTGTGTTTTTCTTCAGGCCGTTTTATGATTTTTAGGTCTTTCTTCAGGACATTTTATGATTTTTTTGGTCTTTTTTTAGGACATTTTATTATGTTTTTGGTCTTTTTTCAGGACATTTTATGATGTTTTTGTCTTTTTTCAGGACTTTTTTCCAATGTTTTTGTCTTTTTTCAGGACTTTTTGCCAATTTTTTTGTCTTTTTTTAAGGACTTTTTGATGTTTAAGAGGATCGTGACAAATGCATATGATTGATGCCTACACATGAGAATCCAAGGACAAACATGATTGTGCCCCTAGTCAAGCTGAATACCAATTGACATGTGATGACAACGTTGTTTGACGTGGGAAGGATGCATCCCGAAACAATGTGAGGACAATGACGATAATGTGACGAAAGTATGGAGGTCTACAGCCGGGCCAGGAATGTAGTCACGTAAAATTTTGGATAATGTGCTTGTATGGATTAGACTCGTTGCATTTGGAATGACTTGGTTAGGGCTAGATGGGATGATGATTATCCTTAGACTATTTGACAAGGGAAAGCCAAGATAGGTGACAGGTGTGAAAGGATAGGGGTGGCCTTGGTAAAAGACGAGAGACATGAGACTAAGGGAATTGTCATATGATTTTCAAGGACTATGTCACATAAGAACAATGAGACTATGACAGTCAATGACATGATGTTTTGTGAATCGTGTATGACTGAAGGATAGACATGTCAAGAGTTTTCCCAAAGCATGATTTATGTGTGCCAGTTTTATGTCAAGACCAAGGTAAGTGGGAAAAATGCATAGAAATGATAGGGCTTAGATGGACGGATGTCAATGTCATGAGGAAGGTATGGGAAATGAGACGACTTGCCCCCAAGTGTAAGAGTCCACATAGACGATTTATTTTACACATAACGCCTGTTTACCAGGTTTTCATCATGGTACTTATCCAGGGCGCCTGTTTGCCAGGTTTTCACCATTGGATGAAATTTTTCTCTTTACTATTTTCTTGACTTTTTGATTTTTTTGGTGTCACCAAGACGCCTGTTTGCCAGGTTTTTATTAGGGTGATGATTTTTTTTTTTTGATTTTTTTTTGTATTTTTGCAGATAGCCTGGATGCTTTAGATGATCACTGACTGTTCTGAATCCACTGATGGTGTCGATGTAGAGACTGGTGCCATGATATGCCAATAATGACCTTGCTGAAGGAGTTGTCTTGTCAAGATCATAGCGCTTGTATACAATTGATCGATGCCATTGTGATCCTTTCTGATACTAGAGTTGGCCTTATCAAAATACGCACATCGCAATAGAGTGCCATGAGAGTCCTTGTGGTAAAGAGTTGCTGCCAAGATGTGACGGATTTGTGACGTAGGATTTTTGGACTTTAGGCGAGATGTAGGATTATGACAAATGATGGTGGACATGGAAAGGTTGTTTGGACATTTAGATGAATGACTTTTTATTTTCCAAACTTGGGATGTTGGATGATGGATTTTGGAGGGATGGTGTTTGGAACCAACATTTTATATGCCTTGATTGATGACCATTTTGAAGGAGGTGGACATGTGTTATATGTGGGAGTCCTCTTGTATTGTGGCTCCACATTGTGATTGACTTTTGTATTTGACTTGATGTCTTTGTTTGATCCATCTTTCTTTGGGATCCATTTTAATTTCATTTGTCCACTTGTCCTTTTGTTTGATTCAATGGCCTTTGACATTTGATTTTGATCTTTTGACTTGTAAGACTTTTGTTTTTGTTGGTTCCAAAGGGAAGGTTTATTTATGATGGAATGACGATTCATGGTGTGGGTAGAGGGGGTGTTGGAAACAATCTTATGACAAGGTTCACTCATGGACTCCATTTTGATGTCTGTATTTGACAAAGTTGCCTCCAGTATCGAGGAGGTACCACTAACATCGTTTGATTTACTAACTGAGGAATAGCCAAGACCTTGATGTCTGTAATTTGTCTGGAGCTGTATTGGTTCTTGAATGCCTTGCTCATGTATGCCTAGTCCTTTGCCTTGATATTGCATGCTTTGATAGATTCTATTTGCGATGGGGTATTTGTTGTTTTGAAAGCAAGATGCTAACCCATCATTAGGTATGTGGATACTATCACTTGTAATATTTTCATCTTCGAGAAAGCCTGCTCTGACAAAGACAGATGACCCTAAGTGATAAAGTGTCTTAGCTTCATTGTCTTGTTGGACATATTCTTGACTGATATCTGTGGTCTGATCTTGTGACATGTTAGGTTCAGATGATTCTGTTGGTGCTTCCAAAGAAATGTCAAAGCCATCATTATGGTTAGTGTCATAGAGTCCAGTAAATTCAGCTATAGCTTGATCATTTTCAAATATGTCCATATTGGAATACTCTTGTACTTGAGGAATATCGTCTATGTGTCCCATGAAGGCAAGTGTCTCATCATGGGAAGTGTCAATAGTTGAGGCTTGTATAGGGTCGGCAAGTGTTTGATCATGAAAGGCGTAAAGGTCAAGGAGTGGATCGTTTTGAACTTCTTTGTCAATGGTAGGGTCTTGGTCGAAGATGGGGTTGTCATGGATTTGGACTTCTTGGTCAATGATGGGGTCTTGGTCAAAGATGGGGTTGTCGTGGATGATACAATCGGAAATAAGGTCATGGGATGGACTACCTTGTTCTTGACATGAGGGTGACATTATAAGGTCATGCTTTGGACTTTCATTTTGACATGTATCTTCAAGTGTAGACGATGGGATGTGACTTTGGACTATGATAGAATTTTCATGACTATATGTGGCTTGTGAGGGGGTGACTTGAAAAGGACTAATGAATGACATACTAGGACAGGACATGGGGACTTGGACGGGACTAGTATGTGAAGGACTAGGATATGACATGGGTACTTGCATTGGACTAGTATGTGAAGGACAAGGGTATGATGTGGAGACTTGGACCGGATATGACAACGAGTCTTGGACCGAATATGACATGGAGTCTTGGACTAGATTAGGATGTGATGGTATAGGATGTGACATGGGGACTTCGACCGGATATGCCATGGAGTCTTGGATTGGATTAGTGTAAGGTTGACTAAAATATGATGTGGAAACTTGGACTGGATTGATATGGTATGATGTGGGGACTTGACATGAGTTGATAGATGGTTGATAGGGCATGTAGACGTTGACAGGATTGATAGGTGAAGGACTAGCATATGATGTGGAGACTTGGGATGGACTAGTGGACAGTTGGTTTCCCTTGTCAAGGTTAGGATAAGGGTGATAAGTGGACGTTTGTTGTGAATTATTGGTAGGATTCATGTCAAGTGACTATTGATGGTGAGGGTAGACGAATGGTGGCAAAGTATTTATGTCAAAGCCTTGTGGTAACTTAGCCCCTTCATCCAAAAACATGGCTAGATACCTGTGAGGGTCACGTAAGACTTTTTTTTTTACAAAGGAGAATATATCAGGATTTTGCTTGGCAGCTTCTATGTCTTTCCAATATACTTGTCCATTTTGGTCTCTTAGTATGAATGGTTCATAATTTTTTTGTGATGAAGATGGCATGTTCACAGAAGATTGCATGTTCATGTTGTGGAATGGGTCGGAAAAAGTCCAATGTTGGTTTGTGTCATAAGTGTTATTGTCGATGTTGGGATTGGAATCTTGTCCAAAGTTTTCCATTTGTTGTTGTCTTTGAAGCCTAGTCTCAATTGTAAAAGGGATTTTCTCAAATGAGGATGATGAGAATGACAAGTAAATGCAAGGATAACACTAGCCTATGTTTTTTTGGATTTTTTTTTTTTTTGGATAAAGGATGACAATGCAAGGAAGTGATGATGACCTAAAATGACAATGTTGACTCAAAGTTTACCAATGCAAGATTTAAGATGACAAGTATTTTTGTATTTTCAGAATAGGGTATGCAAGATACAAACTAGGACTAATGTGACTTGGCAAAAGGAAGTACCTAAGCACTCTAAGCGCAATCGTTTCTTTCTAATTGGAAATACCAATGGACTTGAAAATGACAAGGATGACAAAGGACAAGTGAATTTTCCGAACTAGACTAATGAGTTGGAAAAATTTCACCAAAAGGACAATGACTAGGAGAATGATGACACAGTCCAAGGGTAATCGAATTTTGAAAGTAAAGATTTTGCAAAGTATGACAAGGTTAACCTAAACCAAGGTATGGAAGATGACAACCTATGGTCAAACTAATGTCAAAAGACTATGACTATGACACCTAAGGGCTGAAATGACAATCGAAAAATCTATACCTAAAGGTGTCAATGCAAGATGATGGAAAAATAGTGTGACCTTTGAGCAATTTCAGGATGATTTTTGACAGAGACTTGCTGAGGACAGTAAATTGATTTTCTGAGTTTGTGTTTGAAAATTGGAAATGTTGATAGTTTGACCTTTTAGTGTTGAATGTTTTGTTTAGAACTGTGATGAAACCATAAAACACTTGACAAACACAGTGTTTTGAAAAGTAACCAAACACACATCAGATAAGCACGATCCTAGGTTAGGCCATGACAATATTCACTCGATTCCACGTAACCGCATATCTGTAGCATGTGAATTCAGAAGCTTGGCTGCACGGGCTCCCCCTTACAGTGCACTCTCTTCTCAGGCCAACCAAGCTTCCAACCCCCATGAAACTCCCATGGCGAGCTGATCACCTCTACTACAAATTGCGAAAGTGTGGATGCCTTCACATCGACCGGTGTTGCGCTAGCAAATAGAAGGATTTTGGCTTACTACACAAGAGTTTTTAGTTTGGGACCCCTGTTTGAGTGGCTATACATGGGGCAAGAGATTAATCACCATTAAGGTGGCACTCCAGCCTGAAGAGGTTAAGCTCAACAGGGTTTATGGGAGTACAACTCCGTCCGTATGACACATCCGCACTCGTAACCTTAGGTTTTCCCTTAAGGTTTACATTTATATACCGGTCGAGGGTAGCTTGGCTTTAGCTCTGTTGCCGGTTTGAGTCACGTTGGGGTGATGAAATCCCCAGGCAGGCCCAATTTCTAGAGTTGGTAACCGTTTCTCTTACACCCAAGATCGCCCGAAAGCGCGAGGGGAGAGGATACTCCGATATACCAAGTCAGGGTAAATAACAGATAAGAATGGGTCTAGTTTTCTGATCACAAGGCTTTCACCAAGTGAGAGCATACTCACCTACCATTCTGCAAACACAATCAATCAAAGAAGACATGTGTTCTTTTTATATGCACCAAATTCAAATGTTTGCTAATCTAAGAAAAACAAGCACAAAGTTTGTTTATTCCTTCTTTGACTTGTGAATCTGCAAACAATGAATATTAGTAGTCTCTTATGCAATGGTCTTCGACACACGAATAGTAACCACCACACGCTGCAAACGAAGATTAGTCACAACTATTAGAGAGTTAGCTAGTCACAACAAATCTGATTTTTAGAAACAATTTTGAAAGTAAAATGAAAAATACAGAGAATAAAGCCTATCTAAAATTTCAAGAGGTTTCCAAAAATATAAATAAATTAGAAAAATTTTCTGTTTTGCACCAGAAATTAATTTTTTATGAAAAATCATAAAAAAATTATAAAAAATATAAAACAGCTCTAAAAATTCTGATTTTTTTACTGGAGTCGTCTGATGTCATCCCAAATCTGCAAAAAAAATTTTGTGAGTAGATCTACAACTGTGAGTGAGATCTAAGCAAATCTTTTTTAAACCCCAATTTCAAAAAAAATGTTTTTTGACTACTAATTGCACATTCAAATTTAAAAACTAAAGAGTAGACCCCTATTAAAATTCAAATAGTTTTCCAGAAATGTAAACATATCTGAAAAATTCGATTATTTGCTCCCGAAATTAATTTTTTATTAAAAACAGAAAAATAATTATAAAAAATGAAAAACAGATCCAAAAAATCTAATTTTTGGAATGAGAGTGCATGATGTTGTCCCCAAGCTGAAAAAATAATTTCGTGAGAAAATATGTAGCCGTTTGAAAGTTATGGTTGAATCTTTGGCTTTGTCCACAATGATGCCAAACCTGCAACAAAAACCAAACAAGCCCTGCAACAAGAAGAAACCAACTCCAAAAATGGTTTTTTATTTGTCCAAATATGTAATCAAGGGTTTTCTTCAGATTTGGAGTTAGCAATAAACAATAAATAATAATCGAAACCCAAAGATTTTACGAAACACAAAGGAAGTAGACGAAAGAACAATTATACCTGATTGTTGATACCTCCATGATTCCCTTTCGTAATACCTTCTTGCTTGCTGGAGAATGCTGCCCTCAGATTCGTCTTTTGAACAATCTAAAATGTCTAAGCCCTACAACAAGATTTGAAGGATTTGATATGCCTAAATGACTATGTCTACAAACCAATGCCTATGTCTAAAATAATGCCAAAATTGAAATACTAAGATTGCCTATGACCATGAACATGTGAGAGTAAATGAATGCCTATAGTAATTACGCCAAATGTCAGCATCTGTGTGTCTTGAAAATGAGAAGAAGATGGCATTTTATAGAAAAGGCCATTTCAAATGGACGATCAAGATAAATTAATGACAAGAACCTAAAATGAACGATCCAGATTAAACCTGAGAATCCCTAATTAGGGTTAGGGAAAAATCCTTAATCGAACGGTCAGAATAAAATCGGATCGACGGTGGAGAATAAATGAGACAAATAAATTAGAAAATAAAGATTTTCGAAAAATCAAGAAGATAAGATTGCCTGATTTGCCAGATGCGAAAAATCAAAGAGATAAGATTTGGACTGAAGATGAGATTTGGAAAATCAAGAATCTGCCCGATTGCTTGATTTTTGGAAGATTAATTGCCAATTTGAATTAAAATAATTCAAATTTATGGATTTTGAGAGATAATAAATAATCTTTTTCAGATTATTTATCAAAAAGGACTGACAGTTAGGATTGACATGACATTTTAAATAATTTAATTATTTAAAATGAGAGGAATATTAATTGGCAATTAAATAATTAAATTTAATTATTTAATTTAGAAGATAAGATTAATTAATTAAATAAATTAATCAATTTATTTAATTAAGACAATTAGTGACATATTAAATAAATAAATAAAACTTATTTATTTAATAATCAGGAAGAAATATATGACAAAGGGGAATTAAATAAATTAAGAAATTTATTTAATTAAGGGAAGACTTAGACAATTAATGACGTATTTAATAAATAAATAAAATTTACTTATTTAATAATTATGAAGAATAACTGACATGAATTAATTAAATAATTATGCATTATTTAATCAATAGTCGAATGTGGACCAAGGACATAATTAAATGTCTTAATTATGCTAGGACGAAAGTGGTAAAAATGAAGCTTGTAGGCCTAGGTCATTTTTAGGTGTCTACAGTGTGTGTGACTTCGATGCCCAATTTGATGAGACACTGGTCTATTTGTTAAATATTTACATCAGAAGTGTATTAATTGTCTATTTGGTCACCAATTTGAAATCAGAAAGCAAATTCATTTTAAAATTCACCAGTCATGAGGCATGTGTGTGAAGTATCTTGAAATAGCCTTTGATTCCTAGTGAGTGGGTCGTAGTTTGCTCAAAGTTAAGCCAATATTTTAGTAATTCATGCATATTTTCTCCTCATAGGAATTGATCTATGAATTAATGTGTTCTACAAGGTGTGAACCAAAATGAACATAGTAGGAATACCCTCCTAGGTTCCATAGAGCCTAAAGTGTAGAAGATTTCAGTCTTCAACTAAATATTGTCAGTTGGCCATTCATTTTAAGGGTCTTGAGTATAGGAGTTGGCTACTCTTTAGAGATTCCTTAGGTGCACTGGAAAAACATCAACAAAATGGTGACTCTACTGGGGAAACCCTTATTCTTGAAATGCAGATACAAAATGCAGAATCAGACGGTGATGTGAATCTGAACATCTTGTTCAGACACTAACAAATTCTTGAACCTGGTAGGTGATTTGAGAGTAGCGAAGATTGTAGGATTTGAAAGTGACTTCGCTACAGAAGATAGCCTAGAACGTGTTCCATTTGTAAAGAAACTGCATCTCATTTGAAGTTCAATCCTCTAAAAGGAGGTGGCGACTCTAATTCAAAGAACTTGATAAAGCATACATCAAATGGTCAGATCTATAGTTTTAAAGACAAAGGACAGTCATCCATTGCAAAATACTAGGTATTCTCATAGAATTTAAAGAGATTTGAGCATATTATGGGTAAATCAGGATAAATTTCCCATGCTCAGGATGTAAATGGTTCCCTAATAGGTGAATTAGCACTAGATGAGGGAATATTAGTGATAATTTAGCATGCCTTTGCGTATAAGTTGAAATTTGTGCATTATGATAAAAGGAGCATGTTATATTGTTAGATCTTAGGTAGAATTTATAGGGAATATACATGGTAGGGGTGTAACTATGGGAAAAATCTAGGTTAACAGATTAGTAGCTAAATAAATCAAAACCCAAAGCAATAATGAAGCACAAAGGAGGAAATAACATGAAAACAAGAAAGATATCACCTTAAGTCTTCAACCTCCATGATTGACCTTCATTACACCTTCTCTATTTGCTGCAATATGTGGTTTTCCCTCAGATTTTGAGTGAGCAATATGTGAAAATGCCAAGACCAAAGAAAAATGTTGAAGGATTTGATATGAAATGCAATACTATGCAACTATGCAACTAGTAAGCAACTATGAACTATGACTGAAATATGCCAAAATGTCAAAATGCTAAGATGCCAAGAGTGCCTAAGACAAGAGTGCATGAGATGTAGATAGCATGAGGTGACAAAATGAGAGCAAAATTGCCATTTTATAGAAAATGCAATTTTGGATGAATGGCCAAGATTGAAGATTGACAAATGCCCTAGAATTAATGGACAAGATTCAATGTGACAACCCACAATTAGGGTTAGGGAAATATTAGGAAAAAGTTGAAATAAATGGACAAGATTCAATTTGAGAAAATCAAATCAAGGGTAGACAATGCATGTAACAAGGAGATAAAAATGGCACAAAAAAAGAGAGAGCTGGAAAATCACATAATGCTAGAAATTACTTGATTTTTGGAGAAAAAATGCTATTTTGAATTAAAAATTAATTTAATTCAGAAGGTGGGGTCATGTGACAGTAAGTAATTAATTTGAATTATTTACTAAAAAGAGAGAAAATTAGAAAGTGGGACCATTTTAAATAAATTATTTTATTTAAAATTGGGAAAATGCCAAGGTGGACAATAATTAAATAAATTAAAGAATTTATTTAATTATTAGAAGACTTTCAAGAATTAATGACGTATTTAAATAAATAAATAAATTATGGAGAATTTAAAGACATGAATTAATTAAATAATTATGAATTATTTAAATAATCAAGAAGAATAAAGACATGAATTAATTAAATAATTATGAATTATTTAATTAATAGTTGAAAGTGGACCAAAGACATAAATATTTTAATTATGTCAAGAAGAAATATGGTGACAATAGAGCTTGTAGGCCTAGGTCATTTTTATGTATCTACATTTTTCCGCTCTTTGTCATAATGCAGCTTATCATATTGTGACAAAGAAAATTCAGTCAGAAACATGCCCCAGTGAAGGTACGAAGTATCCATGCCCCCTCGGGAAAATTTTCAAATTTTGGCCTGGTGATAGAAAAATTTGGAAAGTGTCCCGACAAGTTAAATTGATGACTAGGAAATTGCTTGTGCAAGCGGTTTTGGATTTCGAAATATTTAAGAAGTCAACGGGCCGATCAAAGGTGGTCAAAAGAGCTTCTAGTAATAAAAAAGGTTGAAAATCCCACTTTGACCCTATAAATAGGTTGAAAATGGGGTAAATGTCAATTCACTTTCACATTCTCAATAGTAAATTTGGAGAGCCCAGAACAAGGAGAGCATACGCGAGGATGGTGATTCTAGTCACAGAGCATCACGGCTACATCGTTAGGACGTTCTGACAGCCAGAGGGTGTGGACCCGCTGGTGAGTAGCTCAAACCCACCTTGTCAATTTGTCGTTTGACAAACATTTCTAGTGTTTTAGGGTAGTTAGGCGAATGTGCCGCAACACATATGCATTTGCATAAGCTACATTAAAGGTCATGTTTGACATATTTGATGTGTCACGAAGCAAATGCCAAGGGTCCGTAGAGTAGGTCCATTAGATGTAACACATTTGTGGGAAATTGAGCTGCATTCGCCAAGACGCACAACAAATGACAAGCGCAACACCAGATTCAAAATATTGCGACACATTCGTGGACTCGGGTGACACATATGTTTTGAAAATGACACATGTGATTATGGAGCAACACAATCACTTAAGGATGATGCATTTGTGATGCCAAACGACACAAGTGCCATAGTGCAATGCAATTACTGTACGAAACGATGCAAATGCCAAACTGCAACGCAAATGAAGTCAACACGACACATTTGACTTTGACCAAGGTTGACTTAGCTTTAGACTCAGTTTTTGCTCATGTTTAGCTAGATAGATGATAATATTGATTTTCAAGAATGTGCTAACTCTTGTTTCTGCATGTGCAGAAATGACTAGCACTAATCTACACATGAGAGTTTAGATCATCTACATATGCATTTCGAGACCAATTGACAGATCGAGAGTAGAGACGACTGATGCGATTGGGGTTGTACTATGTCACCTATATGCCCATTATTTAGGCTAATAGGGGATTGCTAATAGTGCTAGTCAAATGATGGAACTCTGAGACTTGTTCCTTTCGCTTGCCAACTGGAGAGGTGACGATCACCTTGGAGGATGTGTATCGAATTCTGCATATTCTGATCAGAGGAGAGCGGGTGGTGTATGATCCTCAGCAGTGCGTGTAGGCCATGGAAAAGTTGTATGAGGCAGATGATGGTAGGGGCCTTGGTGTCAACGAGTACGAGATTCAGTGGGAGTACCTTAGAGAGCAATTCCCACGGTGGGACGCCATGTTGTGTACATTGATTGTTAGGGTCTTGATACTAGATCGTTAGGGACATGGATTCCCAATTGGATGGGGTGATGTGCTAGTCTGGATGCGGCGGGATAGAGTTGTGTTTTCCTAGGGGCCTTGTTTGCTTGGCATGCTATACCACTAGTTACACGAGGTCTCCTATAGAGGTGGGAGAAGAATTAGTTGTGGCACAACCTTATGATTTGGGCGTGGGAGCATATCATCGTCTTTCAGCATTCGATCCAGAGGCCACTGCTAGCAGACAGGATGCCATATGTATATTTATATACAGGAGCCTTGCAATAGACTAGAGTTGGGGAGAGCAGCTACTGGAGGCACAAGATTGACACGATGACAACATTTGTGTGGAGGCCATACTAAGATTGTCTGCGGCGGTCTGATGAGGGAGACCACTTTACCTTTTGTAGACAATTTTGGTACTTGATTGGTCAAACTGTTCAGAGCCAACTGATCATAGAGATGTACCTTCCCTAGCAAGTTCTCTGACAGTTCGGTGAGTAGCAGGGTGTGCCGATGGGGACAACTGAGTATGCGAGGACATCACGAGAGCCTGGATGGGGTCCTACTATATCAGTGTCATTTTCTTAGCATCAAATTGATGGACTAGTGGCATAACCATGGGGATGGAGTGAAGGAGTGACAGACCCAAGGACAACTCCAAATTATGACTTGTTGTGGAAAACCCATAGACAGATTCCCTTGATTGATCCTGATGCACCATTTCCTGTGGACCGAAGGTTTGTTATCCCTAGGGTGTAATGAGGAGGTCGGAGAGGCAGGGGGAAAGGCAGAGATGGGGGGTGGGGAGATGGTGGAAGAGGTGATGGCAGGAGAGGGGATGGCGAGAGAGGTGGCGGGGATGACAGAGGAGATGATGGTGGTGGCGGGTAGAGGAGGAGGGGAGGAGACAGAGGGAGACAAGCCCAAAGAGTTAGATAGCATGTGGAGAGAGTGCCACTAGATGCTATCCTGGAGGTGCCAAAGGAGGAGGAGAGAGATGAGGGACCAAGATAGGAGGAGGTGAGACAAGAGGAGGAGGGGAGATAGGAGGTAGAGAGGTAGCCAAAGGGAGAGGGGTGATAGGAGGAGGCTATCAAAGAGGAGGTATAGATGGAGGTACATGTAGCAGAGGAGGCCCTTAAGGTCAGAGGAGGAGAGGAGGGAGTCATTGGAGGTGAGGAGGATACTGGTGATGAGGAGGATGTGGATATTGGAGAGGAGATGGATGAGGTAGAGAGGCAACTTTGTGAGTGGATGATTGATGGGGATCTAGAGATAGCTTGTGTGCCATTATTTCCATGGGATGCTACCGTGGATCAGTGATTGGCGGACATGCAGAGGAGGCTGGATGAGGCCACTATAGAGATTAGTTCCCTAAGGGTAGAGCTTGAGGTGACCCAGGTGGAGAGGAATCAGGCCGATATTTGATGACAGGAGACAGAGAGCTGGTGCAGTCAGTTTGCACAACTATGCACAGGGCCGGTTGCAGATGTTGCTAGGGAGTTGGCCAAAGTCAGTGAGAGAAGAGGATTGTATAGGATGCTATATGAGCATGCAGTGATGACTGATCAGAGGGAGACAAGATTAGCTAGATCTTACAACAGGATAGGGTCAGGGAGCAATAGCCGCAGTCATAGGATTTGCAACCAGAGTAGTGTGGGTGGCTCGACTTCCTCATGACACACATTAGGTATAGGTCTCATCACAGGAATTTATCTAGTCATAGGTCAGGGAATTCACATGGGTCATCAGGATGAGGGCATAGATCAACACATAGTCAGCCACCAGTGACAGATCCATCAACCTCTTAGACACATGCCGCCATATCCTCACAGCCACATGTTACCATAGAGATGATGCCATCAGTGTCGGTTCCATCAGCTTCACAGACAAAGGTTGCTATGCCCTCATAGGTTATGTCAGTTCTAGGTATAGGTCATCCATCACCATGCTCTTCTCCACAAGGGGATGAGGAGAGCCCAACATAGGGGCATTGACATTGTTCTCTTATTATCATGTTTCCGACATTGTTATGGCACACTTTTTATGCTGATTATCGAGCCTGTAAGGTCTATTTTTGGGATATCTCATGACTCTATCCTGTGACATTATATTTTTGAGATTATATATATGTGATGCAATTTTGACATGGCCTATATGCTTTATGTTATGTGATGATGCATTATGTGTTGATGACGTTTTATGATATATGCCTATCTGATTCAATTATGATGACCATATGATGCCTATGTGATGTGTTTTATGAATTTATGATTCCTATGATGATGTATTTTATATGCTATGCCATGTATGCATTTTATGATATCTACTTATGATGAGATGCCATGATGATGTGCTAGTTATTTTATGCTTATATTCCATAACAATGTTATGTTTTAATGATGATGACATGGATGCATAATGTATGATTGTAATGGATGCCATGTTTATGTACATTGATGCATGACTATATATGTATGGACAATGCAATCTTATGATATGGTATATATGTTTTCAATCATATGGATGATGTATGCATTTACCTGTAATGCGTAAAAACCTAATGTAATGCCTATATGATCATGTATGCACTTATTTTTTTGTATGTCACAGGATATCATCATGAGACAAACGAGACAAGGCGATAAGACAGAAGGAGATGAATGTTAGCGCGAAAACCAAATCCTTCAACATGTTACCACAGGACTTAACAATTATTGCTCTTAATCATCATTGGGTGGATTATTGTAATGGACAAAAAACACCATGATATGACATAGATCAAGGTGTGCAAGGTCATACCATCACATGAGACAAGCAGTCGCAGACAAGGATGATCATGACTCATACTAAGAGCGCAATTGCCCTAGTCTTTTTGTCACAACCAACCACAAGCATAAGATAGATAAGAAAGACAAAGACAAGTCATGAAACATCGTTTCTCCTGTAAATCCTATTACCAGGACATCCTCGAGAAACTAGCAACATGACTGCTTGAAAAAGACAAGACAAGTCAATCATCATGATACGTCGCTGCTTCTTGAAATCCTATTACCAAGACATTGCTGAGAAACTAGTAACATTATGAAAGAATCTAAGGACCATGACCAATATAATTTTTGCCAAGTGTGTCTGAATGCCAAGAGTTTTGATGTCAAGATGCCGGGTTTGGCGGTGTCGAATGCCAAAGTTGTTAGGTTTGATGATACCTAGGAAGTACACATCCCAAGGCATAAATGACAGAGGTTGTTCTTCAAAAGGATGCATCTGAAGGAAAACCAATAGTTTGACAATTTGACTGGTTGTGACAATCCAACTTGTTTTGACCAAATTGATGTATGCTGACATAATTGACTACATGTCAATGTTTGACATGTTGATGTTCTTGACATGTTGACTAAATAATTGCCAAAGTTTGGTTTAAGAGTTTGTTTGTTTTGGAATGATCTATTTGACTTTGAAGATTCTTGATGTGTGTGCCAGTGCAATTTTATGAACCCTTATGGATTGACCTGGTGTGGCCTCGGGGGCTCATCGATAGATGGCCTTGCCTACGTCATACACTTATAGACCTCGTAGTTCGACACGACTAGTGATTTTGTCATAATGACCAAAGATTGAGTCATGATTTTATTTTGACAAACCTAAAAGGACTGACCTAATGTCTTGGGGGCTCAGAGATAAGCCTTGCCTATGTAGCAAACACACAGAGACAACGTAGTTTGACAAATGACAATGACTGACTGATATGACTAACTTGACAAGATACAACTCTATTTTTGTGTTTTTGAGATATTTTGATTTTTTTGGACTTCTTCAGGGAATTTATCACTTTTTAGGTCTTTCTTCAAGAGTTTTTATGATTTTTAGGTCTTTTTTGAGGACATTTTATGATTTTTAGGTCTTTTTTTTGTCTTTTTTAGGACATTTTATGATTTTTAGGTCTTTTTTTTAGGACATTTTCAATTGGCAGAACCATATGTGATACCCACTATAGTCAGGTGATAAAGGAATTCCTCTAGTTATGTCCCAGACTAGTCAAGTTCGAAGGATGCATAAAGGACATGCTTGGGGTGACAGATGGATGGTATGTAGGACTTGATGTCAACCATTGTTAGCCATGAAAGGAATCATGAGGTCTCACGATGTGGTGTCAAGATGGTGTCAAAAAAGTGGGTGTTTATTATGGACTAAGGAGTGACAGTAGATGGCAGAGCAAAACTGACTATGCATGGCATCTGTTTCCCAGGTTTTCACCATGGTACTTATCCAAAGCGCCTGTTTACTTGGTTTTCACTGTTGGATGAATTATTTCTCTTTGCTATTTTTGTCATTTTTTCATTTTTTTGGTGTCACCAAGATGCCTATTCCAGGTTTTCATTAGGGTGATGATTTTTTTATATTTTTCAATTTTTTTATTATATATTTTTAGTTTTTAGCCCGACTTTCTAATGCTATGCATAGAAATTTCGAAGATGTAGACTATTGATAGGCTCTATCACTTATTCACCGTCTGGAGTAGCTAGCTGATATGCTCCAAATCCAAAAGAGGGCGTGATTATGTAAGGACCCAGTAAATTTGGTTCAAACTTTCTAGGTTTTTCTCTATTAGACTGATTCTTTGAATTTTGCATGAGGACCAAGTCACAAATGTCAAACTTTTTGACCATGACTCTTTTGTTGTAACTGTGACATAGTCGATATTGATATGCTTGTAAATGATTCAAGGCATTGTGTTTGTGTTCCTCTAGCATTTCCAATTCATGTAGTCGTGACTATCTATACTCCTCATCATCAATCAGACCCTTCAGGGAGACTCGCAAAGAAGGAATTTCAACCTCGATGGGCATGATGGCTTTGGATCCGAAGACTAAGGAAAATGGAGTGGCCCCTGTGGGTGTGTGGATATTGGTGATGTAAGCCCATAGAGCAGGATTTAGTTAGATGTGCTAGTCACGGCCAACGTCATTGATTGTCTTCTTAAGAATCTTGATGATGCTTTTATTGGATGTCGTAGCTTGACCATTTCCTTGCGGGTAATATGGCATGGAGAAATGATGTTGGATAAAAAATCATTCACGTAACTCACGAACGTCTTGATTTTTGAAAGGATGCCCGTTGTCTGTGATGATGGACTAGGGTACACCATACCGACAAATGATGTAGTTGAGGATAAATTTGGAAATTTGTTTGCTAGTTATGTATGTAAGGGGGATGGCTTCAATCCACTTAGTGAAGTACTCAGTGGTGGTGATAATGAATTTGTGGCCGTTGGAAGAGGTAGGGTGGATTTTTCCCACGAGGTCAAGTCCCCATTATGTGAAGGGCCATGGAGAAGTAATTGGCCGAAGTTCCTATGCTGGCGCATGAATCAAATCACTATGTATCTGACATTGGCAACATGTCTTGAAAAACTCAAGTGCATCTTTTTCAATGGTTAGCCAGTAATACCCAAGTCTCATTATCTTCTTGGCTAAAGTAGGACCACTCGAATGAGACCCGCATATACCTTCATGTACCTCGCTTAAGGTTCTCGTGCTTCATCAATGTCGAGAAATTGAAGAAGAGTATTGTCAAATATACAGCGGTATAGGGTGTCACTGATGATGGTGTATCAAGCTTCTTTGCAAATAAAGGACTTTCATTGGTTGTTTGAGATGTTCGAGGGAAGGGTTTGGGACTTGATATAGTCATAAATGTCTTGATACCATGGAGAATTGGGACCAACAAACTCGCAAACCATCTCTGATTCTGGAATATCATATGCAGGGACCAAAAGTTGTTCTACCAAGAACTCAAATTGAGGCATATTACTTGGAATGTCTAGGAGAGAGCCAATTGTAGCCATTGCATCTGTTGCCTTGTTTTGTGCCCTAATAACTTGCTCAAAAGTTAGCATGTGGAAATATGTCTGAAAGTTATCAACCATTCATTTGTAAGGCATTAATTTTTCATCCTTTGTGTCATAGTCATCATTGACTTGGTTGATGACCAGCTAAGAATCTCCATAGACATGAAGTGTCTTAATTTTCCATTTTATGGCCATTCTGAGTCCCGTGACAAGTGCCTCATGTTCTGCAACATTATTTGTACATGGAAAAGCAATGTGGAATGAATTAGGGATGGAGTCTCCTTATGGTGTAATGAATAATATTCCTGCCCCCGAGCCATGACTAGTATGAGACCCATCAAATTATAGCCTCCAAGGTGACTTAGATTCTGTATGGAATATGGACTCATCAGGAAAGTTTTCCACCAATGGGTGATCACTTTGTACTGGTGCATCTTCTAGTTGGTCTTCTATCACCTATCCCTTTATAGCCTTTCATTCTACATATTGAATGTCATACTCACTCAAAATCATGACCCATTCTTCCAAACAACCCGTCAAGGCTGCGTGACTTAAAAGATATTTTAGGGGATCAATCTTTGCTACCAGATGTGTCTTGTGATTCAACATGTAGTGCCTTAGCTTTTGGGTAGCAAAAACAACTACTAGGAAAGCATGCTCAATGGTTGTGTAGTTTAGCTCATATCTGACTAGTGTCTGACTTATGTAGTATATGGCCCTTTCCTTCTCATCATGGTTGTTTTGAGCCAATAATGCCCCCAATGCTGAAGTTGTTGAAGAAATATATAGAATCAAAGGTTTCCCTTCAATTGGTGGCATTAAAATAGGTGGTGACAATAAATAATCCTTTATTAGTTGGAAGGCCTCTTGACATTTATCTATCCACACAAAGGGAATACCCTTGCCCAGGAGATACTGAAATGGTTGACACTTGACGACCAATTGTGCTATGAAGTGTCAGATAGATTGCAGTCTGCCTTGTAATGTCCTGAGTTCACTTATTCCTTTTGGAGGAGACATGTCTAATATGGCTTTCACTTTGCAAGGATCTACTTCAATGCCTCTTCGAGAAACTTTGTATCCCAAAAGCTTCCTTGATGTCACACCAAAGACGCATTTCTTGGGATTTATATGGACTTTGTACTCTTCCAGTCTCTTGAATATTTATTTGAGCACATTCAAATGATCTTTTCGTGTCAAAGATTTGGCCAAAATGTCATCCACATAATATTCCATTAGCGTGTGCATCATGTCATGGAATATTGTTGTCATAGCTCTCTAATACATGGCACCTGCATTATTGAGACCAAAAGGCATGGCATTCCAAAAGTATGTACCCCAAGGGAATGCAAATGTTGTTTTATGTTGATCTTGTGGGGAAATAGGAATCTGATTATAACCTAAGAAACCATCCATGAGGGACATCTCGTATCCTACTGTAAGGTCAAATTTGATGTCTATGTTTGGTAATGGGAAGTCATCCTTTGGACATGCCTTGTTCAAATCTCAAAAATCGATGCAGATGCAGATCTGACCATTTGGCTTGGTGATTGGTACAAGATTGGATATCCACTCAACATAGTCCATAGACAGTATGAATCCCACATCTAGCGATTTCTCGAGTTCCGCTTTGACTAACAGGGCGATTTGAGGATGCATTTTACATAGTTTCTGTTTCACTGGTTTGTCATCTAGAAGTAGTGGCAAATGGTGTAAGACTAGTTCTGCATCCAAACCAAGAATATCGACATATGACCATGCAAAATTAATCTTACGCTTTGAAAATAATTTGTGGAATTTAGGTTTCTCTTCTTCTATCAAGGATGTCGCAAAGAGGTCAATTTTGGGATCTTCTATTGTAGATATGTTGAATTCCATGGTGTCCTCTATGAGCATTGTTGATCTCTCTTGAGTCATGGGAAGAAAGTAAAGTCCTCCATCTTTTCACGCCTCAGAGAGGTTTTCACCTGTAGATAGGTCCTTTATTTTTACTTTTTTATCGTTAGAAGGTGCCTTTTGATTTTCAACTAAAGACGTGTCATTTTTATTTTTCATTTTGTGACTTGAGGACAAAGCCATCTCCTCGAGGTAAGCTACACAATCTAGGTCAATGGAAAATTCAACCTTGTGATCTCCACTTGGTATGCCCTCACGTAGTCCCATGAATTCTGCAATGGCCTCATCATTATGAAATATGTCCATAACAAGTGGGCCTTGTTGATCCCAATCAATTAGTTGTAGGTAGACTAAGGAAATACCATCAAGTATTGGTGAATGGTGGGGAGGATGTGGAAAGCATGTAGATGGATTCAGAGACATTGAAAATGAGGTTGTCATCATCCAATTCCATTCGGATTCTATCCAATATTCTCCTTCACTTGATTCATTCTCATTGTCAAAATAAGGGATAAAAGGACTATCATTAGGGTCAGTAGTGTCATTTGGCAGGTCGTCATTGTTAGATGGATAGACAAATATGTCAGGGTTATGGCCAATAGGACTGGAAGATGATTCAGACTTGTCATTGGTCCTTGGGAAAAAGGGTCTATCCGAGTCTTCTCGTTTCTTTGGGATCTTAGGATTATCATGATTCGATGTTGGATCAATCTTAAACATTTTCCAAAATATTTCTTCAGAAGTAAGTTCTCTGGGTTCAAGTAACAATTCATCAAGTGAACAGTCGCTTAGGGATTGTTGGGAGCCAAATTACCATTCATGGGAGTTGGTTTCAGTAAGGGATTCCTCAATAGTCTCGACACTTTCTGAAGCATTCACACTCTCACTCGAAAGTACATTGGTACATCGATCGTCATTTTTGTCTAGTCCATACCCTAACCCAAGAAGTTTTGGTCTATGGGGAGGCATGATTGGTTCATGCCTTCCAGTCTTATTTCTACCAAGGCCACTAATTCCATCGTATCCCTTTGCCTTCATTATGTCATAGCCTTTCCCGTATATCTAAACTGGTAATGGGGTGGAATTTATTGGTTCTTATAAATCCATGTTGATATATCCTCGATGTCTTCTATTCTCATATCAACCCATTTTATAAAGATGCATGATGGAGGAACCTTGAAAATTTCCTTAGGCTCCATTCTAAAACAAGGTCGACCATAGACCTTAGGAGACTTGGGCATTTTGGAGATGCAATAGGCCGTACTTAGTTTAAATTCCCCATAGCCTAGGTCTTGGGTCTTGACGGTGGACTCAACCTTTTAGATGGAAGATGATGGTTTTAGATGGAAGATGATGGTGTGGCGAAAGATGTGGAAGGAGTGGATGTGGATGATGAGGCAAGTGTGGATGGGTCAATGAATTTGGAAGAGGAGGAACTTGGAGCTTCTCAGTTTATGGGCACTTGATGTTTTGAAATACCACTTAGATTGGTGCAATACTTAAAGGGATCAAGGTCTCCATATATGGTGATTTTTGTGTCATTAAAGGGAAACTTTAGGCATTGGTGGTATGTGGATGGAACAACTTTGAGGGCGTGAATCCAAGGTCGGACAAGCAAGATGTTATAGGGTAATTCAAGATCCAGGACTTGGCAAGTTTTATCTACAATGACTAGCCCAACTCTGATAGGAAGAGTGATAACACCTCGAGAGGAACGTTCTTCATCATCATACAACTTTATAACTATGCTTTTTGTTGTGTCTATGCAAGCATCAAAAAATCCTAGAGCCTTAATTAGTTTTAAGGAGCATATGTTCAGTCCTGCTATACCATCTACTAAAACTTGTCTGACCTTATGCTTATGGATAAAGACTTCAATGTGTAATGTGTTGTTATGGTTGGAATTTGGTGACGAATAATATTGATCTGAAAATGTTACATGATGGGGGGTAGTGAGGTATCCCACTATGGATTCAAACTGGTTGACATCGATGTCTTGAGGGACAACGAACTCTTGCAAGGTTTTGTCAAGTATAGCTTTATGTGTTGGGGAAATGCGTAGCAACTCAAGGATAGAAATATGAGCTGGTGTTTTTCCTAGCTGGTCAATAAGATTAAACTATCTCTTAGGTTGCGACCACTTTGCGGATGAGCTGGGTTGTGATTGCTTAGTGGATGGACCAGGTATTGTAATTTTCAGCTACCTAGGAGGAGGAGGACCTGCTATGGTGAATTTTCCACCATGGGTAGTGACATTGCATTCAAGTGCTCTTTTGACAGTGATGGTATTGACATATTTATCATTAGTTCAGACAGGGTTGATAATAGTTCCTCTTGAATAGTCGAAGGCGGTGTGGGTATAGTTGGCACGATTATTATTATTCTTAGGACCTGACATAAAAGGATTATTTGAATCGTGGTATTGCAGTGGGTTTTTGAGAATAGTATGGTCTACATTTGATGCAAATTTTTGCCCACCTAGTTGAATTGTGTGATTTTCAGTGAGGTCTTGAACCAAATTCCTTAGTTGTCAACAAGAGAAGGTTTTATGCCCTTTTGTGCGGTGATAATCACATAATGCATTGTCATCCCACCAAGATGGCTTAAATTGTGTTGGGTCATATGGCTTAGGATATTCTAATGTGATGAAACCATTTTGAAGGAGCTTCTTAAGGACGTCTTCGATTGGCTCACCCAAAGGGGTGTATGTGTGACCTTTCAAAATTGTCTAGGTTGATGAGGCTGCATTTGGTTTTGATTGTTTTGAGTGACATTGGCAGGTGTCTGTGTGATTATTTGTGTGTCTTGCGGTGGAGCTCCTTTAAGGGTAAGCACTGGGCCCATTGTGTTCATTGCCTTGGCAGTGACAATGCCATCATAGGTAACATGTTTATTCTTGACCCAATATTTTCTCTTGTTTGTGGGTGGATTTGCGTTTGTGCTTTTAGGGCCATATTTTAATTCTCCTTTGGCAATAAGAGCCTTCTCAAGTTGGACCCCCTTTTCGACTAAGTCTATGAAGGTTGTGCAGGGTGAACTTGCAAGCCATATTTCAATGGTCCTAGGAGGGTTTGGAAAAACATGTCAACCTTCTCTTTTTCAGGTATGTCAATATGAGAATGACTTGCTAGGCTTCTCCATCTTTGGAAAAATGGCATAAAATTCTCACCAGCATCCTCTTGTGTAAGTTTTCATAAGCTAGTGATGGAGGTGTCTGTGTCAATGTTATAGGCATAGTTTCACACAAATTTATCTGCAAGTTCGTCCCATGTTTTTTATTCCCTTTGAAGTGGAAAACCATTCAAGTGCTGGTCCTATAAGACTCTTAGAGAAGAGTCTCATCAAGTAAGTATTTTCATAGGAAATGTCCCTAAGTTGATCATGAATTCTTGAACATGTTTAATAGGATTTGTCTTGCCCTTATACTTAGTGAAATTTGGTGCAACATACCCTGGAGGGAATGGTGGCATGTATAGACTTGTGTCGAAAGGATATGGACATAGGTCATATGACATGTGTGACTTTTTATTGGACATTGCCATAGTCTCTATGGTTTTTTGCAAGTTTTCCACTTGCGCTGTTAAGGAATCAATTATAGGGTTGTTGGTTGCATCACATATGGGAGTGATGGGTATTCCATGTGTCCCCATTTGTTATGAAGAGATGCTATGATTTTGTTGTGGAATGTGTTGTTGTGAAATGTATGATGTGTTTTGATTTGAATGTTGTTGGTGTTTCCAGTTTTGATTAGGGGCATGTTGGTGGGTGTGTATGTGTGATGCATATGTAGGAATGTTCTCTCCATCCATTTGATTTGATATTTATGGGATGTGTTGGCCATGAATATTTTGGTGTCCAAATGAAGTCATATGCTGTGTATTCTGATTGCCTTGTCCAAATTGTTGGAATTGTCCATGGGGAATGTTGGTGTTTTGTCCTTGGGAAGCATTGGTATTAAGTTGTGATGACGTGTTGAAATTTGGTTGTGGTCCTCTAATGGAGATATGTCGTTTAGTTCCACCAAAGGGGTCGAATGAAGACCCAATGAAAGGATTTGATGATGATGCTCCCATGGTACTAGATGAAGCTATAAATAGAGGATTTGGAGAATTTTCCCCTATTGATGAGGATCCAAAGGTAGCTCCAATTGACTGTGAGGAAGTTGTTGACATTGTTGGCATTGATTGTGACATGGTTTGTGACATAGTTGGTGTTCCTCCAATGGATGTTGCATTGACCAAGTTTTGATTAGGTGTGTCATTAGAGGTAGCATTGATAGTGCTTGTAGCAATTTGTGAGGTGACACCAATGTTATTGTTGACATTGTTTTGAGGTTGACTAGTGTTGGAGGAATTTTTTGTGTTGTTGTTGACATCATGATTGGGAGTGGCTGCTCTTAAAGTATTAATGTAAAATCCTTGTGGTAATTTGGCTCCTTGATCTAAAAGTATGGCTAAATATCTATCTCTATCATGCAAAACTATATCTTCTACAAAAGAGCCCACTTCAGGATTTTGTGTTGCAGATTCTATGTCTTCCTCAAATATGTTTCCATGTTCATCTCTATGTATGAATGGTTCAAAGTGGTTACGTGACAAAGATGGCATGTTCATGTTGCTAAAAGGATTGATAAAAGATGTGTCTTGGTTCATGTTTTGATTCATGTCATTGGAAAAGATATAGGTGTTGTTGTCTTGTCCAAAATTAGCCATTTGTCTTCTTTTTCTTTGAAGCCCAGTCTCAACCATATAAGGAGTTGCTCAAATTAGGAAGAGGATGAAAATGACAACTAGATGATGACTTAATACAATCCAAACTATGTTTTGGATTTTTTCTTATAAGGGATGACGATGCAAACTATGTTTTTGGATTTTTTATTATAAGGGATGACAATGCAAACTATGTTTTTAGATTTTTGATTATAAGGGATGACAATGCAATATGACGATGTTGCCTAAAGGAAATGATAAATTTCAAAGGACAATGAGGACTATTATGAAATATATGACACTATTTTTTTTGGATTTTTTAAATAATGTATGCAAAATGAGGACTAAGATGACTTGGATGCTTCTAAGATATGTAAATGCAAAAGTGATTTGGAGGAAGGTTACTTAACCACTCTAAGCTTGATCTATGTATCAATTTGGGTCATCAAAGGACTTGTGAATGTGACTAATGGAAAAAATGACAAAGTGAGGTTTCCTAACTAGACTTTTGAGTTGGAAAGTTTCACAAAAAGGACAATGACTAAAAGAAATTTTGTTGACTAAGTCCAATGACCACCTACTCTTGAAGGAAATAATTTTGGAAAGTATGGTAAAGTTTCCTAAGCCAAAATTTGCAAATGAAGTGAGGACCTAAGGACTAGTTTATGTCTGAAATGAAAATGATGGACTCTAAAGGATGCAACTAAAATCTTGCAAAGTTAAACCTATGGGTAAATGCAAGCTAAAGATGCAAATGATGGAAGATTTGAGCAATTTTCCCTCTGGTTTTTGATAGAGACTACTAGAAAAAGATGGTTGATGAAAGATTGGACAAGTTTTTTCTCAATTTTTGGTCTGCAACAGTGTTTTAATTTCTATAAGCAAAATGCATTGTTCTAGGTTTCAAATGCGTTGCAGGTTGGCGAATGTGTTTTAGATTCAATGAATGCGGTTTTCTAGATGGAAAATGCGACTCAGAAAAGCAATTGCGGTGTTTTGTAAAGAGAATGTGGTTCAGACCAAGAAAATGCGTCACCGAAAATGAAAAATGTGGCTTAGCAGAGCAATTACATCACAAAAAATGGAAAATGCGTCACAGAAAGGCAAATACGTTTCAACAAATGCATTGCAGCAGATTAAGTCAAGTTTGTTTGCAATTTTTGGAATTTTTTTGAAGTTGTCTAAGTTGGATGTTTGTCTCCAAATTTGTGAGATGGTGTTTTTTTGTTTGAATGTTTCAGAAAACACTTGGAAGACACACTTTTTTTCTTGATCAAGCACAAAGAAGACAAGCACAATCCTAGGTTAGGCAAGGACAATATTTGCTAGATTCCACGCGGGTTTCCCCAACCACACTTATTCTTAGTGGATGAATACAAAAGCTTGGCCACATTGGCTCCCCCTTATTGTGCACTAATTCTTAGGTTAACCAAGCTTCCAACCCTCATAAATATCCCATAGTTGGTTTATCACCTCTACTAAGAACTACGAGAATGTGGATGCCTTCACAACGACTGTTGTTGCGCTAGCAAATAGAAAGGATTTTGGCAACTACATAAAAGTTTTTAGTTTGGGACCCCCATTCGAGTGGCCACACATGGGGAAATATTAGCTCTAATAAGGAGGAAATCTAGCCTAAAGAGGTTATTCTCAACAAGGTTTTGGGGAGTTCACTTGTCAGTGTGACACATCTACACTCATAATCCTAAGTTTTTCATTAGGATTCACATTTATATACTGGTTGGGGGTAGCTCAGCTAAAGGGCTCCATTGCTGGTTTGAGTCACCTTGGGGTGAGTACTTTTTCTCACCAAGGAAGGCCCAATTCCTGGAGTTAATAACTATTTCTCTTGCACCCAGGATCGCACAAGTGTGCAAGGGGAGAGGATACTTTGATTATTGAATCAGGGTGACACATAAAATAGATGGGTTTGATTTTTTGATCACCTAGTTTGCACAAGGTGAGAGCATAATCACCTACCAACTTCAAGCACAATCAAGCAAAGTTATTTAACCCCCTAATTAAATCTAAGTGAGACAAGCAAATATTCTTTTTAGAGTACCAATGGAAGTGTTTCTAATCTAAAAAAAAACAAACACAAGTGTTTCAAAATCAAATCCTTGGACAATCGAACCTACAAAACCACTTGTTAGTAGTCTCAAAAAGATGCCTTGGACCCACAAAAAATTTAAAGTCACATGCTATAACAATACATTAGTAACTAGAAAACCCCTGAACTACTTGCTTGAAGTAAGAAATATGGAAAAATCTGAAAGAAACAGAAAGCAAAATTTTACCAGATGAATGCGTCGCAGTAGAGCGAATGTGTCATTTTGCACAACAAATGCGGCTTGGGCCTGTATGCTGGATTTTTTTAGAAAAATGCATTGATATGAATAACAGATGCGTCATGGTATGCATATGTGTCTCTCTGGATGTCAAATGCATCAGAGGATTGGTGAATGCATCGCTTTAGATATCAATTACGGTTCAATTTTGTGAATGCATTGTTCTACTTTTTGAATGTGTTGCGATGCAGCGATTGCGGTGCTAGAAACTTCAAATACGGCTTTCCGTACCTATACCTGCAAAACACAAAAAAAGTCGTACGAAAAAAATGAACATGCACGATTTTGGCATCGGGTTCACCAATGTAACTATGAGAAAAACCTAGGTTAACAGATTAGTAGCTAAATAAATCAAAACCCGAAGCAATAATGAAGCACAAAGGAGGAAATAACATGAAAACAAGAAATATATCACCTTAAGTCTTCAACCTCCATGATTGACCTCCATTACACCTTCTCTATTTGCTGCAATATGTGGTTTTCCCTCAGATTTTGAGTGAGCAATATGTGAAAATGCCAAGACCAAAGCAAAATGTTGAAGGATTTGATATGAAATGCAATACTATGCAACTATGCAACTAGTAAGCAACTATGAACTATGACTAAAATATGCCAAAATGTCAAAATGCTAAGATGTCAAGAGTTCCTAAGACAAGATTGCATGAGATGTAGATAACATGAGGTGACAAAATGAGAGCAAAATTACCATTTTATAGAAAATGCAATTTTGGATGAATGGCCAAGATTGAAGATTGACAAATGCCCTAGAATTAATGGAAAAGATTCAATGTGACAACCCACAATTAGGGTTAGGGAAATATTAGGTCAAATTTAAAATGAGTGGACAAGATTCAATTTGAGAAAATCAAATCAAGGGTTGACAATGCATGTGACAAGGATATAAGAATGGCACAGAAATAGAGAGTTGGAAAATCACATAATATTAGAAATTACTTGACTTTTGGAGAAAAAAGGCTATTTTGAATTAAAAATTAATTTAATTCAAAAGGTGGGGTCATGCAACAGTAAATAATTAATTTGAATTATTTACTAAAAAGAGGGAAAATTAGAAAGTGGGACCATTTTAAATAAATTATTTTATTTAAAATTGGGAAAATGCCAAGGTGGACAATAATTAAATAAATGAAAGAATTTATTTAATTATAAGAAGACTTTCAAGAATTAATGATGTATTTAAATAAATAAATAAAATTTATCTATTTAAATAATCAGGAAGAAATTAGTGGACAGGTAATTATGGAGAGACATTAGACAATTAGCGATGTATTTAGATAAATAAATAAAATTTATTTACTTAAATAACCAAGAAGAATAAAGACATGAAATAATTAAATAATTATGAATTATTTAATTAATAGTTGAAAGTGGACCAAGGACATAAGTATTTTAATTATGTTAAGAAGAAATATGGTGACAATAGAGCTTGCAGGCCTAGGTCATTTTTATGTGTCTACAAGGGGCTTAGGATCGCAATTGAAAAATGAATTGATGTAATATTGCATAATTGCATAGTAGATTTTAAATTCCTTTTCAAGAATTAAGGATGAGTTGTCAATTTATGCCATCTGGTGTAAATAGTGATAAAAGCATGTGCAATGAACAATCCTTGTCCCACCAAGGTAATTTCAATACTCATAGGTACAAAGCCCTTAGCTTTGAAAATATTTGTGTTTACCCAAATAGTGTACCATCCAATATCAGGGACAAAATACCAAAGTTTAGTTGTGAGAAGTCATAATCAACAAGTAAGCATGTGCAAGAATTTGTTGATGTGTTAGGAGATTATGAGATAGGTTTTGAAGATGTGGTTATGAAGCTATTTGTTCAGTCCCTGAAAGGAGACATAAGGGACTGGTTCTCTTTCTTGCCAATGTCTTTTGTACATTGTTTGGTGTGAACTTAAGGTAGTCTTCATGGAATAGTTTGGTGAAAGGATAAATCCAAGTGTTGCAAGGAAGAATTTCATGGAGATCTCCAGGAATAAGGAGGAGTTGATCCCTTCTTTCAACCTTAGATTTGCAAAGGTCATAAGAGAAATCCCTAAACGCATGAGGCCAAATGATGCAAAATGTTTTGTTGTATATTTGGGAGCATTTGATAGTAAGACGGGATTCTTGTTGAGAGATAAAGAGCCTACTACCTTACAACAAGCCTACCAAGAGGCTATGAATATTGAGAACAATTTAATGTATTCAATCATGAAGGGACCTATGACTGCTAGGATGAATGGCCCTAATAGAATTCAAACTATTGAGCCAAACAAATCATGAAGTAAAAGTGTTTGCTAGGAAAAGGAGCCCTTAGATGTTATATCTGCATTACTTCCACATGATGCAGAACATGAGCAAGCATCAACCTCATATCAACAAGGATTGGGAAGGGATGACTTAGTATTCTTTATCAGAGAGTTGCATGAAATGAAAAGACATGTAAATGAATCACCATATGACTTGTTTTCAAGATTCCTAGATGTTTTGATGAAGATACCCAAGAGTTTCAAGCCTAATGACTTAATGTGCACTAATTTGTTTTGTGAAATTTACAAATCAGGATTAAGCAAATTGCTTGAGAATTTGAAGCCTCATGGTCTTGATCAGGTAGTGGATTGGATAAGCACAGTGGAAGACATTGAGCATAGTTATATGCCACATATTGTTTCCAAAAATGTGGGAAATAATTACCATAGTGAGGAAAATCAAAGGCTAAGGTTGACAAATCAAGAAGATGCATCAGAATGTGGACAATTAGTCGATGACTATTGTCATTTCACAAGTAATCTAGATAAAGGCTCAGGTAGTAGTGATGAAGATGAAGAGACAAATTATGAGGATAAGAAAGTAGTACCTAATTATCTTCCTTGGGATGTTATAGTCTGTGAGAAAAAAAACAAGAGGTACAAGGTGAAACCTCACATGTTGATACACAAATCAGCAATGGAGATACACCTAGTCTTAGTGGTATGGCACAAATGAGGAATCAAAGGATGAGATATAGATTGGTAAATCTTCTATTGAATATGATTCTTCTTATGAAATGGAGATGGAATCCTATGCTTCAAGTAGGGGATATACTAATAGCCTTGAGGGGGTGAGTTTCCTAGGCAGTGAGCAATTCTCTGTATGCAAAGAATTTTCTGAATGTGGATCAATTGTTATGAATGAAAATTATGAAGAGGATATAGAAAGTGTTTCTCTCTACTTTTCAAGTGATTACACTGATTTTGGGTGCCCTGATGATCAAAGAGATTGGGATCCTGACATTGAGGAGGAAGGGGTACATGTGACAATTATGAAGGTGTGGAAAAATCCCTTATTTAATGAATCTTCATTAGAAGATGAGGTCATAAATGATGATTTCTACTGGTGTAGGAGTAATCCACTTTTTAAGGAAAATTCTGATAAATTTGTGGCAAGCACTACTGGTGAATATCTTGAAAAGGGTACAAAGAAGAACCAAGTTGATGTTGAGGTCTATGGCTATGCCTTTGAAGGTGTCAAATATGATTTAGCAATTTACTAGTGGAATGGAGAATGTGGTAGCATAAACGTTGGAAATTTGATGAGCCAACATGTGGATGAGAAAATTGTGCCTGGTAGACACCAAGAGTGTAATTTGTTGGTATATATGCCTCAATCCTTACTGACATGAAACTCCTTGAAGGAAAATTCGGTGTGATATCATGGATGTCTGGCCGACTAACTGTTCTGAAGCTCTTGAAATGTTCATATCGCTGTGACAGGGTTGATGTCTTGCCGAATGAAGTCTATCGATATGACTCTCTGTGTTCGGCATGACCTTTTGGTGATCGGTAGAACTTTGGGCAATAGTTGATCTTATCGGGCTAACTCACGGGTGTCGGGGAGAGTTCCCACCGAATGGTAAATGTCTCACCGATAGCTTAAAGTTATCGGGGTAACATAAAGGTCGTGGGGAGATGTCTCAATGATGAAGCTAGGTCATGCCGCGGGAGTATTCTCGTGGTGCCTTCACAGTGACAAAATACTTCACTGAGAAGTCTTGGCGACTTGGATAAGTCACGCCGACAGTTGTCGGTGTAGCTCTTGGCTCCCGGCGAAACGTCTTGGCGAAGTCAAATGTCTTGCCGACTCGGCAAGACATGAGCGTTCGGTATGTGGACTCGGAGAAAGACATAATTCTTGCCGACTCGTGAATGCAGTGCTCTGGGTGACTTAAGACCTCGGTATAAGGTCTTGGCGAAGATGATAAGTCTCACCGACTCGTCAATGCTCATCGATGTAACATGAAGGTTCGGTGAGAGGTCTTGGCGAAGATCGGTATGTCTTGCTGATGGAATGTCTGATCGATATGACTTGTATGCATTCGATATGAGTCTCGCCGATAAGGGAAACTCTTGCCGATAGGAATGAAATGGACATCGATGGTTTCGGTATGACATGTGAGACTCGTTATGTTGTCTTGCCGACTGTTGGAGACTTAAGCCAATTTCGATAGAGAAACTTTGTGGCATCGGGGAGACACTGTTAGTGTCTCACCGAGATGCCAACAAAGTTTGAATGCCTTTGACCGTGTGACCATCCTATGTGGCATCCTGCTGGACCAATCAGAGGAAGCGGTTTTCAAACGGATGACGGTTGGTTTTTTGCATCAGTTGCAACGCTGGAAAAACTGCATGCAAGGAAAAATCATCTCCTCGAAAGGAAACTATCTATGATTGGCAATGGCGGATAAGGATGCACAGAAGACAAAATCAGAATGTGAATAAAATAAAAGCAGATCGATTCTGATTTGGGATGACGAATGAGTTGAGTCGAATTGTTGAGAGGATTTTTTGTAACTGATGAATAGTGAATGAAGCTACAGTAAAATACCAGAGAGTTGTATTTCTGATTGTATGTAATTTTGTTGTTACTATAATACAAAGAGATTCAGCTTGGTGTGGTGGGTTTTTTCCCGAAAGGGTTTCCCACATAAATCTGTTGTTCAGTTGTCTTTGTGTATTTGCTCTATTTCTGTAAATCTTTCATGTGTGTCTTAATTAGATTGTAATTTGAAAATTAAAAGCCCTGCATTGCATTCTTCCCTGTGGATTTGACATCAACAAAGTGTTTCCGCACCTCTTCTTTCCTTACAAGTGGTATCAGAGCCTAGCCAGTTGTGTAGTCCTTGTGAGTAGGTTGGGTTTTTTGTGTCAATCCTTTTCCAGTGGGAGTTTTGTAGAGGTCTGATAGTTTAATTACAAATTAAGATGGCGAGCACATCTGGAAGGATGGATATAGAGAAATTCAATGGAAGCAATTTTGAGTTGTGGAAACTCAAAATGGAAGATTTGTTAGTAGACCGAGATCTTTGGACTGCTGTGTCTAGAAGAATACCTCAAGGCATGAAGCAAGAGGATTGGGACCTTGCAGATAGAAAGTCTAAAGGGCTGATAAGGCTTTGTTTGGCAGACTCTGTTCTTCTGAAAGTGCATGAAGAAAATATTGCATCTTCCTTGTGGAAAATATTAGCATCCATTTATCAGGGCAAGTCCTTGGTGAACAAGCTGTTCTTGAGGAAGAAGCTGTACTCTTTGAGAATGCAGGAAGGAGGGTCTATTGCTGATCACTTAAATGCTTTCAACATGATAATTGCTCAGTTAACATCTGTTGGTGTGAAGATTGAAGATGAAGATCGTTGCATGTTGTTGCTGTGTTCTTTGTCTGATTCTTGGGATCATCTGGTGATGGCTATTGGAAGTACGAAATCCACTTTCAAGATGGATAATGTTGTTGCTTCTCTGTTATTGGAAGAGATGAGAAGAAAATCTTCTAAGATGGCAAAGGAGGATCTAGTTGTCAGAGGTAGACCAAAAGAGAAAGGCAAGAAAAAGGACAAGAAGTCTAGATCGAAATCAAAAGGGAGATCAAAGTTTCCTGGCAAGAAGTCCAAGGTGAAGTGTTGGAATTGTGGGCAACCTGGTCATGTCCGGAAGGATTGCAAGGAGGAGAAAAAGAAGAAGAAGAAATCTTCTAGCAATGATTCTTGTCAGAGTGATGCAGACGCCTTCATTGCAACTTTGGCTACACAGGCATCAGATGATGTCTGGCTGATTGATTTTGGAGCATCTTTCCACATGACATCTCATAGAGATTGGTTCACGAAGTATGAAGAATACAGTGGTGGAAAGGTGTACTTGGCAAGTGATTCATCTTTGGAAATTTTTTGTCATGGAAGAGTCAGAATTCAATTCCCTGATGGAAGAGTGAAGGGAATCAATGATGTGATGCATATACCAGGTCTGGCTCATAATTTACTTTCTGTAAGTAAGCTAAATGATATCGGAGTGCATGTCACATTCTCTGGAAATGGCTGCAAGATGACTAGAGGCTCTATGGTGCTAGCTGGGGGTGCATGAATTGGTACCTTGTACAAGCTGGATGCACATGTTGTTCAATGCAATAGTGTCTCTGCAAAGTCACTAAAAGTTGCTCATGGAGAAAAGAAGGAAAACGTTCCTGATGGAGTAAACGCCATGGAGGTTAAACTTCCAACAGAAAAGACTATGCTTTGGCATCATAGGCTTGGCCACATTGGTGAAAAAGGTTTAAAAACCTTGAAAAATAAAAACCTAGTAGAAGGGCTTGAAGATTGTAACCTTGAGTTCAATTTTTGTGAACATTGCATATATGGTAAACAACACCGTGTTTCATTTTATTCCAGTCCTCACAAATCTTCTAGTTTACTTGATTATATTCATTCTGATGTGTTTGGTCCAGTGAATGTCCCTTCTCTATCTAAATCAAGATACTATGTGTTGTTTATTGATGATTATTCAAGAAGAACATTTGTATATTTTCTGAAAAGTAAATTAGAAGTGTTCAGTCGGTTTAAGGAATTTAAAAACCTTGTTGAAAATCAGACTGGTAGAAAAATAAAATGCTTGAGGACTGACAATGGCGGTGAGTTTTGTTCAGATGAATTCGAAAGGTACTGTATAGATCATGGGATTAAAAGACATAAGACTACACCTTATACTCCACAGCAAAATGCAGTTGCTGAAAGGTTCAATAGGACAGTAATGGAAAGAGCACGAAGTATGCTGAGCAGTGCTGGCTTGGAGGAGAAGTTCTGGGCTGAGGTAGTCTCTACATCATGTTACTTGGTAAATCATTCTCCTAACTCCTCTTGTTGAGAAGACACCTTTGGAAGCATGGTCTAGAAAGAATCCTTCTCTGAGACATATTCGTGTCTTTGGCTGTGAGGCATATGCATATGTGCCATTCGAAAAGAGATCCAAGTTGGAAAACAAAGTTGTGAAGTGTATTTTTATTGGCTATAGCATTGGCATAAAAGGATACAAGCTTTGGAACCCTGAGACTGAGAAGGTTTTGTACAACAGAAGTGTTATCTTTCATGAGCTAAAATCTTCTACATTGGATCTGCAGTCAGAGAAGAAATCAGAAAATGAAAAGGATGTAGCAGAAATTCCTTCGACACTAGATAAAGAGGAATTGAAAAATCAAAATGTACCTGCTACTGAGGAGAGCTCAAGTAGTTCTAAAAGTTATGATGAAGATGAAGAACCACCTCAGCCTCAGCGTATGAGGAGGTCAACTCGTGAAAGAAAGCAACTTGATAGGTATGGGTTTTCTTTAATTGAGTCTACTTGTGTCTATGCTTTAATTTCTAGCACTGATGAACCTAGGACTGTGAAAGAGGCATTTAAAATGTCTGATGCAAACTCTTGGTTGGAAGCCATGAATGAAGAAATGGCATCATTAGAAAAGAATGATACCTGGAGTTTGGTGCCATTGCCTAAAGGCAGAAAAGCTGTGGGCTGCAAATGGGTTTTTAAGAAGAAAATAGGTTTGGACGGTAGTGTGGAGAAATATAAAGCAAGGCTGGTTGCGAAAGGTTATTCCCAGGTAGAGGGAATTGATTATGGAGAAATCTTTTCTCCTGTAGCTAAGTTGACATCTATTAGATTTCTTTTATCACTTGCAGCAGCGTATGACTTAGAAATTGAGTAGATGGATGTGAAGACAACATTTCTTCATGGTGATCTTGAAGAAGAAATTTATATGTCCCAGCCGGAGCATTTTGTGGAAAAAGGTAAATAAAGACTGGTTTGCAAGTTAAAGAAATCTCTGTATGGTTTAAATTAGTCTCCTAGGATGTGGTACCAGAAATTTGAAACTTTCATTTTGTCATTAGGATTTGTAAGATCAAAATGTGATCACTGTGTATATTACAAAGCTGAAAGTGATCAAGTACTTATTATTGCACTCTATGTTGATGATATGTTGTTCATAGGCAATAGTAAGCTAATGATTTCTGATCTTAAGTCTCAATTGTCTACAAAGTTCGAAATGAAAGATCTTGGTGCAACAGGGTATATTCTGGGAATGGAAATAACCAAGAACAAGAAGAATATAAAGCTTTGGCTTTGGCTCAGTCAGAGTAAGTATGTCAAGAAGAGATATAAAGCTTTGGCTTTGGGAGTCAGAGTGTATGTCCAGAAATGACTCCAGCTACTGTAGGGAACAAATTTATCTGTTGAGGATTGTCCAAAATATCCTACTGAGATGGAGGACATGACCAGTGTACCTTATGCAAGTGCAGTTGGCAACCTCATGTATGGTATGGTCTGTACAAGGCCAGACATTGCCCAAGCAGTGGGAGTTCTTAGTCGGTTTATGGAAAATCATGGAAGGACACATTGGGATGCTGTGAAGAGAGTGTTTAGATATATGAAGGGTACTTCAGACTATGCTTTGTGTTACCATGGTAACTTGGTTGAATCACAAAAGACTCTTAGCATTCAAGGTTATGTGGATTCTGATTGGGCAAGGGACATTGACAACAGAAGATCCACCAGTGGATATGTTTTCATGATGAATGGTGGTGCAGTGAGTTGGATGAGCAAGCGACAAGCTGTAGTCGCTTTGTCCACTATAGAGGCAGAATACATGGCAGCTACACATGCCTGTAAAGAAGCAATTTGGTTAAAACATTTGTGTTGTAACATTGGTTTTGATGCAGGAAAAATTACTATTTACTGTGACAGTCAGAGTGCTATATGTTTGGCAAAGAATCCTACTTTCCATGCCAGGACAAAACATATAGATGTACAATATCACTTTGTACGAGATATGGTGGAGGATGGGAAGGTCTCCTTGGAGAAAGTGGATACTCTGGAGAATGTTGCAGATGCATTGACGAAGCTTGTGAGCATAGACAAGTTCAGGTGGTGTGCCAGTTCAATGGGCCTCTTGGCCCATGAATTTCAGTAGTTTTATTATGCTCTGGAGGTGTCAGTAAGATCTTCGTCAAGTGGGAGCTTGTTGGAATAGATGCCTCAATCCTTACTGACATGAAACTCCTTGAAGGAAAAGTTGGTGTGACATCATGGATGTCTGGCCGACTAACTATTCTGAAGCTCTTGAAATGTTCATATCACTGTGATAGGGTTGATGTCTTGCTGAATGAAGTCTATCGCTGTGACTCTCTGTGTTCAGCATGACCTTTTGGTGATCGGTAGAACTCTGGGCACAATTGATCTTATTGGGCTAACTCACGAGTGTCGGGGAGAGTTCCCAACGAATGGTGAATGTCTCACCAATAGCTTAAAGCTATCGGGGTAACATAAAGGTCGCGGGGAGATGTCTCAACGATGAAGCTAGGTCACGTCCATGGGATTATTCTCATGGTGCCTTCGCAGTGACAAACGACTTCGCTGAGAAGTCTTGGCGACTTGGATAAGTCACGCCGAAAGTCGTCGGTGTAGCTCTCGGCTCTCGGCGAAATGTCTTGGCGAAGTCAAATGTCTTGCCGACTCAGCAAGACATGCGCGTTCGATATGTGGACTCGGCAAAAGACATAAGTCTTGCCGACTGGTGAATGCAACGCTTTGGGTGACTTAAGACCTCGGTATAAGGTCTTGGCGAAGACGATAAGTCTCGCTGACTCGTCAATGCTCGTCGATATAACATGAAGGTTCGGTGAGAGGTCTTGGCGAAGATCGGTATGTCTTGCTGATGGAATGTCTGATTGATTTGACTTGTATGCATTCGATATGAGTCTCGTCGATAAGGGAAACTCTTGCCGATAGGAACGAAATGGACATCGATGGTTTCAGTATGACATGTGAGACTCGTTATGTTGTCTTGCCGACTGTTGGAGACTTAAACCGATATCGATAGAGAAACTTTGTGGCATCGGGGAGACACTGTTAGTGTCTCACCGAGATGCCAACAAAGTTTGAACGCCGTTGACTGTGTGACCATCCTATGTGGCATCTTGCTGGACCAATCAGAGGAACCGGTTTTCAAACGGATGACGGTTGGTCTTTTGCATCAGTTGCAACGCTGGAAAAACTGCATGCAAGGAAAAATCATCTCCTCGAAAGGAAACTGTCTATGATTGGAAATGGCGGATAAGGATGCACAAAAGACAAAATCAGAATGTGAATAAAATAAAAGCAGATCGAGTCTGATTTGGGATGATGAATGAGTTGAGTCGAATTGTTGAGACGATTTTCTGTAACTGATGAACAGTGAATGAAGCTACAGTAAAATACCAGAGAGTTGTATTTCTGATTGTATGTAATTTTGTTGTTACTATAATACAAAGAGATTCAGCTTGGTGTGGTGGGTTTTTTCCCGAAAGGGTTTCCCACGTAAATCTGTTGTTCAGTTGTCTTTGTGTATTTGCTCTATTTTTGTAAATCTTTCATGTGTGTCTTAATTAGATTGTAATTTGAAAATTAAAAGCCCTGCATTGCATTCTTCCCTATGGATTTGACATCAACAAAGTGTTTCCGCACCTCTGCTTTCCTTACATAATTCAGATTTGTTGATATTGAAATGTGATAACTGCTCACATGATGAAGAAGTTGAAGACTATGATGGCAACCTTGAATGCAGTATTGCTATTGAGGGAGATGTAGATGATTGTGCTGATTTTCCTATGGTATCTGGTTATGTGCTTGAAAAGGTGGTTGTGGTGTCAACCACCCATGTTCCACATGATGACATTTGCACTAACAAAGAAGGAAGCCCATTGTTAAGTGGCCAAATGGTACATCAGGATGAGTGCATTGCTACTGGGGCAATATAATTGTGTATTGAAGAGAAGGAGCCATTTGGTGAAGTCGCAGAGCATGCTAGTATTTCCGGATTGTTTGCTCCATGTGAAGAGCAATTCAAAGATGTGGACAACCAAAAGTATGATGTTAATCAGTATGAAGCTGCACTTGAGTTCTTTGCAGATATTCCCTTTCTTCTGGATCTTATTATGGAACTTCTTGCATCCCATGAGGATAACACTTGTGACAAGAAAACTGAAGGTATGCCTAATTTTGTGTTTTTCTTCCCTAATCTTGTCAAGGATTGGCCAAGTATGAGCCAGAGTACCTATGAGGTTTTCAAATTTGATTAACAACTGGAATGTGATCCTACAATTCATGACTATATGGAATATGAATGTTTTATTTTCTTGATTCAATTTGATGAGCCTATGGTGGAGAAGGTTGATGAATGGAGAGTATCAATTGTGATGGTGTTAATGGCTTGGAATTACACAATGTACATGTTGATCCATTGCTAGGTGAGCAAGACAAAATATTTGATAGAGGAAAGTAGTAAGCCTCAATTTTGAGGGGCTAGGGTCCTCTAATTTGAGGAGAGGAGCCAATTGTAAAAGGATTCTCAAGGTAACAACTGCATTGTACGTTTCATAAATACTATATATAGGTTGGTTTGGTGTGTTTGTTTTTTACTGTGTTTTCTTTCCTTGTCCGGGCAAGCTCCTGGGTTTTCTTTTCTACCCTGGTCTGCTTCAACCCAAGATTTGGATTCTTGCTATACCCATCAGGGGTATACATCCCCGAGCATGAGCCACTAATGGAGCTCCCCAATTTTTTTGCAATTTATAAGTACCCCATGGACTTAATTTGCATAGAAAGCCCTTATCCCCATGGTTTGGATAGGGTTTTTTCTTAGAAAACCCTCGGTCCTTCTAATTTTATGTTGACTTACCCTACCAGTTTCCTATTTTCCAATTTATCACTTGAGCCATCATGTATGTTCAGCCACCAACCCCTTTAGTTTAGAGCGCCGGTCATCCTGTTTGTCACCCATTTTAGTGTTTCCTAATGTTGGGTTGATAAATATTTTCCTAAATTACTTAGGCTTAAGTCACTTATCCTCAAGGGTTAAATCATCATCGACCTAACAATGGTACCTTCTTTAATGCTAACCTTGCTGTATGTTCAAGTTTAGAGATTCATGACCGTGGGAAATGATCCTAGCCATACCTTGCCAGCTCACAAATGTTAAATGCGAGCCGGTTATGTAGTGTGAGGATAGCCAGATGAGGATGTGTGTCCTTATACAAACATGGAGACCGATCTCCACTGTCTGGCTCACCGCCCATGGTTCCAAACCGATGGTGAAGATCAAGTGTGGGGACTAATCTCTGCCATTCCACACTAGCTTGTGGGGAAAGATGAACGCTTGTCAAAGGCTGCAAGATCAGTGAGATGTTGACATGTGGATTAATCCACTAGCTAGTGAAACGGGTGAGGTGTCGTCTGATTTGGATGAACGCTATTGTCTGGGGACAAATGAACGAGGAAAGGTTGAAATTCAAAATCAGTTGGCTGAATTTGAGCCTTTTGATCTACCATCTCAGCAAAAGATCAACAACTGACATTTAAATTTGACTAACATGCACGTGATAGCTATTTAGTTCCGCAACCAACGAGCATTAATGATATGCTCTTTGTAGGAGAAATCAAATTGATCTCCGTGTGTGTGGAGACTTAATTTCTAGTAATCATGAAGTATGATATGTAGATTTCCATGCACTTGGGAAATAAATGGTGATAATACACACACCAACAAATTGCTTCCATTTCGTATGTGTGTTTTCTCTGAGCATTGATGGTTGTTATCATCACATCACTCGATAAATATAGGATGGAATAACTGCTGGTTGTATCATTTTCATTTAGCAGTAGGGAATTTTCTGAGGAGTTGAGTGAATAATATTCAATTGTGAGCTCGATAAACTATCATATAGTAAAAATGAGCAAACCAGTTGTTTCCGCAGGACTAGTTAGAAGGTCATCTAGACTAAATTTGCAGAGGCCGCATGACAATATTCTAGAACGTGCTTTGGCTGTAGAGGACAAGACCCTTGTCAATAAGCGCATGAGTGCACCTTCAAGGTGTAGTAGGAGGCTGCAATTCTAGGGACCTGTTGCTGGAAAGATAGAAGATAAAGGCAAGGGATCAACACAATTTGCTGTCAGAGCTTATAGGAAGGTAAGATATGGACACGGTTCCTTAGGATGGAAATTTTTTCCCATTGACGTCACAGATAGCATATTTGAAAGTGAAATAGAGATGGACTTTGGCTACCGCCAGTATCTCATGACACTAGGTCGAGCTCCGGCACCGAGAATGGAGGTATTGTCTATCTTGCCATTGGTTGTCAAGACTCCAAGCGTGCGAGATGGTTCTATGCTTAAAAGGGACAAAGATGAAGAGGGTGTTGAGGTCTCTTCTCCATCTCATGTGATGACACGAAGTGGGCATGTGTACCATGGACTGGGTGCTGGTGGTGGTAAGTCTTCTATTCGGTGAAAAGGTGGTGTGTGGGATGGAAAATTTTGTGTTCTTTGATAAATTTATGTGGTGGTTGCTCTTTTTGGTGTGCATGGTTGGTACTTTTGGGGTGTTTGGTTCTGATTTTGTGCCTTCATGGTGATGTGGACATCATATTTGTTGCTTACTTGGTGGCTAAGGGAAATTTTGGTGGCACTTTACATTTCCCTTCTGGTGGTGATTGCAATTTTAGTTTCCTTATTTTCAACGTGTTACTATTAGATCGATATGAGGGGAATTTTGAGATGCAACTAAAATTCAAGTTGAAATGAAATTTTTGTGATGTAATTTGTATTTTTGATCCAGAAGCTTGTTTTCTCCTTGTGCTATAAAGGGAATTCATGGCTCATTTGCAAGGGGTTCTGGTCCTAAGTTTTGAGTCGGGTATGTGTCTGGGTAGATAGCTGTGTATAGAAGGAAATTAATGAATAGAGTAGATGACTGGTCTTGGCTTTGAAGCATATATGTGATGATCTTAATTGGTTTTATAGTAATGATTGATATTGAAAGAAATCTATAATTATGCATGTACTCAGCTTCCGTGGATATTTGCAAGTTTTGAATGAAATATCAAGGATATCTTTGTTCTTCTTCAAATATTTGTTTGAATGTGTGTCTATTTTTGCTTTGATTCAAGGAGTAAATGAAAATGCTTAAATAGATTCATAAATTTGCAATAATTTACAAAGGATTTGGTAAGCAGTCATGTCTTAAAAACTATGAGCTCCATGATGCAATGTATTATGAGAGTTGTCCATTACTATCAAAGTTAAATCATTTCTATACTACTGGTTGTTGTGTATGTGACTTTGATGCCCAATTTGACAAGACACTTGTCTATTTGTTAAATATTTACACCAGAAGTGTATTAATTGTCTATCTGGTCACCGATTTGAAATCAAAAAGAAAATTCATTTTAAATTTCACCAGTCATGAGGCATGTGTGTGAAGTATCTTGAAATAGGCTTTGATTCCTAGTGAGTGGGTCGTAGTTTTCTCAAAGATAAGCCAATATTTCAGTAATTCATGCATATTTTCTCCTCATAGGAATTGATCTATGAATTAATGCATTCTACAAGGTGTGAATCAAAATGAACACAATAGGAATACCCTCCTAGGTCCCATAGAGCCTAAAGTGTAGAAGATTTCAGTCTTCAATCAAATCTCTTCAGTTGGCCATTCATTTTAAGGGTCTTGAGTATGGGAGTTGGCTACTCTTTAGAGATTCCATAGGTGCACTAGAAAAACACCAACACAACCTGGTTGTTTCTATCCTTCTACAAATCTAGATGTTTCAAGAAGTTAGGTGAGTAGGTTTTTGGAGTCCAAACTACAACTTAGGAAACTTACTATCAAAGGACTACAACACGAGACATGGACTCCAGCGCAACACGCTGATGTCTCGATGGTGTGTTGGTGTCTGTACAGATAGAATATACAAGGTTTAGTTTGAAATCACAAAAAACTGACTCATGACCTAACTAATGAAGTTTACCACAATAACATAAATATAAAGTAGAAAAATGACATAATAACAAGAAGGATACTTAATACTTAATCTAGTCTACGAATTGACAATGAAGGGTGAGGAAAGTGCACTTTCCTACCCACAAGTTGATATCTTCAAGATCTTCACCTCAAGGAGAACCTACACACAAAAGGTGGGAAAATGTTGGGGCTATGTTTAGAGGACTACCTTAGTTAGTCCCTATTGGAAAATGTGCCTCAAGCTTACTGACATGAAACTCCTGAAAGAGAAAAATCTCTGAGACACATTCGTGTTTTTGGTTGTGAGGCATTTGCATATGTGCCGAATGAAAAAAGGTCTAAATTGGAAAACAAGGCTGTTAAATGTATTTTTATTGGTTATAGTGCTGGCATAAAAGGATACAAGCTTTGGAATCCTGATACAGAGAAGGTTTTGTACAACAGAAGTGTTATTTTTCATGAGATGAAGCCTTCTACTTTTGATCTACAGTCAGAGACAAAATCCAAAAATAAAAAGGATGTAGTTGAAATTCCTCCGACACCAGATAAAGAGGAATTGAAAATTCAAAATGTACTTGAAACTAAGGAGAGCTCAAGTAGTTCTGAGAGTTATAAAGAAGAAGATCAACCTTAGCCTCAGCCTGTGAGGAGGTCAACACGTGAAAGAAAGCAACCTGATAGGTATGGGTTTTCTTTGTTAGATTCTACGTGTGCCTATGCTTTAATTTCGAGCACTGATGAGCCTAGGATTGTGAAAGAGGCATTTAGAATGTCTAATTCAAACTCTTGGTTGGAAACCATGAATGAAGAAATGGCATCATTAGAAAAGAATGATACTTGGAGTTTGGTGCCCTTGCCTAAAGGCAGAAAAGCTATTGGCTGCAAATGGGTATTTAAAAAGAAAATAGGTCTGGATGGCAGTGTGGAAAAGTATAAGGTGAGGTTGGTTGCGAAGGGGTATTCCCAAGTAGAGGGAATTGATTATGGAGAAATATTTTCTCCTGTAGCTAAGCTGATGTCTATCAGATTTCTTTTGTCACTTGCAGCAGCGTATGACTTAGAGATTGAATAGATGGATGTGAAGACAACATTTCTTCATGGTGACCTTGAAGAAGAAATTTATATGTCCCAGCCTGAGCACTTTGTGGAAAAAGGTAAAGAAAAACTGGTTTGAAAGTTGAAAAAATCTCTGTATGGATTAAAACAATCTCCTAGAATGTGGTACCAGAAGTTTGACACGTTTGTTTTGTCATTGGGATTTGTAAGATTGAAATATGATCATTGTGTGTAGTACAAAGCTGAAAATGATCATGTTCTTATTATTGCTCTCTATGTTGATGATATGTTGTTCATAGGAAATACTAAGTTAATGATTTATGATCTAAAATCTCAGTTATCTGCAAAGTTCGAAATGAAAAATCTTGGTGCAGCCAGGTATATTCTAGGAATGGAAATAACTAGGGATATGAAGAGTAGAAAAATTTGGCTCAGTTAGAGTAAGTATATTAATACTGTTCTGGAGAGATTTTGTATGACTAATTGCAAGTAGCTAGTTGTTCCAGTTTTGCAGGGAACAAAGCTATCTATTGAAGACTATCCAAAATATCCTACTCAGATAGAGGACATGACCAGAGTGCCTTATGCTAGTGTAGTTGGCAGTTTAATGTATGCAATGGTCTGTACAAGGCCAGACATTGCCCAAGCAGTGGGAGTACTTAGTTGTTTTATGGAAAATCCTGGAAGGACACATTGGGATGTTGTGAAAAGAGTGTTTAGATATCTGAAGGGCACTTCAAAATATGCTTTGTGTTACCATGGAAATTTGGTTGAATCACAGAGGACTCTCAACATTCAAGGCTATGTGGATTGATTGGGCAGGGGACATTGACAACAGAAGATCCACTAGTGGATATATTTTCATGATGAATGGTGGTGCAGTTAGTTGGATGAGTAAGCAGTAGGTTGTAGTTGCTTTGTCCACTATAGAGGAAAAATACATGGGAACAACACACGCTTGTAAAGAAGCAATCTGGTTAAAATGTTTGTGTTCTAACATTGGGTTTGATGCAGGGAAAATTACAATTTACTGTGACAGTCAGAGTGCTATTTGTTTGGTGAAAAATCCTACTTTCCATGCGAGGATGAAACATATTGATGTGCAGTATCATTTTGTACGAGATATGGTGGAGGAAGGAAAGGTCTCTTTAGAAAAAATGGATACTCTGGAAAATGTTGTAGATGCATTGACGAAACCAGTGAGCACTGACAAGTTCAGGTGGTGTGCCAGTTTGATGGGAATTAGTGCCCATGAATTTCAATAGTTTTGTTGTGTTCTGGAGGTGTCAGTAAGATCTTTTTCAAGTGGGAGATTGTTGGAAAATGTGCCTCAAGCTTACTGACATGAAACTCCTGAAAGAGAAAAATCGGTGAGACCCTCTGGAAGTCTTACCGACTAGCAGCTGTGTTCAAAAGTTTAAATTCATTGAGGCTTTGGTTATGTCTTGTCGACGGGAGTCATTGGCAAGACATGTCTATCGCTGTGAGTTTCCCATCTCATTCCATCATGGCAGATCTCTTGCCGACATGTTGGTTTCAGTTGGTTATCGGGGAGACTCTTGGCAACAAGTGGCATCAGGGAGAGACATGAAGCTTCAGAGTGACTCATTCTAACAGAGTATGTCTCGCTGAGGTTTTACACATTGGCGACAGATGTCATCGGGGAGACTCTTGGCTGATAGGTTTGCAGTTGGTATGAACTCTTGCGGAGAGTGCTAGTCTCGCCGACATATTTGTTTATGAACTACCGATGGATCTCCACGTGATGAACTTCGGTGTAACCTCTTGCCAATGGTGTTGCTCTTGCCGATAGACCAGTTGGGGTGACATGAACTATCAATGACATTGGTGTGACACTGGCCGATGATACTTGGTTAGGTTTGCATTCGGTAAGAACTCTTTCTGATGGATGTGGTCTTGTGGACAGGCTAGTGCATTCGATATAACCTCTTGCCAATAGCATTGGTCTCTCCAACTATTCTGTGTTTGGTATGATTTCTCGCTGATAGCGATGGTCTTGCCAATAGAGCTACATGATTTGAACATCGGTGTGAAGTCTTAGCGATAGTGATGGTCTTGCCGATGGTTCTGTAGTGGATATTGATGTGATATCTTAGCAATAGAGTGAGTCTAGGTGATAGGTTTGAACTCGATATGACTCTTGCCGATGGTGGTGACTCTTTCCGATAACGACAATCAACATTGTGGCATCAGGGAGACACAACCTAGTGTCTCACCGACACGCGATTCCATTCTAACGTCTTTGACCGAATGACTATCCTACGTGGTCTGTTTTCAACCAATCAGAGAAGCGGAAAGTGAACCATTAGCAGTTGGACTGTTGCGACTGTTCCTATGAGGGAGATGAACAGACTATGAGAGAATGGATTACTCTCTAGGAATGGCAGATGATGATGAACAAAGTGTGATAATGAAGTGTTGCTCGATTGAACACGAATTGATCTGAGTGAATTCATTGTATGTTTTTTGAGAGCTATTCTGTACAAGATTGATCAGTGAATGTTGCTGCTGTAAATTGAAATCAGAAAGTGAATTATGTACTCTGTATGTAATTTTGTTTACTTTAATACAAAGAGGATTTTCTTGGTGTGGTGGGTTTTTCTCCTGTAAGGGTTTTCCCACATAAATCTGGTGTCCAATTGTGTATGTTCATTTCTTTGTTCTGTTATTCCTTTCAAGTGTATCTTAATGAACTGTAATTGTAAAATTTAAAGTCATATCTGCATTCTTCCCTGAGGTTTTGACGTTAGGAGAGTTTTTTTTGCACCTAAGCTTTCCTTACAGTCCCCTTATTTGGTGTTTCCACCTCCATGGACAACCATATAGCAAGGGTTGAAGAAAGATGATAAAGAAAGCTATTGAAAATGGAAATACCAAGCAACATGTAAACAACAACATGCTACGATATCAAATATGATAAAGCAAAGTGAATGGGAAATGGAAGGATATCACCTTCTCAACCAAGTTCTCTCAAGGAAAATGGAGGAAGGAGCGAGCATGCAAGCCTTCAATGACCAACATTTTTGCAACGAGAGGAATGATCCAACAAAACACTAACTTACAACTTCAATGGAGGTGGTGGAGCTTGAACATGAGTGTAGAAGTGTGTAGAGAGTTTCCCAAAGTGTGAATATTATCAAAAAGCATGAAAGAATGAATGAGATGGCCATTTGAAAGGTGAAAATAGAGGAGAAAGATCTGTTCAAAGTTGGTCAAGGGAGTAGTAAGCATTACACTTTACATCCAATGGAGGAGTGTAATGCCTCTACAAATTTTAGAGGTAAGAATCTTGTTAGTATTTCAATGTGTCATGTAGACGTCTATGTGTTGTGCTAATATCCAAGACAAAATATCCCCCACCAACATGCAAAATAGTTGCCAAGTGGATAGGGAAAGGTGGTGGAGATATGGATTGCATTATCAGACTCAAATTTATAAGGTAGTAGGTTGTGTAAATGTGGAATTTTCCTAGGGGTGCAACTTCACGCCATTACATTTTTCCCCCACGTTACATTTTACCCCCACATTGGCGAACATAAGTGTCAGTGAATGCATGATAAAGTAGAGAGAAAGATAAGGAATGTATACCTAAACCATGGAGGAAGCATACCACAATCTAGAAAACTTGGGTGTAGGAAAGAGAGGGCTCCACAGGTACTGAATCCTATGGAGATTTGGAAAAATACGCCATAGGTGCTTTGTCCTATGGAAGGTGAACAAAAGGAATTTTAGGTGCTTTGTCCTATAGAATTGGTTCAACAGGTGCTCATTCCTGCAAAAGATGAACAAAGGGTTCTATATGTGTTTGGTCCTACAAAATGAAAATTCTTCACAAGTGCTCGGTCCTGCAAAGGAGGTGCCATAGGTGTTCGGTCTTGAGGGAGTCCAGATGTTAAAGGCTTCACAGAGTTTGATTGACCCTCACAGGTGTTCAGTCCTATAAGGAAACATGTTAATCCATAAAAAAAACATGTTATGCAAGAAAAAAGTCACGCAGATAGTCATATCTCAAAACAAGCAATTAAAGGAGAAGCTTTCAAAGAGGTCCATTGGGAACCCTTCAAAAGAAAGAGGGTTCCGCTCAAGGGACGCTTTGTTTGAAAAGTGATGATTTTTTTTTGTAAATGATCCTATCATCAAGGAATCCTTTTCAAGGATTATCTTTCATCTAGGAATCCAAAAAAAAAATAATGGCCTCCTCGAAGGAAAATCCTTATTTTTTTGCTACAAATTCAATTTCAAAAGAAAATCTTGCTAAGGAGATCCTTTGTGAAGGATGCGATTTTTGAAAAATGTAAATAATTTCAAGAAGGGATTTGTTGGCCATCGAATACACCTTATTGAAAACTGGAGAGGTAGGGTCCCCCCTTAGGATGGTGCATGCAAACTAAAGGAGCATGTGGCATCCCAAGGAAAGGAAGAACATGCAAATATTTTGTGTCCCATGATACATGATGAGATGTAGACATTGAAATATTGTCGCACACATGAGGGACAATACATAAGCACCACAACATCAAGAAGCAATCAAAGAAGAGAGAAATATAACAAAGAAAAAAACAACAAAGATAAAGAAATCAAGAAATAAGGGGATCTAATAATTCAGGGTCAGAACTGCTCATAGATATAGATAGATAAATATAATATAATATACATATGAATTATAATCAATCCCCTAATATATCAGATCATGAAGAAGGGTACATGAAAACAAAATAAAAATTAAAAAATGGGTGAACATGGAAGGGAGGCCTAAATGCCTCCAACATTCTACATCGTCCCCAATTGTCAAAAATCAAGGCACAACAAATAGAAGAATGATGGAACATATAGAAGAAGTTTATGACATAATTTCACTCTGTAATGAAACAACTTGCACAAGAGTAATATAATATAAAATATGCTGAAAATACTTGATAATAATATGCCACTTCAAGGGGGCAACATCCTAATCCACTTCGAGGGGATACCTCCAATAGTCTTTAATAAGAACTCAATACTCAACATGATGACCAAATAAGACTCACAACCTCCTATATATACCTATTTATGTCTAGGATATCACCTAGGATGACTTAGATAACCCTATATAAGCCCTAGGCTGACCTAAATAACTAAATAATAATATAATAATGATAATATGACATAATTAAGAGTTAAGGTAGCTACAAGCTGACTACTCATAACTCAATACACACTATAGGGGTAAGGGCATAACACACTCTTGTATCCAATCACCTATGAGGGTGACAAGGGTCCTTTAGGAATACATAAAACAAGCACAAGGGATATACAATAGACATACAATCTAATCTATAGATAAAGAAGAGGTTCTCTCCTAGTCCTCATCAACTAGGAGGCCATTGTTCTCCCAATCTAGACAATTATAGAGATAGAGTGGATGAGCCTACAAGGGTAGTATAGCAAGGGGAGCAATCTCCAACTCTCCTGTGGCAAGAGCTAAGGAAGAGAGCCCCTCAAGGTCTTCTTCACTCAGATTTTGTGAGGTAAATGTCATTGATCTTATAAAGATCATTGATAGATCTGGGACATCGTCCACCGAGTTGAACATGCACTTGACATGAGTGTCATGTGTCAACTGGGTAGGTGAAGAAGGAGGCACCTAAGATCCATTGTCAACCCCATTGAAAGACTCGGGGGTAGTGACAAACTTGGGGGACACCGAGGCTACCTCCATCACTAGGACAGTGCAAGCCGAAGCAGATCCCTCCCCCAAAGAAGGTGATCCCTTCTTTTGAACCCCATTAGAAGTAGGGTCATCCTCTAACTTACGCTTCATCAAAGGATGCAAGATCCCCATAGAAGAAGTGGAAGGCAAGGAGAAAGAGAACAAAACCATAGTGGACACCACCAAGGTATTCAACATATCCATGGGCTTAGGAAAAGGTGGGATGTTTGAAAGGGACATCAAGAGAGGAGGCTCTACTGAGAGAGTGATGAACACCTACACCATTTTGGGGTTAGGGTCATCAACATTTTCAAGTGGAGCCAAAATCAAGATTGAGGCGATGGGAACTAAAGTAGAAGTAGATGAGGGAGGTGTGCAAAGAGATGCTGAAACTGGAGCTACCATTTCCTCTTCCACCTTTTGTGAGGCAGCTTGCTCAACAACTAGAGCCTTCCTTCGGTACTTACACTCACGTGCAAGTCAGTTTCTTTGGCTCTGAGAATTAGAAGTTGTGGCTTGAGGAGAAGTAGAAGGCTCATGTTATACCTTGGGAGTGTCCACTGCCATTATCAGTGGAGGGAGTGACTCTTGGACAAAAACAAGAGGAAGAGATGTAGGAATAGAAGCAATAACCAATGAAGAAGAAAAATCAAGAGCCTTGATGGTGGGCCTCTTCTCATTCACCACCCTAGGGGTAGGAGTAGTAGGAGGCTGCAAAGGTTGAGACATGAGGAAAAATTGATGAGGACCCTTCCCCTTACCATGGACAATGGTTCAAGGCACCGTGTGAAAGACAGGAAGGTCAAACACTTGACACTTGGCCTTTCACCTAGCGAGTACCATCAGACTCCCCATGAGATGCATGCAGGTGAAATTTGAAGGTGCCAAAATAGAAGAAGAGGAAGGCTCCTAAGCGTGAGCAGACTTCTCCTTCCCTTTTGAGAGGAGGAAGAGGTATCATGTTGCTGCGTGAACATAAAAGCCTTAACTGAAATAACATATAGGGAAAGAGGGTAGGTCACTTTTGGTGCTATGCCCCCATTCTTGTATTTGACATAAGTGCAGTATAATAGGTTCATCCTTGGAGGAAGCAAACTAATAGGGGCAGGACATAAGTGATCTAATGAATAGGCCCCACATGACACCAAGGGTTTATACCCATTATCGTTCACAACGTGCACTGAGACCTCATGAGAGAACTTTAAACATTTATGGATCATCGAAGGGATTGAATTCATGGAAACTATCCATGGGATGCATAGCTTCACTCTAAACAAGTATGACTTTAGGATAATATCGAAAATAGTATTCATTTCCTTGGGACCCGCCAAGACTAAAAGAGAGATAGGACCAAGGGGAGCAAGCGAGAGTCCATCATGGGTACATATGGTGCTTTTCATCTTCTTGTATTCCTCCTTATGAAGGAAATTTAGAAGTAACGTCTCCTCTATGGTCACATTCACATGACTCATGAGGTCCACTAGGATCCTAGTCACAAAATTTCCTTTGAGGCGAGTGGGAATGTATAAAGGATAAGGTTTCCCATTCATGGGCACATCCTTCAATGTAAAGGTTAAATCTAGAAAACCGGTCATAGGTTAAGCTAGGGGAATGCGAGTAAACGAGGCCATATTGATGTAATTTGAAAGGACTTTATTGGAAGGGTCTGAAGGCTCAATAATCAAGTTCAAAGAGTGTAAAAAAAAGGGTCCATGTAAATTTGAAACTCACTATTAACTTTCACCATAGATTTATTCACATTATTCTTTTTCCCATCAAGGTGGATAGTACCATCATCGATGCAATCCTGTATCTCATGATGAAGGCACATACATCGCTTAGTATCTTGTCTGTTAATCCAATGGTATTGGCATAATGTATTTTCTTTGTACCAATCAGGGTAGGGCTTAGTAAGGGGTTGGGGATCTGGTAAGGCTATTATCTTATCCTTCAATAACTTTTTCAAGATAGAGGAATAAGATTCAGACAACTTTGTGAACTGTCTATTATGTTTGAGGCCTTTGTCAGTAAATGCGACAACTACATTCACAATAAATTTTCTTTTACTAGAAATCAACACAATGGACCTCCCCTTAGGATGGGAATGCGAGGAAGATCCCCCAAACTAGGGAATCATTTGATGGTATTCATGTAGCACTACACATAGATGCATGAAATAAGGGTACTTCATCAAGGCGAACTTATCCTTCCATGACCTATGAAGGTTGCCAATGAAAACCTTATGCACATCTAATTTGGGTAGAGGTTAAGAGATCTATGAGAATAGTGCTTGATATTGAGCAATGGAGTTAGTTATCTTCTCATGTTGTCCCTACTTACATCAGAAAAGATCTAAAAAGGCCATCTTCAGCTCGATGTTCGCCTGGAATTGTTGGAGAAAGTGATTCACAAGCTGATCAAATGAGAATATGGAGTTATCAGGCAGGGAACAGTAACACTCTAGTGTTGTGTCCTTGAGAGATCTAGGAAATAACTTGGCCATCAAGGTGTCATGGGGAAAGAAGTTTAGACATATCACATTAAATGCTAACACATGTATTTGTGGGTCTCCCTTACCACCATACTTCTCAAAATTAGGAATCTCCATTCCTTAGGGGAAGGGAGTGTTCAAAATCACTATCGAAAGAGGACTATGATAGAAGAAATGTTGAAATATTAGTTGGGAAGTGGCTTGGGATAGGTTCGCCAGTTGATTCTACTCTAGCCCATTTTCTATAGCAGAGCATTCAGAATGAGGTCAAACGATGAAATAGGATCAATAGAATTGCCACCAAAACCACCACTAGAACCACCAGAGCCACCAGAGCCACTGTCCCCCATTCCACCAAGGCTTCCACCACCAAAGTGATCATGGTCCATAGAGTTAACACCAAAAAAATTAGAAGGGATAACACTAAAATTGAGAGGGATTCTCTTTACTTTGACGGTCAGAGGTGCCTCGAGCAAATGGTGGCATTGAAAGAAGGGTTTGATTCAACTATGTACACCAAGGTTCCAGGCATCAATACTCCTACCTATCTTCCATAGGTTTCAGGCCTGAAACCCCAAGTAATACCTGACCTAGGGTTCTATGTGGGGACATACGTTTCCACTATGTTGGCGATGCCTTAGAGGAGCTCCAAGGCCACCCAATCTTTTTCTAGCATATATATCATCTCATTGACAACCTTAGTAGCCCTATTTGTGTTTTGTTCTTTCACTAAATGATTTGTGAGATCCAATAGACTTCTATCTAGAGCAATGAGATGCTTTACAAGAATAGTGAGAGCATTATCATCATTCAAAGGTGGGGCCATAGGAGAGACAAGAGGGGTAGGGGCACAAGTGGTCTCATCAAAGAAACTTGTCTCTGCGCTCGAGACCATCTCCTGAGAAGTGAAACTAGTAGTGACCTTTGAGAAACCCATCCCTATGCTTCAATGTCACACACTCCTTTGCATAAAATACTCAAAATTTGTAGATTGAGTTGTAAATCTCATAAAGTTTCACAACCCTCAAGTTTGCAATGCACACAAGATACAGGAGGAGGAATCCCCATACAAGGAAACAAACACTATGTTGTTCACATTGGGTTCACCAAAATGTAGAGGACGGGGACTGACTACTCAGAACTCCAGGTCACAGGAGAGTCTAAAAAATAGGCTTCCCTGATCTATCTTAAGGTAAAGGAATGTTTTAGAAGAGTTTGAAGTTTAAAGGCTAAAAAGGAAGAGCAACCTGGTTGCTACTATCCTTTTACAAACCCAGATGTTTCAAGAAGTCAGGTGAGCAGGTTTTTGAAGTTCAAATTGCAACTTAGGTAGCTTACTATCAAAGGAATACAATGCGGGACACAAAATCTAGTGTGGTGCGTTGGTGTCTCAGTGGTGTGCTAGCATCTGTATTGAAAAAAAGTGCAAGGTATAGTTTGAAATCAAAGAAAAATGACTAGTGACCTAACTAATGAAGTTTACTGCAATAGTGAAAATAGAAAGTAGTGAAATGATAGAATAACAAGAAGGATACTTAATACTTAATCTAGTTTATGAATTGACAAAGAAGTGTGAGGAAAGTGCACCTTCCTACCCATGAGTTGATATCTTCAAGATCTTCACCTCAAGGAGAACATGCACACAGAAGATGGGAAAATGTTGGGGCTGTGTTTAGAGGACTGCCTCAGTCAGTCCCCCACTTTGGTGTTTCCACCTCCACAGACAACTAGATAGCAACGATTGAAGAAAGATGATAAAGAAATCTAATAAAAATAGAAATACCAAGAAACACATAAACACCAATATGCTATGATATCAAATATGATAATGAAAAGTGAATGGGAAATGGAAGGATATCACCTTCTCAACCAAGGGCTCTCAAGGAAAATGGAGGAAGGAGTGAGCGTGCAAGCCTTCAAAGACCAACGTTGCCACAAAAACAAGAGGAGTGAATAAACAAAACACTAACTTGCAGCTTCAATGGAGGTGGTGGAGCTTGAAAATGAGTGTAGAAGTGTGTAGAGAGTTTCCCAATGTGTGAAGATGATCAAGAATCATGAAAGAATGGATGAGATGGCCATTTGAAAGGTGAAAATGGAGGAAAAAGAGCCATTTAAAGTCAATCAAGGGAGTAATAAGTGTTACACTTTGTGTCCAATGGAGGAGTGTAATGCCTCTACGGATTCTAGAGGTGGGAATCCAGTCAAGACGTCAGTGTGCCGTATAGACGTATGTGCACCATGCTAGCATCCAAGATCACTAGTACAAAAACAACAATATATGACTAAAAAAACTACTAAAAAACTACTTATAAATGACTAAACATGGTCATGTGACCATTAGTTGTTTATTGCCAGTCATTTATAACGTGACCAAATTGATTACTAAACCATTTTTAGTCATTTATTGGTTGTTTTGTTTGATTGATTTGGTAGTATATTTAGTTGTTGATTTAGTCATTTATTGTTGTAATCTAGTCACTCATTTAGTCATTTTTTATTCAATGATATATTTAGTCATTGATTAATGTAATCTTGTCACTTATTTAGTCATTTTTTATTCATTGATATATTTAGTCATTAATTTAGTCATTGGTTGTTGTTAACTGGTCACTTATTTAGTCATTTTTATTCAGTGATTTCCATCCATTGGTATTGTATTTAGTCATTGATTTTAATCATCATTATGATCAATTTGGTAGTTCATTTAATTTTTTTTGTTCACTAATTTCTGTTAACTAGTAGGTATATTGATACATTGTTTATTAATTGAATAATCATTATATATAGTCATATTTATTCATTGATATTTGTTAGTTGGTAGTATATTTAGTCAATTGGTAGTTTATTTAATTGTTTTTGTTCACCGATTTTTGCCTATAAGTGTTGGAAATGAGATAATGCTTTAATTGAGGTTTAAACATATAAAAACACAGAAAAACATAATCAATTATTCATTTGCACATAATGAAACAACTATTAAGAAGGAAAAATACTAAAATTTTATTGAGAAAAGGTGTTCTTACAATAGATACAAGACAAAAATATGTGTCTTTACTTTGAAAAATGTGTTACAAAGTGTGTTTCTTAGTTCTGCGACTAAGAAAACTAAGTTACAATGCCTTTTTTTTTTTTTCTTATGCAAGATATTACAATTTTGATGACAATTCTATGTTGCAACTTATTTGCAACTGCACATACATGTATGTTGCACTCTCTACAACTTTTCCTCTTCTTTGCACCTCTTTATCTACTTTGTATTTACTTCTTTTTCTGCTCTCCTATTCTCTGCGTCTACTACTTTCATAGCAACATATCCCCTCTTCTATAATGCACTAGTTTGAATGAGCAGAACCCAAACAAAAAGAGAAAAACATAATCAAGGGGTTTTACATTACAGGTGCAGTAAGATAGAACATTCTCTATTCTACTCACAAAATGTACACCCAAATCAGATTCTTTGGTTTTTGTTTGGGTTCAACTTATTCTGGATCATTACATTCTCTACTTGTAACTTCACTCTCCACACTCTACTACTGCTAACACTTCTTTTTCTCTTCTTCACTTATGGCTTGAAAAAAAAAACTAAGATTCTTGAACAACACATTCAAACTATTGCATAAAGCAATGGGCCAAGTTGTCTAATAACTAGTACTACAAGATCATAAACATCAACTATGTCATTTTTTTCAAATATTTTAGTGGCCACCGTGTGAAGGTCCCTTCTTTCTCTTTCAGACGGACAAATCTATCTATTTTGTCTACATAAGCAAGGGGTATGTTACTTGTGACCTTTAAAATACTTACATTTGCATCTCCCGTTCCTTTCAATTTGACTCCATGTAAAATAGATAGTGAGTGAATCTGCCCAATTCCTACAACAACACCAATAAACGGATCCAATACCTCAAATTTATCCCCTTCTTGGAGTTTATCAATAAATATCTACAAAAAAAAAAAATACACATTATATTGAGATATAAAACACACATTATATTGTTTTTATAGCTATATGTAATTTCTTATGTCTTGGAACAAATCATTTTTTATATGTGCTTTTTTAGATTATGTTGAATAATAAAGAAGCAACTTTTTACTCTGAAAAAAAACTAACCCATTGCAAGGTACAAAAAAATGGAGGGAAAGACTACAACTGTGCTAAACTATACGAGTACTTTAGAAAGAGACATGGATTGGCAATGAAGTCCCCCCAACTGAGGACCATGACAACCCCGAACACAATGCACTAATGCATTGTCAAAATTTATGTATGCACTCTATTACAACTAAGCTCTAAGCTTCCATATGTAAGTTATATGTTCTCCCTAATTTCCATAATTTATGTATACTAGCTAATTACACTTCACTACTATTCTAACCAGCTTCTATCAAATAGGTAATGATTACCCTTATTTACATAGTAAAAAACCATTACTTACTTGAATAGTACTTACTTGCATGTGGTTTCATAGCACTCACCTCGAGTTCAACACAACTAATACTATGAATATCATGTGCATGCTCGTCGAGTTCATCATCATAATCACTATCAACATCATTGCAGACATGAAGTTGCACAACTTTTCAGAGAGTTCTATTGACAGGGCCTTTTTCTTTTCATTTTGCTGTCATATAATTGCTCTACATGTGGTTTAATCATCATGCAAAAATTAATATAATTCAAGTAAAGAATGAAAAAGCTATAAATTTTTGTCCAAAAGAACATTTTAAGAATGAAGAATGCAAAGGCTATAAATAATTTTTATCCAAAAGAAGAATGACAAAACATTGGGATATAATAACTTACAACTTAAAGAATGCAAAAGCTATAATTTTTTTCCAAAAGAATATTTTAAGCATGAAGAATGACAAAACATTGGGACAGATAACTGATAACTATTATATTATCTCAACTTCAAGACAACTAATACGACTATGCTGCACATTCTTGTCCACTTTATCATGATCAATATCAATATCGACAACTTTGTTGACATCATGAAGGTGTTTTTGTTTTCCTATTGATTTGATAAAATTTCTTTGCATGTGGTTTAACCACCGTGCAAAAAAATATACAAAAAATTCAATAGCCAAGTAAAGAATGCAAACTATAAATTTGTCCAAAAGAATATTTTCTAGATCACTCCAACAATAAAGAAATTAGGTTAGATTCTCTTATGCTTAGATTTCAATAATCTACATATTAAGAGGAATTTGTATACAAAATTTCCAAACAAGAATAAATTAGATCAATAGAGCCTCTTACCTCATATGAATCCATGGATTTATGCTCATTCCATGCAAAAACTATAGGGTTAACAAAAGCAACCAATTGTGAAACTTGTTGAGTGAGATCGAATATACAACTCATTACCTTTTGGTACCCTAGTTCATTTGAGTTGACATGATCTAGAGAGACTCCTATTTGGCATTGAATAGATGGCTATGAAATCTCTATTGATGAACTAGATTTCCACTTCATCCTACTCTTAGATTTACTAGGATCTAGTGCTACCATATAATTGAGAATATCTTCTGCACCTGCTTCAATATTACTATTTTGCACCTAAAATATAATGTCAATTTCAACATATAGTCAATTCAATAAAAAATTGAAATAAATAACACAATGTTAGTAGAATCAAAAATCCATACACTTACTGCAAATTTTTCCATTTTAGCATTCAACCTACCTCAGCCAAATGCATATCCAACCCTCACATTATCTCTTGCTCTCTTTCCTCTATTACTCTTTGCCAAATATTCTTTGGAATGCATACTTTCTTTCAATGCCTCCCACTATTTGGGAGATAGAGTGGAGTCTAACCTCTCTTTCCCTCCATGATCATTTTTCTACAACTGTATCTAAAATTGTTCATAAAAATTCTCATCTTTTGCTTGTAATATTTTCTAGAGATTTGTCCACTAGTAGTCTCAAAAGCATTTTCCATAGTTCGTGGATCTTTCTCTACAAAAATTGATTTGCAAATATCCAAATGGACCCTACATCTTACACCTAACTCTAAGGCCCACTTTGTAGCATTTGGCCCAATGGGCTCACCATCTCTCGATACCTTGACCAGGAATGGCTTCTTGCCTTCTAATTTTTTTCTTTTGTATTCCTCTTTGTAGATCTGTATAAATCTGGAATTGATCTTTTTCTTTTGACAAAAGGAGACACATCTTCTATTAAACCACTACTATTATTTCTGGTTTATCCACTAGTTCCATTAAAAGTTCTAGATGCAACAGGGGCATTCTGAGGCACAACAAATGCAACTATTTGTCTCTCTTCATGACTTTCATTAACTGAAACTTCATGCTCCTTGGCCACATCAGGTGTGGCATGAGTAGGTAGATCGGTACCGATCTTTGCATATTTCACATCAAACACATCCTATAGTGTTGAATAAATCTTCTGCAGACTTGTTGTTCCTTTGCTCTGATGTTGTTCAATAATCTCTCTTAACCTTTCTGCTAAGAGATCATCACGACATTGGATGTCACCATGTGCTATATCAGGTTGCACATCATCACAAGTATTTTTTTCGCCAACTACATTTTTTGAATCACAAATGTGTTGGCTTTTACGAGATGACAACATTGCATCTTTTCTTTCCTTTTGTTTTTTCTCCACATTTTCTTTGCACTCTTGGTTTTTCATGTCAAACCAAGACGCGATAAGTATTCATTATTCTTGGCCAATTTTTCACTATGCACATGCTCGTAATTTGTCTGAAATTTTAGTATTATGATCACTATCATCTAATTTGTGCCTTATAGTCCTTTTCCTCAACATTCCTTGAATTCCAAATAAACAATAATGTATAAATCAACAACTTGAATCATTAAAAATTTATTGAGTTCATAAGTTGATAATTGTTGACTTTCCAATCCGCTGATAACTGTAAATGGAAACTTAAAATAGAATTTAGTTTATAGATTAAAAAGAATTTATAGTGAAAAACCAAGAAGATGTTTACAATTACAGGTATCAGACAAATTTTCCATAGGGATATATTCACAAGAAAAGAAATCATAAAAACATAGCACAAGTAGGATGAAGGAAAAACATAGTCTATTTCATAATGAGGTGTGTTAGAACCTTAAAATTTTGCCTAGTTCCATCATCAAAATTAACCTTGAGCTCCATGACTTGAGCCTTGACCCTTATATTCCTTTTTAATTTTGACTAAGCCTCCCCACTGTAAACAAACATATAAATTTTTTAGGTCTGAATGACACTGAAAGACCTATACAAATCCAAAAATTCATCATATATACTTAAGAAAAAACATGCCTGGTTGAAAACAATTCAAATCCCTTAACAGTCCCTTACTACAATCCCTCGGTAGTAATTTGAACCCTTCGTGGGTTGGTGGCATGTAACAAACAACATGAAGATATTTACCGCCATACCGTGGAAGTATTATGATGAGGATGTGGTTGGGTGGTATGAGAGAATTTAAATACATCATAAACCACCATACCATGAGAAGGAAAAATGAAGGGTGCAGTATAGCGGGGAATAACCCGCCATCCCATGAGGAAGATCATAAAGGCATGCGGTAGGGTGGTATGAACCACTATACTATAGAAGGATGTGATGAAGCATGCGGTATGGTAGTAAGCTATATGTGACCGTTAATATAAATCATAGTACTACAAGTTAAACAAGTCAAGCTTGCATTATAGAGGTAAGGATCCCACTACCCCGTGGTGAAATGCAAAGAAGCATGCGGTATAGTGGTGTATACCCCTCTATCCCATGGAAGTTATAGAAAGTGGCAATGATATAGTGGTATTAAATGCATGAATCACATCAACCCTATGATCTTATAAAATTAATGGTGCATATTCAAACTTGAACTATGAGCAAAATATTTGGTGTAATTTTGATATTAATTTTGACATGACTGACCTTAAAAGCCATTAAACAGAGAATTCAACATTCTCTTTGCACTCTTTTGGAAAAATTATCGTGCAGGGAGCTAGGAGTTCGAGGAGGCTAAGCTCTACAACTATGCACAAAATTCTTTGTGAAATAAGATTTACGAGTACAAGATTGTTTAGAATTCTACATTTTAGAAGTATAGGAGAAGTAAGATAGTTAAAGATCATTCCACCCAAGAAGAAAGAACTTGAAACTAAAAAATGAAGAATCTAAGGTTAAAAATAGGTCCTTACAATAGTCTATCTTGGATATGCTTCTTGAATCAAATGATAGAGGATTTAACAAAGTTTTTAATGATGTGGCTCATGGTTGTAGAGATGCCCTTATCCCTATCTCTAGGTGGGAACATTCTAGTAATTTTATGATAAAAGGGAGGACAAGATTCTAGTATAAAATCCATGAGAATTATATTTGGCCAAGTTAATTGTTCCAACTGTTTTTATAGATGTAGAGTTCATTAGAGTATTGGCTCAGAGTTATCATCCTTCTACTAGGTCTGTGAGATTTCTAGATGGTTCACCATTAGTTGTGTTGAATAAAGCAGCCATCATTGAATGTTTTCACCTAAAAAAACAAGCCCTTACTAAAATTGAGTTGCAAAGAAGTGAAGAATAATATACTAGATTGAGGAGAACCTATAGAAGTGATGAACTCCCCATTTACATGACAAAGGGGTGTGAAAAATAGGATGATTCCTATATTCCCTTCTACTATTGAACCATTTATTGTCATAGATTTCCAATTCTATTTCAAAAAAACCTACTTTACTCTTTGTCAAGTACTTGGGATAGATGCACAAGAGTGAATTCAAGTTAGTTTAATGATTATGCCTATGAGGATCCAAAACCTTGAGATACACATTGAATATGATTTTGCCTCATATCTTGAGAAATCATTACATGAAGGATTTTTGCAAGTCAGGGAAAATAGACCCCCATAATATTCAGGCAATATTCTTTGTTGTTCTACCGATATTATACCAAAATAAAGATAGATGGACCAAAAGGATGTGTTTGGGTAAGATTGACCCGTAGGGGAATTTCCTGCCAGTGCAATGATGGTGTTATATATGGGACAATAGATGTAAGAATTCAAATTATGTGATATTCCATGATGACATTGTGTACAAAATTATGAGAGTTCTTGGCCACCCACCACGAAGACTACACACACTTGTGCTACAACTGTTAAGACCTTTGGATTTGAGACTTGAGCAAGGCCATACTTATAACTTCAATGATTTTTTTTCCTACCATATATCACAATAATCAAGATTTATGGATGCCCACATGCCCCACATATACTACCAAAGTTTTTCCCCCCTTCGATTAGCCTTTTTAGAGTTCATGTGGAAGATTCTATGGATGGAAAAGGATGTCATGCATAAATAAAGGAAGTGTAAATTTCTACCCAATTTGACAATCTGTGGGGAACTATTAGTGGGATTTGATACACTTGAAGAGTTGTAGAATTATCTAAAAACAAGGAACTCTTTAGATTCTAAAAAGGAAAGAGTTTTTGACCCTAAGGGTTACATGAATTTTGTAAGACACACCATCCTTACCAAGGCTATGGTTACTCACCAAATTGATTATGAAGAAGATGTAATAAAAAATTGTTTCACTCCTCAAGAGGTATATTAGAGGAAGAGAGAATGGGAAATTATGAAAAGGATTGGGGAAGAAAGAAAGATGAAGCACAATGATTTCTTGGGGTATTTCATAGACGAAGCAGATCCTCTCAAGAGGATTGATATGATGATTGATAAGTTTCATGAAATATATGATAAGTCTACAGCAGAGACGGAGAGACCCTCCAAATTGTCTCCCAAAAGGTTGAGTGGTATTGTAATTATAGAACCAACTTTGAATACTATTTCAATATGTCATGCTCCTCCAAGATCACCTCTTAAACAACTACCTTCTAAAAACAAAATACACAAGAGATAGACCCACTTGTTTCCTATGCTTTAAGTGAGGAGGTTGGAGATACAAAAGAAGTAGTTAATGTGTTAAGACATTTGAAGGATGATGTTGAAGTAGACCAACCTATGCCTGAAACTGAAGACCATAGGCTTGAAGCTAGAGCCAATATTCAAGTGCAAGGAGAAGAGAAATGCGTGAGGATGAGAGGGTAATTACAACTCTTAGGTCTTGGAAGATGATGAATTTATGAAAACCCTTGAATTTAAAGAATTTTTGGATTAAGATGAAAATGAGAGAGTTTGAAGTGAGGGTTGAAATAAATAAGATGGAAGCCAAGGAATCCCAACATGACCAGATAGTAGCCCAAACTTTTAATAAATTAAGGATTGATAATATTGATTTCGACCCACAAGAGGCTAAAGAGATGATTTTAAAAAGTAATATAGTTATTGTCCTTGGTATGGAATTTAAGAAAATGTTTTTACTTGATCAAGTGAGAACACATGAAGACCTAGTGTTGATTGTTGAGTTTGACTTAGATGAAGGGGTAGGTGGTACATGGTATAACCCTAGGATTGAAACCTTGGCATACTAGGCCAAACAAAAGAGTACACAAAAAACAAGGTCACTAGATGTAGTGCAAGAAATGAAAGGGACAACTATGTTGAAAACATTAAAGGATACATCTCCTCTAGAAGCTGCAATCATGACAATGCATTCAACTATGTTCACTCGAGCTGCAGTTAAGGAGATGGAAGCTAGATTGGGAGAGTACGAAAAGGAACACAAGTTTTTAAATGATGAAGTCAATAAATTTTTATGGAAAATATGAATTTGAAGGAAGAATTGAAAGGAGCAAGCCCCTCACAGAACAAGGAAATAATGTTATACCAGCCTCCTCCTCCTCCACTAGTTGATATAGAAAGTGCTTCCATTGAACAAGTGAGCATTCTTAGACAGGAGATAGAAGAGTTAAAGAAATCCAATAATGAGTGTAAGGAAGGAGTGAAAAAGCAAATATGTAATGTTTTAGAGAAGTTCCTCGAGCATAGGATAAAGCTAATTAAGGATAAAGCTAATTATGGATAAGTTAGAAAGTGTGTATGATTCCTACAACTCATTGACATAGGAAATTGATCAGATGAAAACACATGTACCCATATTGGATCCCCTTTTTAAGAACAGGCAGACCATACACCACACATTGTTAACCTTGTGCAGAATCTTATAGAGGATTACTAAGGCTCTCACAACATTAAAACCTACAGAGTAGATGGCCAAAATAGTTATAGATGAATTTCAATTTATACAAGGAGATGACCAAAAGATCAGAACAAGAATAGATTCATTTCATACTCTTAAGCAGTGGTTTGTGCTAAAATTATTGAAAAATGATGATCAATTGAAGGACCTTAATGAATGGGAGAGTGAATTTGGCCATATTGTTCCACATTGCATCACTCACATACAAAATCATGGCGAGATGAGTCTTCATAGCTTCAACTTAATTGTGGATGGAGTAATAGCCTTGGATGTTGGATATTCTAAGTTTATCATGGATGGTGATGCATTACTAGACAACCGATGGAAGATTCACGTTGAAAATATATTGAAAATTTAAGAATACAAATGACCACATGATTATAGAGTGTATTAGTGGGAGCAGAAGTATTTGGCTCCTCCTGAACAATAGGCCTTGGGGCTGTCACAATGGAAGAACTGGACATTCAAATACACTAATATGGAGAAAGGACCTTTAACAAATCTTTAGTGATCACGGGTGCCTTATGGAGACTAACAGACTATGGTGTCACGAGTGTTGCAAAATTCATTAGTTATCTACTTTCTTTATTTTCTCTTAATTATGTTTTAAGCAAAACTAATGTTTAGTTTATAGGAAGTGGCATGAATTTTGAAAAGATGTCATATTTTGTAATGGTCTGAAGCTTGTTACTTCTCTTATAAAAGAGAAACCAAGACCAATTTTTGATATCATCATCATAGGAATTTATAGAAACAAATATGAGGAGACTTCTATTATATTGTAATATCTATTTGAAGCAATCAATGGAGAAGAAGATTTAATCTAGTGCTCAAATTCTAGTCTCGATTATTTATTGATAATATTGTGTATGATTAGATTTTTTATGTATTTTAGGAGGGAATATAGGGGTATATTATGAATTGGTATCAATTATTTGTTCATAATACTGTGTATGATATAATAAGTTGTGGTCTCGAATTGTGGTATTGGATTTTTTTATGTATTTTAGGTGGGAATATAGGGGTATATTATGAAAGTAGTATTTTAGATATCATTTTATTGAAAAGATTGATTTTTTTAAAATTTTGTAGTCTCTTAGTTTTAGTTTTCATTGTTAGTCAAACCTAACAGATTATTTCTTTGTTTGTAATGAGGATGCTTGGTTCACCTAATGTTAAGATATCTATATGTATTATTAAATCACAGATGTTCATTATTGTTTCCTTCACACAAGCATATTCAATGCATGTGGAGGCTAGAAGCTATATTACAAACTAAAGTTATCATCTAGGACATACAAGAAAACTCTAGCATCTAGAAAACATATAGGACATACAAGAAATTATATTCTAACTAAACAAAATTATATTCAAATTGTTGATTACATTGCATTGCACATCTTTCAAACTCAAAGCATTACTTCACATTGCATAACTAATAACTAGATGTTGATAGATGACAAAATTTCAATTACAATATAGTTTTTACAAAGTCAACCTAAGAAATTATGCAATTAATTCACATTGCATTACTAATAACTAGTCCACTTCCAATTGCATTTGCTTGTCATGGAATTCCGTGAGACCACATTTATTTGAGGCATTTTTTCAAATAGTTCACTGCCTTGTCTATGCTACCACATTTTTCATACATATTATCTACCAATGAATTTTATCAAATAGTTCATTTCCTTGTTGCTATGGCTAAAATCCTAAAACAAGTGCTTTCGAACAAGCTATGGATGCTTGGAAAAAATATATCAAATCATAATAGTAAGCAATAACATAGACAAGGTAGTGAACTGGATGAAAAAATGTCCCAAAGAAATGTGGTCTCATGGTGATGGAATGCTATGAAAATCCATAATAATTCACTTTTCATGGCATTCTATCACCACGAGACCACATTTCTTTGAGGATTTTTTTCCAAAGTTCATTGCCTTGTCTATGCTACCACATTTTTCATACATGTCTACCAAAGCATTTTATCAAACAGTTCGTTGCCTTGGTACTATGGATAAAAGCCTAAAACAGGTGATTTCAAACAAGCTATGGATGCTTGGAAAAAATCTATCAAAGCATAGTAAGCAACAAGCTATGGTCTCGTGGTTTTTTTTTTGGCACGAAAATCAATGTGATTTTATTTGCAGGTTTTAAACACATTTTTTGACAATTTTGCTGTTTGAAATGGGGAAAAATCTCTGTGGTCAGTTTTGTGCATTTTTTAATTGTAGGATTCTCACAATTAGTGAAAAATGTAGTGTTCATGAAGGAATGCAAAAGATGCATAGAGCCTTTGAATTATACATGTACTGTGCAATGGAATTGAATCATTTAGCAAACCATTTTTCCTTCATAGGGAAACATTTTCTTGTGGAACAACTGACTGAGATAACTCTTGTTTCAACTGACCACCCTCTAATGAAATATAATTTATATTATAATATTGCATGATCTTATCATAGTAAAGGTGATTATGACACCACTGGCCACTACTACATGTCATCGGTCAAGGAAAGCCAGAGGCCATAGGATTTTGTGGACAGGTTTAATTGAAGCTGGGAGATCTTAAGAGTTCTCTCTCAAATTTTGAAAAGGTTCTGGAGGCCCACGCTAAGAACTATGAGAGCTTAAAAGCTGCAGGCCATATATATGCTTAGCAAGGTCAAGAAGATAAGGCTTTGGAAATTTTAAGAAAGGCAACTCGCATAGATCCATGTGATGCCCATGCATTTATCAAGATGGGTGAGTTATTAATATCGATAGACCCTAGTGCAACCTTAGATTCTCTTAAGACAACAAAGTCTCTTTTGAAGAAGAGAAGAGAAGAAGTACCCATTGAATTGTTAAACAACATTGGGGTTCTTCATTTTGAACGTGATAATCTATAGTTGGCTCAAAAAACTTTTATGGAGGCATTAGGAAATTTCATTTGGGTTGAATTCATAAATAAAATCCCCAGTGCCAATTCTACAGTTTTTTCTATGTGCTTTTAAGGATATGGAATTCTTCCATTGACTAGAAGAAGGTGGTGTTTCACTTGAGTTACCATGGGATAAAGTCACAACACTATTTAATCTTGCTAGGTTGTTTGAACAACTACATGATACTAAAAAAGAAAATCTTTTATATAGGCTAATATTGTTCAAGTTTCCTAATTATGTGGATTCATATCTATGCCTTGCAGCCTTGGCTTGGGCTCAGAATGAGATCAGACTAAACCTAGAATTGATTGGGGATGCACTTAAGGTGGATCAAAACTCATCAAATTCTTTATGTATTCTTGGAAACATGAAATTGAAAATAGATGACTGGCTTAAAGAAAAAGAAACAATTAAAGCTACACAAAGTGAATCAGATGTGAAGAATTCTTATGTTGACACTTCACTTGGAAATTGTAATTATTTTGCAGCTTTTCACAATGAGATGAGGGATCCAAAGAATAAGGCAACAAATCTTGAGAAGGCTAGAGAACTGTCTTGAAAAGTGTTGGAATAGAGACCAGGAAATGTTTATGCTGCAAATGGGGTAGCCATTGTGCTAGCTGAAAGGGGTCAATTTGATATTGCAAAGGAAATTTTTACACAAGTACAAGAAGCTGCTACAAGAAACATCTGTGTTTAGATGCCTGATGTGTGGGTAAATCTAGCACATGTTTACTTTTCACAAGGATAGTTTGCGCTTGTAGTGAAAATCTATCAAAATTGTTTGAGGAAATTCTATTTTGGCATTGACACCCAAATTTTATTATATTTAGCTCGAACACATTATGAAGCAGAATAGTGACAAGATTGTAAAATAATATTATTAAGAGAAATACATTTGGTTCCCTCAAATTACATGTTACACTTTGATGTTGGGGTTGCAATGTAGAAGTTTCAACTTCAACACTTCAAAAGAAAAAACGTATTGCTAATGAGGCTCATCAAGCAATGTCAAAATTAATGAATGACTCTGTGTGTTTAGCCAACTATCAACTATGGCAAGCCCTCATACACATGGATTTGATTAGAAGAAGATACAGTTGCATGTTGACTACTGTAAACATTTTCTTGATGCTACCAAAGTTCATAGAGAAGCAACAAAATGTGAAGAGCAGCAAAGTCTTCAAAAGCTAGGAGTAGCACACCAACTTGTCTTGGATGATGAAGAATGAAGGATTCAGATGGAAAGGAGAAAGCAATAGGAAGAACTTTAGCAGGTGATGCAACAAGAGGAGAAATTTGAACATGTGAGGGAATTATGGAAGAGTAAGCGTAAGGATAGGGATGATGACAATGATGAGGTTGGTCAATCTAAGAAGAAATGAAAGAAGAAAAAGAAGAATAAGAAGGATAAGGACCACAAGGCTTATGATTCTTATATGGAGGAACCTGATGTTTCCATGGAAGTGTATAGGAGTAAATTTGCACCATTTACACAAATTCCCCTTTCAAACACCCTCATCTTAGAAAATCAAATCCGAAGGAGAAATTCCACATTACCCAACTGCCTTCTATCCATTTGGAATTTGTACCTTGTGTCAGTGAGGGAATATTTTTCGGGGACACACATGCGGTGCATAGACATTTGCACAGTGCACTATTGTCCTTGATAGATTCCCGCATCTAAAGTTGGCAGAGGTGTTACACACCCGATTGGGGTCAATCTTTAACATCCCTCTTTGACCAACCGACCCCAAAAATGTTAGGTTCTTCTCCATTCTCCTTCAAATTCATTCATTCTTCACTCAATCCATCCCTTTTTTCACATCTCCTAACTCTTCAATCTCATTCTCTAGCATTCACTTCACTCTCAGGAAACATTTCAACACTCCATTGCAGTAGCAGCACTCCATCAACTCCACATTGCAAGTGTGAAGCAAGCCATAGAAGCGTGGGCTTGGAGTCTTGCGAGACCTCCCTTCATCGCAGTCATGGCTGTGGTGACTTTTCCAAGTCCATATTCTCCTCCATTAGCTAGTGAGCTTTTGGGTGGAGGTGGTAACGTTTCACTCTTCTCCTTTGTGATTTAGTTGAGTAGCATTGTATTGTTTTGTAGTGTGTATTGCTCTCTTTTCTTTCTTTTATCGCATATTCTACTCTGTTGCATTTTGGTTGTCCATGGAGGTGGAAACACCAAAACGGGGGTCTGACTAATGTAAGCCCCTATATAGCTCCAATAATTTCCCCTTTTTTCTTGTGTGTAGGTGAGCGTATGTGTGGAGCTAGCTAGTGAACAGGTGCTTTTGTGAGATTATCTTCATCACCTTAGTTTTCATTTACTTGCTTTATCATCTTCATCTCTATTTATCATACTTTATCATTCTATTTCTCCCGTCAAAACCGACTAGCTAGGTTGTTAGTTATTTTTTAGGTCGTTTGTATTGTGTTTACTATTTTTTAACCTTACAAACGCCAGTGCGCCCAAGAGATGCCAACGCGTCATACTATCATCCCAGAACCATCCTACCATCCTAGGATAGAGAGCTATCTGAGACACAGTATCGACTCCCAAAACTAGCTTACCTAGCCCAATCCTAATTTCAAGATCTGTAGAGTGATAAAAGTACGTTATAGTGCTCATCATTCTTGATCCTTATCCCAAGGCATCTTTTAGAGTGAGGTAAGTTAGGGCAGCCCTCTGCTCTCAACTCTCCATGACCTAGAGCCTTGACGTGGTTGGTACCCCTCTCTTACATTTTTAGTGAACCCAACGTGAACCATTTTGGTTCTATTTTGTAGTGTTGAAGGCTCCTTTCCTTGTGTTCTATGAGCATTGTAGGTGTGAGTGTTTAGAGGCCTTTCGCCTTACAACCCAACCTATGACCCCTAGTAGGCATAGCTGGAAGGTTCTATAAGTGTTGCATAATGAAGCCTTAATTGGGTCACGATCTAATTGTAAACCTTTGGGGGGATTTGTGAGAGTATTGTTTAGTGTGTGTGATGGCCTCTTTTTTGCATCTAGCTATCCCCTATGTGTATCCTATGAGTAGTAGTCCAAGTATAACCTTCACCTCTAATGATCCATCGATGGGTTTTAATAGAGAACCATCTCTTCTTTATATCCCTGCGTGAATCAATGGGAACACTATAGCAGGTGTTCATGTTGAGCCAATGTCTCAGGTGAACATTATAACTGAGGAGATCATGTTAATTAACTTCCTGCATAATGATGGGTATGACGCACCTGTGAGCACCATTTGTACACATAACATAATTTATGTACCTCCCCTTGGTAGTATCATTTTGTTAGTAATTATTAGACCTAAATCTATAAACCTAATGTTTGATATAATCTCAGGGTTTGAACTCTTTAGAGTAAAGATGGGTATCCCTTGGTTAGTAGCTATGAATGCAGTTCCCTTGGTTGTGCACAAATATTTAAAATTTATTCATGAGGGTTTCTTGCATGTGATCCATGACACTGGTTATAAACCACCAGTTGAGTGTGGTAGTTACTCCTTAGACCACTTTTGGCCTAAACCCGTTGGTCCACTTCCACCTAGGAAGGGCATCTTGTACCAGACATATCAAAAGTACAACAAAGGGCACTTAATGCTTAAAGTGAGATACCCTCCATCACCTTATGTTGTTCCACATAGGGCCTATTTGAAAGTTGACAGTGATGTTACCAAGGCCCATAGAAGAGGAGAAGAGAATCCCTCTCAGAGTCCCTCTTCTTCCTCTTCTATTGTTCAGCCTGATGCTCCCTCTTGCCGTACTATGGCACCATTAGATTTTGTTTCATGCTTACGAGAGAATCCTATGTTGTCCACTTGGTGAAAGCCCAAGCATCCCTCATTCGAGCTTCCCATTTTTCCCATAGAGCCTAGGCCCATTTGACATGACAAAAGAAATGGTCCTTGTGGGGAATCCTCTATGTCTCGGCCTCCATGGTGTTCCACAGCTTCTGCTCCCAAAGCAGTAAACGGGAAGAGGCCTGTTGCTAAGGCACTAGAGCTAACTCCCCACATTATTTCTTAACCTACTCCTCCTACTCCCATTCAAGAGCTTGTCCCTCCACCAGAAACGACTGTGATGGACACCCTTATGGCCGAGCAAGATCCTTTTGTTCCTTTGCAACTCCTGACCTCTAGCTCGAAGAGTCACAGAAACTGCCTTGCACATGAGCACAAGCATTGGCGAAAGGATCTAGTGGCTAAGCAGGCCGATTTATAGAAGAAGGAAGAGGAGATGACTGCCCCTACTTCAGAGCCTCCTGTTGTGTCCTCCTCTCTCCTCTCTACTTCTATTCAGTCTAGTTCAGTATCACTTCCAACTCCTGCTATGAGTATGAATGTGCCTAAACCCAAAAAGGCATAGGTGTTGATCACTCCTTCGACTAAGCTTCCCTTGTTGATGTCCCTTCTGGACATCCTGTTGTTCCCTAAACTTGTGGATATTCCAAATACTTTGGTGTTATCTTTTGCAGTTCTCTCCTCCTCTTCCTCTACTTCTCTTGCCTCATTTGTGGGGAGTTCACATCCCCTTACAAAGCAGAAGGTGGAGGATGGCCCTTCCAAAAATGGAGGGTGTAAGAGGAGCCCACCTTCTACAAAGGTTGGTCCTATGCTAGCTTATTCTCTCCTAATAATGGAGCAAGTTTTGACTTCCCCTGAGTTTTTCATCGCTCCCGAGGTACTCGATGAGCCAAGTGGTGAATCTCAATCATATTCCTCTATGTCTGTTGAGGTACGACATGGAACTCTAGTAAAGTGCATGTTCAACTCTCTGGACGAGGTCCCAGCCTTGTCGGCAATCTTCACGAAATCACTAACCATAGCTCCACAAGATCCTATTGGAGAAGACCTTGTGGGGCCTTCTTCCTTAGCCCTTGTTGTGGGAGGGTCAAAAGATCCTCCCCTAAATATTCCACCACTGCAGGCTCATCCTCGTTCCCCTTATAATGATCTAGATTAGGAAGCAGATGACCTCTTGGTCGATGAGTGTTAAGGGGAGGCCTCTTCTTTATCTTTAGATTAGATGCATGCGTGTTGTGATGTGTTCCCCCATTATTGTGTTATGTGTTCCTGGATTACCCTTTTCACCCTTGTTGGTGCTTGGATACAGTAGTCATTTTTTGTCATGAACCTTCTTCTATCTGTATCTTCATTCTTCCATGTTTGTGTTTTATTTTTAGAAAATTGGGGATGATGCAAAGTGTTGGGAGCATTTAGGCTTCCCTTCCATGTTGACCCAATTTTTTATTTTTACTTTGTCTTTCATGCGTTCTTCCTGATCTGGTGGGGATTGATGATCTTTCACCTTCATCACAATTACCTATTATTTATATAAGCATGAGCATATCTAACCCCACCAAACCAGATCCCCTTGTGTCCTTTATTTGTGATTATTTTTCTTTCACTCTTTTATTATCTTTCTCTCTTCTTTTCTTGAGTTATCCCTCTCATGTGTGACAATGCCATTTCTGCGGCACTTTGATTTTTAGGAAATGCATTTGTTGCTAACAAATCCTTTCTTGAGAATCTTTGCAAACTTTTTTTTAAGAATCACATTCTTGACTTGGACCCCTAACGGAACATGTTTCCTTCATCATAGGTTTGCAAAGAAAGAACTTGAGAACTTTCCTCTGAGGTGGGAGCAACCTTGACCTTCCCCTTGCAAGGGGGCATTTTCTTCCTTTGAAATTCCTTGATGAAGTGAACATATTTCAAAAGGATTCCTTGGTGATGAATTGATTTGAGAAAAAATTCCTCTATTACACCTTCAAACAACGCGTCCCTCAAGTGAACCCCTCTTCACGTTAGGTTCCCAAGGGACCCCTTTGAAAGTCTTCCAATTTATTGAGTTTGTTGGACTATCCACTTATTTGCTTGTGTGGATGCTTTGTGTCTCTTGGCATGTTTTATCTGTGGATTAACATGTCACTTCGCAAGTGCACCTATGAAGCCACTATCCAACTCTACGGAGTCCCCTTCTTTGGGTTTCCTCCATGTGAGAGATCTTGGGGGATGCCTCCTTGTGGGTCTGCATGCCTGTAAGGTGCTTACTTCTTTGGGTTTCCTCCATGTGAGAGACCTTGGGGGATGCCTCCTTGTAGGTCTGCAAGCCTGTAAGGCGCTTACTTCACCAGGCCTCCTTCATGTGAGAGATCTTGGGGGTTGCCTCCTTGCATGTCTGCGGGCCTATAAGGTGCTTATATATTAGGGATTCCTTCATGTGAGAGATCTTAGGGGTTGCCTCCTTGTAGGTCTATGGGCCTGTGAGATGCTTTCATCCTACGATATTTTTCCATCGTTGGTCTGAGCACCTTTGGTGTACTTTGTGTAGCTTCATAGTTTTGCGGGGCTATGGAGTCTTTTGTTCGAATATCCTTGGGGAGAGTACCTATGGAGTCCTTTACTTGTCCTGCACTTTTGTGCTCGCCAAATCGTGTTCTGCTTCCTCGATGGTTTATGTATACATTTCTAACACTACTAACTCTTCGATCTAGTTTACCGAAGCACTCATCAGTACTCGTGCTCGCTAAAGTGGGGGAAAAATGTATAGGAGCAAATTTGTACCCTTTATGCAAATTCCCCTTTCACACACTCTCACCTTAGAAAATAAAATCTGAAGGAAAAATTCCACATCACCCAACTACCTTCCATCCATTTGGCATCTGTCCCTTGTGTCAATGAGAGAATATTTATCGGGGATGCATGCGCGACATGTAGACGTCTGCGTAGTGCATTGCCATCCTTGACAAATTCTCACATCTGAAGTTGGCAGAGGCATTACATACCTGATTGGGGCCAATTTGTAACGTCCCTTTTTGACCAACTGAACTCAAAAAATGGAAAATTCTTCTTCATTCTCCTTCAAATTCATTCATTCTTCACTCAATCCATCCATTTTTTCACATCTCCTAACACTTCGATCTCATTCTCTATCATTCATTTCACTCTCAAGCAACATTTTAGCACTCCATTGTAGCAACAATACTCCATCAACTCCACATTGCAAGTGTGAAGCAAGCCATAGAAGCTTGCGCTTGGAGTCTTGCGAGACCTCCCTTCATCACAGTTGTGACTTTTCCAAGTCCATATTCTCCTCCATTGGCTAGTGAGCTTTCAAGTGGAGGTGGTAACGTTTCACTCCTCTCCTTAGTGATTTGGTTGAGTAGCATTGTATTGTTTTGTAGTGTGTATTGCTCTCTTTTCTTTCCTTTATCACATATTCTACTATGTTGCATTCTGGTTGTCTATGGAGGTGGAAACACCAAAACGGTGGTCTGACTGAGGTAGGACCCTATACAAACCCAAAAATTTTCTCCTTCCTACTTGTGTGTAGGTGAGCATACATGTGGATCTAGTTGGCGAACACACACTTTTTTGAGATTATATTCATTGCCTTAGCTTTCATTTACTTTCTTTATCATCTTCATCTCTATTTCTCATACTTTATCATTCTATTTTTCTCGTCAAAACTGACTAGCTAGGCTGTTAGTTAGTTTTTAGGCAGTTTGTATTATGTTTATTATTTTCTAATTGTATGGATGCCAACACACTTGAGAGATGCCAACGCATCACGTTGTCATCCTAAAACCATACTGCCATCCTAGGATAGAGAGTTGTCTGAGACATAGTATCGACTCCAAAAACCAACTCGCCTAGCCCAAACCTAAGTTCAGGATCTGTAGAGTGATAGAAGTACATTATAGTGCTCATCATTCTCGATCCTTATCCCAAGGCATCTTTTAGAGTGAGGTAAGTTAGGGCAGCCCTTTGCTCTTGGCTGTCTGTGACCTAGAGCCTTGACGTGGTTGGTCCCCCTCTCTTACAAGAAGATGAGGCAAATTATATGAGTGATAAGGCACAAGATGATGCAGAAAATGTCCAAGATCTTCTTGTAGCTACAGGTGTAGAATACTCTAATGATGGCGAGACAAATTCTCCAGTTTCAAAAAAATCATGAAGGGGACATGCATACTTTGATTTTGAAGATGATCCATATGATGATGATGTCTAGGCTTCCTGAGCTTTAACCAAACCTAACCATTATAGAAACATATTCCAAGAGAAGATGATGCATACAATAATGATGGATAAGCTACCTCAAAATTTTAGTCAATCAAATATGCTTTGTCCCTTCCAAATCCATTTGACATAGTTAAATGAGATCTTATCAAAAACCTCAAATGAATCATCTGTATGTTATCTTTTCATTTTTCTTCTTTCTTATTTTTATGGGCAACCTATTTTAGTCTTTATTTTAGAAATTTTATGTGTCCTTAAATGTATTATACTTTATCTTTCTATCAAATTCTAGATTAAAAGAACCTATAATTGAAAATAGATTATTTCATCTATTTTTATTTTACAGACCCAAATAGGTGGATTAAATTATTCTATTGTTAAACAAATCTTGTACAATGTAATGTCCCCTTTTCGAAATGAAACCAATTTGAAACTAAAATTATCATCGTTCATTTCTCATGGGCATTGGGGATTTTTCTCTTGGAAAATAGGAGTATAATAATAACTCAAGAGGATCTTAATTTCATAAAAGGGGCCACTTAAGTGTTAACATAAAATGTAATTATAATAAAGAGGGACTCAAGTAAATTGAAATTATAAATAAAGGATGTCTCTTATAATTGAAATCTATTTTAAATAATTCCTCTCAAATATCAATCAAAGGTCATGAAGGAAATTTGAAGAGTTATGTCTTTGGAGGAAAACTATATTTAAGAGAAGCTAAACAAGGAGGAGGAGGCATAATGATCAAGCATTTTATTTTTTTGATTTCTACTCCTTGTTGGTGTTTTGGACTTTGGTTCAATTAAATTGATGATGAAAAATCTCTAGGACTGGAATTGGAGGATGAAAACCCACAATTCCTTGGAGTGATTTCATATAGGAGTCACCATTGAGCTAAAATGTTCAAATTCCAAATTGATATCAATATTACACTTGTCTTGAAGGGGTGTTGTGACTTTTGGAGTAATATTGCATTCTTTTTGGCCAAAAATATATCAAGTTTGTGGTTACCATCCGCCATATAAGTCAGTTCCATTAAAGCATGATAATGGTTTCCTTATGTTCACTAGTTGTTGTTGATACATTCCATCATAGGTGCAGCTGTGAAAAAGGTTTCATACAACTAGTCACCAGCTTCCACATATATAAATTACACCATTATTTCTAGGGTAGTGTTGCAAGTTGGGGCACTTAGATATATGGTGGATCCATATGGTATGTGAAACTCTTGTACTATTTTTGAAACAATAATCTGAGTTTGGATTTGGTGCACAACCCTTTAAAATCATTGTCACATCCAGGGATCATTGTGGTGACTTCATATTTGATCCAGGTATCAAGAATATATGATCTATTATTGTTGAAGTTTTAGGACTGCAAGGACGAACATAAGTCCATATTGTATGCTTCATAACAACCTTGTTTTACTATTCCATCGACCAGTTTTCCTATCAATACAAGTATTTGATTTATTGCATTAGTATTTTTCATTTTCAGACTTTATCTAATCTACAAATTGGGTCCATATTGTTGTTTATTTGCATTGTACTATATCTATGAAATATCTCAATTTGTGTAATAAAAATTGTTAAAAAGGAGGGCATAAAATTGGAAAATACCAAAAAATAAGAAAGTTCTAGAATTGGGGACATTACAATGGTATCAAAATTGGATCTTGCCAGCCTGTGAGATTTCCTTCTTATATAGTCAAATGATAGAGCCAACAAATATTATCAAAGGGAACTTAGAAAAACTATCCATTTCCTAAGAAACAATTAAAGCTACACAAAGTGAATCAGATGTGAAGAATTCTTATGTTGACACTTCACTTGGAAATTGGAATTATTTTGTAGCTTTTCGCAAGGAGAGGAGGGATCCAAAGAATGAGGCAAAACATCTTGAAGAGGCTAGAGAACTATATTGCAAAGTGTTGGCACATAGACCAAGAAAATTTTACGTTGCAAATGGGGCAACCATTGTGCTAGTTGAAAGGAGTCAATTTGATATTGCAAAGGAAACTTTTACATAGGTACAAAAAGCTACAACAAGAAACATCTTTGTTCATATGCTTGATGTGTGGGTAAATATAGCACATGTTTACTTTGCACAAGGATAGTTTGTGCTTGTAGTGAAAATGTATCAAAATTGTTTGTGGAAATTCTATTTTGGCATTGACACCCAAATTTTATTATATTTAGCTCAAACACATTATGAAGCATAATAGTGGCAAGATTTTAAAAGAACATTATTAAGAGCAGTAGATGTAACTACTTTAAGTTGCCAATCAAAAAGATATAGCTTTTGTATTTAATGTAATGAGGGTTTCAAATTACCTATGAATTCGCTGTAGAGGGCATCCCAAAATCCGACTTCATTGTAGAGGGCCTCATTGGCTTCAAATTTGTTGCAGAAAACTTCAAATTCCTTGCCCTTACCCGCCTTTTCAAAAGTCTCTAGGTCGTCTTTGAATCTTTATCGCCCATGCAAGTAGCTTCTATAGTTGATCAAAATGCCCCAATGCCAAGATAACCTACAACTAACAAATGAAGCAACGAATATTTCTACAATGAACATGAATAAACACGAAGAAGTGCCAATACATCATGCATAATACACCATGCCAATAATTGGCCAAAATGTTTTTTTTAATTTTGTCTAATTTGTATTTGGTGACTAACTATTTAGTCATTTTTATTTCTGTGACTAAATAATTTTTTAGTCAACAATCAAATTAGTCATTTATTTATTCATTTATAGCCGAGTTGCAAAAAATTAGTAGAATTTAGTCATTTTTAGTTTTTGTGACTAAAAGTTTTATTCACCTAGTCATTTATTTTCTAAATTCTACTAGTGGATAGAATATCCCCCGCCGACATGCAAAACAACTGCCAAGTGGATAGGGTAAGGTGGTAGAAATATGGATTGCATTATTAGACTCAATTTTCTAAGGTAGGAGGTAGTGTAAATGTGGAATTTTTCTAGGGGTGCAAATTTAGGCCATTACACAAGGCTATTGAAAGGAAAAGAGAAATAAGTTTGTTTTGATGAAATTTTAAGTTCACAAAATCATGAATTTCATTGATAGGGAAATTTCATTGACAAGGTAAGTTCATTGATATAGGAGGTTCATCAAAAGGGTAATTTCATTAAAGAAGAAAGAAGAAAGGTCAGCCAAAGAATTTTTTGGCAAGTTTTTCAAATTTGTTAGTTTACTAATTGAGGAAGTATGCTAAAAGAAAAAGTGAGATTTTTTTGGTAAAATTTTAAGTTTGTGAACTCTTTAGTGTTCACCAATAGGGAAAGTTATCTAAAAAGGAAATTTCATTGAAATGGGAAGTTTTTTGATAGGGTTGGTTTCCTAATAGAGTAAGGTTTATGACCTCAACTTCATCAACAAGGGAATTTGGTCAAAAGAAGATACATCAAAATGAATAAAGATATGTTATAAATGCCCAGTGACCCCCACCTACATTTTTTGGAGTCTACAACTTTTCTATTATGCCTTCAATGCTTTGTAATGCTCTTAGATCAAACCTACATGATGCCCATGATTCATTTATTGTTTGCAAATTAATTTCTGTCATCTTAGGTCCACCTTTAGCCATCCTCAACAATGGATTTCTTGAGGGATTTCACACTTAATCGATTAAGCCACAAATTCATAGTTGTCCATGCATTATCAAGAATGTCCCTTCATGCCTATAGATGATATTTTATTTTCCAAGCCCCTATTTCTCATGGATTCTCTTCAAGCAGTTATGGTTAGGGCTTGACATGATTATTTTGTTATTATTTAGTATAAAAGCAACTTATTTTTCCTTTGTAAGGGTTCTTATTTTGGTTTTCTCCATGAGATATATGCATCTCCATTGAAAGGTGGTGAAATGGGATCTAATGTCAATATCTAACCTAAATCACACATTCCACCTTTGATATTTGGGGGACACAAAAATGACCAAAAGAAACTACTTGGCTATTGTCCTCAAGGAAGAGCTAGAATAGCTAGCCATGGTTTTGGTCCCCTTTTTGTTGAAATGATAGATTGAATGATGTGATGTGTGTGATTGATGATGGAAGCTAGGTGAAGCAATACAAGTGCAAAAAATTGTCATAGATTCAAAGAAATACATAATTGAAATGCACAAACAAGAATTAGGAGAGAAAAGTGTAGGAGATAAGAATCTGACATTAAATTTTGGAGAAAAAATGACTATACAAGGGTGAGGGTGCACTTGTTTGAAAATGATTCTTTTCAAAAGTTTAGAGTTTGTATAGGAGTATCAAAGTCTATAGGTTCTTCTCTATTAGAGTTAGCTTCTGATGTTTGTAAATCAATGAATAATCAATCTTTCCCTAATTTGATGAAGGAAGGTGTTTGCATGCTTGATCTAGGGTTTAATGTCTTGAGGTCTTCTATCTTCTCTAGTCCACTTTAGACATGTAACCTAAACGAAAGATAATAGAGGAAGGGTTGTGTTGTATAGGGGCTTTCCTAACTCAAACCCAATTTGGTGTTTCCACCTCCACAAATGAATATGATGATGTTGATAAAGAGTGCTTACCCTAGTTTGAACAAAGGAAAAAGGATAAAAATGAATGATAAATAACTATGTTATAACTTACCACTCATATTTGCATACCTTGTTGGACTGAGGTTAATTGGATCATCTCACATAAGGAGAATTTGATAGTTGTTTGAAGATCCCACAAAAAGGTTAGTTCTCATAACAATTACAAACATAAAACATGAAGTATCTTACAATATATGAATATGGATTTGATGATGCATTGTAAACATGATCTTGACTAATAAAGTGCTATAGAAGTGTTGCTTATTCTTCTCTTGAATTACCTTGATTTCCTTTTTGAATTTCTTGATATATCAAAATTTTATTTAGGTGTTCAAATGGAGGGAAAGACTTATATTTGTATGTGTTTCAACACTATCCACAATAATTCCTTTGATAATTTGACAAATGAATTTGAATTTTCAAACTTATTGAGGTTGACAATAAAATATTAAATTTTGGGCCAAATAGGGTAGACAAGTGTGAGGGTTTCCTAGTCTGGACCTATTTTGATTTTTAGGTGCTCATCAAATAAATAATTAATTTAGTTTACCAAAATTAATTCGATTTCTCGAAGATGGCAAAAAATGGATAATTTATAAGCATAATTGGGCTTAAGCACTTAGGGGGGAGCCAAACATAGTGTGAAATTGTCAAGGGTTATAATTTACGATGCTACATTTATCCCCCACTTTAGTGATGGTATACAATTACATTCATACTCGTACTTTTAGCATTGTAAATTGTCACCCTTGACAATTCACACTATGGTTTTCTGCCCTTTAAGGTATTGGACCTAATTAAGCTCCTAATTTCCAAAATTATGCATTCCATAGATTATTTTAAATATTTTTTTGATGATTTTCAAGCATAAAATCAACGATCTCATTTAATACTTTTCCCATGACACTTTAAACCCTCAAAAATAGGGCTAGGACATTGGTGCCTAGGGCATCTACATCCCCCTATTTTGGCTCCAAATTCAAATATGTCGGTGATGGAATTTTATTATTTGAAATTCAAATATTTAAAGTTGACTCTTGAGATTTAGTTTTTTAGGAAATTAGAATAATAGCATATAAATACCTAGTTATTTCATCATTTGAACATTAAGTGAGATTAACAAGAATCTAAAGAGCATTAAGGAAAATTAATGATCAAGCAATTATCAAGAGTATTATTCAGCAAGTCAAGAGCATCCATTAGAGTTTTATTGTAGCAATCAAGATCCAACATCATGTCAAAGTTTATGTGAGTTTGTTCATGTTCTTTGTTTTGTGAAGGCTAACCCTTGTTGTAGGTCTCTAAAGCATTCAAGCATTTAGCAAATCAAGAAAGCAAGATCCAAGATACTTGAGGTGATGTGTATGACTTCAGTCCTTCAAGGAAGCCATTGAAGGGTGGTGAGTTCCAAAACTTTGTGATTTTATCATTCCTTCCTTTCATTCATCCATTTATCATTGAATTTGGAAGTGTAGAAGTGGAAACACTTACACGAGGTTTGACTAAGGAAAGCCCCTAAAATGGCCCAACATTTCCTCTCTTTGTGAATGTGTAGATCTCCAAAGGAAGTTTGAAGAAACTTTATTAATTGTTACATTTGAAACCATAGGCCTTGACAACTCATAGAAATTCAATTACAAAAATATCCAACATCAATATGACAAATTTACAGATGAGAAATGAAAGTGTAGATTTGACTTCAGAGGACTACGAAAATAGATTTGAAAAATACCAAGCAAGATAGTGGCACCCCCAGCACCAACGTCCTCACAAATTTGGCTGAAATTTATACCATAGGTACACAATGTCCTCCCCTCTCTATTTCTGCTATTTGATTTCCTTTGTGACATCTTAGGCTTTCTATATTAGCATCAAAACATCATTTTGCACCATTAGGACAATTAGATCAATGTATTTCATTATTAGGTCATCTCCAGATTTGGTTAAGGGTTGGTTGACTCGCCTATTAGGCTGTAAGTCAACCTCATACCTTTTCAAAATTCATCAATCCCTCATTCCATCCTTGCATATATTCCCCACAACCACAACACATAAACATTAAACAATCAACTTGAAATTTGGGAAAGGTGTCAAACCCTAAGGAAAAAATCCAAAAGGTTTCCCTTTCCCAACATTTCAGCACTAAAGTAAGGAGAAGCCAAAAAGGTTCCTTTCATAAAAAATTGAGGAGGTAAGATGACACCAAACTATGGGATGCACTAGCTCCAAGACTCAAGATCATACCAAGCAACAATATTAGGATAAAGGAACACACATACATGTAAGACATAATGTAACAAAAAAAGAACATTATTCATAATGAAGACACAAAGAAAAAATGCAAACACGATGCAAACAAAGGAATGCACAAAGTATACAAATGAATACATGAAATATACAATGAATACATGAAGAAAACACACATAAGACATTCAAGGCAAAGACATAACAAACATGACCCAAATATGAAGCATGGATTAAAACACGATATGCATGAAAAAACAAGGTTAGTATACTAAAATATTTGAGTCAGTAAGGTACATGGACCTTAGTATGAAAGTTTGTCTCAATACCAAAGGTCGTCCATTGAATGCACAACATAAAATTCTAAAATTCTAAAATGATGATACCCTCATAAGACTAGCAAGTTGTATTATGCTAGATTACTTATGAGCTACATAGATCTATTGAATAACAAGTTTTGCTATGCTAAGTTTCCATGAAAAATTGGTAAATGATAGGTCCCATAAGGATATAAAGTTGTGTTATGCTAGTTTTATCATGAGCCACACATATCTACTAGCTAGCAAGTTGTGTTATGCTAGGTGTCCAAGTAAAATTCTCAAATTCACAGGTTAGCAAGCTCCATTAGGCTAGATTTGTAGATTATTTGATAATCGTGCCTCACGGAGCACATAAATTTTTAACATTATAGGGGACAATTTAATGTCTTAGGGGATGAATTAATAACTACACCTCAAGGGGTGCATAAATGTTTAACATCATAGGGGACAATTTAATGTCTTAGGGGATGAATTAATAACTACACCTCAGGGAGTGAATAAATGTTTAACATTACGGGGATAGTTTAACATCTTGGAGGATGAATTAATAACCAAACCCCAAAGGGAATTATAAGAAAAACCACCATCAAGGGTGCACATTAATAACCATTTCATAGGGGGTATTATGAATAACACCACTACCAAAGGGGAATATAAATGAATTGATAACCACACCTTAGGAGTATTATGAACACCACCACCAAGGGGGGATATTAATGAATTAATAACCACACCTTAGGGGGTATTATAAAAAACACCACCACCAAGGGGGAACATAAATGAATTTATAACCACACCTTAAGGGGTATTATGAAAAACACCACCACTAAGGGGGCATATAAATGAATTGATAACCACCCCTTAGGGGGTACTATAAACACCACCACCACGAAGGGGCCACATGGATGAATTGATAACCATGACTTAGGGGGTATTAAAAACAACACCACCACCAAGGGAGTATATGAATGAATTGAATCTCACTAGACACCAATATGTGGATAGGGTGATATGCCCCCCATTAAAATGTTAGCATACTTTTTATGCTGGTATTTTAAGGAAAAGGGAAGGGGAAAGAGGGGATCCTTTAAGAATAATACATGCCTCCCAAGAATAGTTACCATTTCACCCCTAAGTGTATAGACAAGGACAACTATGGTAGAGACTATTGTGTTTCCCCCCATTGATGAAGTGTGATTGCACATAAGACTGTAACACCATGAACGACGATGAGAAAACGTATGGAGATAAAAATTCCACATAATGAGGATAAACACAAGAATGACTAATTTACTATATTATAATGATCAATTAAATGGTAAATCTCTATGTTTGGTGATATTTCAATATGTACTTTAATGATGGTATATTGTTGAATTTGTTTTGTATTTATTTCTTTAAAGCATGACAATCATCAATAGAATGTCCAAAAATTTGATGATATGTACAAAAATATGATTTTTTTTGTGATTGTTTGGTAGATTTTATTTCACATGGAGGAGAAAGGGTGATTAATCCAACTTCAATAAATTTCCATAACATTTGTTCTATCTCAGATAAAGGGTGTGGGGCAAGAAGTAACCCTGGTTCATGCAAATGATAGTTTGATGGTGGGGTAGAGGCTAGATGAATGTTTCGTACAGGGGAAAAGGAAGAGGATGTTGGTAGCCTATTCCTTTTGTGGAAAATTGAGGTGTGATATCTACAAGAACCTTAACTCCTTTTTCATTATTTTTGTTGAAGTATTGTTTGGAAAGAGTTCAAAAACCATGGCCATACTATCTCCAAATCAAAAGATGTGTTATTAGTTTGGTTCAAAATAGGTGTATGACTACTTTGGGAAGAAGAAGAATCATTGTTAGCATGGAAAGGAGGATCAATACATGATGGAATATGAGGTTGAGGGGAATCATTTTTTATGTATAAGAAACCTTCACGGGATGAAGCCTAAGGAGCTCTCTTTGTGTGAGGAAGAAAGTATATCAAGTGATGGTATGATAGGTTTTGCAAACTCTTGGTGAAGATGGGGAATCCAATTTGTGTGGGATGGATTAAGCTTTCTGTCTAGGTTTGGTGGGTGGGATTTTCAGATAGATTCTTCATTTATACTTGTCATATTATCAAGAGGAATGTTTGGTTGATGAAGGGTAGGTAAGGTAGTATTAAGGAAGTTGTCAATCATTGCATAGAACTCAAAAAACTTCAAGATGCCCCAAATTATTTTTATTAAGTACATGCATGCATGAATTTACTTTTTTAAAGCCTTTCAATGAGTACAATAAGTTCAATTTAGTTGACAAATGATTATTTCTAGAATGTAAAATATGATAACTGACTGAATTTACTTTTGGAATGTTGAAAATATATTACTTTTAAGTTTATGTAAATGAACAATGAATTGCAAAGCTTTACTTTTTCAATGTTTTAACATAACATGAAAAATAATTTGAACAAAAAACCTTTCAAATAACCTACCATTCACTCAGATTTCAAAATAATAGTTATGTAAATAAAAAATTTGAAAATGTAGGAGACATTAGCTTCACCAGAATGAAAGGTTGAAATGATATCTAAGGTCAATAACTAACCTAAATCACACATTCCACCATTGAAATTTGGTGGACACAAAAATGACCAAAAGAAACTACTTGGCTACTATCCTCAAGGAAGAACTAGAATAGTTGGTCAAGGTTTTAGTCCCCTTTTTGTTGAAATAATGGATTGAATGGTGTGATGTGTGTGATTGATGATACAAACTAGGTGAAACAATATAAGCACAACAACTATCACAAGTTCAAAGAAATACAAAATTGAAATGCACAAAAAAAACATTAGGAGATCATAGTGTAGGAGAGAAGGAACCTGACATTAAATTTTAGAGTATAAATGATTGAACAATCGTGAGGGTGCCCCTATTTGAAATGAAACTTTTTCAAAATTTTAGAGTTTTCACAGGAGCATCATAATTTGTTGGTTCCTCATTGTTGAAGTTAGCTTATGAAGTTCATCAGTTAGTGAATAATCAATATTGCCCTAATTCGATGAAGGTAGGTATTTACATGCTTGATTTAGGATTTAATGTCTTGAGTTATTTAATATTTTTCAATCCACTTCAAACCTATAACTTTCAAGAAAGATAAGAGAGGAAGGGTTTTTCCATATAGGGGATTGCCTAAGTCAAACAACATTTTGGTGTTTCCACCTCCACAAATGACTACGATGATATTGATAAAGAGTGCTTACCCTAGGTTGGACAAAGGAAAATGGATAAAAATGAATGATAATCACTATGCTATAACTTACCACTTAGATCTACATTCTTTGTTGGATTGAGGCCAATTAGCTTATCTCACACAAGGAGAATTTGATAGTTGTTTGAAGATCTTGCAAAAAGGTTAGTGCTCATAAAAATGACAAACATAAAACATAAAGTATCTTACAATGTATGAATATGGATTTGATGATGCATTACAAACATGATATTGATTGATAAAGTGTTGTTGGATCGCTACTTATTTTGATCTTGAATTTCCTTGATTTCCTTGATTTCCTTTTTGAATTGCTTGATAGATAAAAATTTTATTTAGGTGTTCAAATGGAGGGAAAGACTTATATTTATATGTTTTTTAACACTTTCTATAATAATTCCTTTGATAAGCTAACAAATAAATTTGATTTTCAAAAATATTAAGGTTGAAAATAAAATATTAAATTTTGGGCTAAAATAGACCAGACAAGGGTGAGGGGGCCCTAGTCTAGACCTATTTTCATTTTTAGGTTCTCATCAAATAAATAATTAATTGAGTTTCCTAAAATTAATTTAATTTCTATAAGACAATAATAAAATAGATGATTTATAAGCATAATTGGGCTCAATAACTTAGGGGGGAGCCAAACATAGTGTGAAATTATTGAGGATGACAATTTACAATGCTACATCTACAACTCTTTTCCTGTAAAATATGCTCCATTCCTTTGTATCAATGAAAGCTACCATTTTTACCTCTTCTCACATTGGATGTGTTATGTTAAATTCTCTTACCTTCACAATTGTGATTTTTTTTCTATTATATTATAGTGGTATGTTGCGTTGAATTCATTTGTAGGCAATAACTATGGGATACAATTTCCCCTCTTAGTGTTTGTCAAGATACAACCTTTATATATGGCATAAGGGATTATGAAACAAAGAACTATGTATGTTCTTTAGGTAGTCCATTTGGTTCTCTCTGTTGTATTTGGAAAGAAGAAACACCATTTAATATGAGTGTATCACCACCTTTTCCCTTTTATGCATTCCATCTTTTATGCAATGTTGGGTCGGCAAAACAATATTGCATCTAGATTAGAAAGGAATCCAACCTTCTCTAGAGAACCAACCTCATTTTTGATGCAGAGCCAAGAGAGAAATCAAAACCTTGACACACTTATTCAACTATATTTCTCCTTGTAACACTATCCAACTCAAACATTTGAAATAAGAGTTCCAAACCCTTTCAATTCCTTTAAAAACTCTTGGTTCAAACACTCAAGATTCTAAATCAGAGTTCCAATACCTTAACAAACTCACAAACCATCTTAATCAACCTTATTTCACCCAGAAAACAAACATAAGATCTACCTTTTCAATTCTTATCAATTTATCATGACTGTCTTCACTTATGCATTCATGGCACCATAAGTCATAAAACTACAAAATTTGTTTGTCAAGATTCAATAGTGATTCAACCTTGGACTGCCTTCAATATGTCAAAGAAAACAACATGACCAAACCCTTTGTACACCCCAAGTACCCACCTTAAATGACTTGATGCACAAACCTTTAATGCCCCTTAACCTTCCTTGTAGCCATGCCTTAACACATTGTTAGAAGTATCTATGTGTGTAGACCTTCTAGCCCAACTGTAATCAATGTTTTGAATGCCTATTATTGTGATTTAAAACACATTTCTAAGTCAGGGTATGGTGCTTTAAAAATAACTTCTCAAACATAAATGACCACGTTGCAAAATAGGCCTACTAGGTCTCAACAACACCAAATAGGGCTTATTGTATTTACTACCTTCAAGCTTGATTTTCCCTGACCACCAATTGGAACACATCATTTTAGGTCTAATAAAGCTTTTTAGTCCATAATATTCCCATTTCCATGCATATCTTTATAAAACCTAGGTTAAGTTCCCTTGAAAGCTCTGTTTCAGACCATATACTTAGAAACTATAGTCAGAATTTGAAACCAAAACATTTCAAATATTTTTAGCCTTGACTCAAACCATTTGAATATGAAAATTTATACTTAGAAGGACAATATCACCAAAAGCTAGAGGTTTTTACCAACAAATGAATGAGAAACACAATTTTTCTCAACTCACTATTACCCTAGTGAGGGTTTCAACCTGTCTTCACAAAAATTCAAATAACTTGCACAATACCTGATCAATCTACATGAAACAAGAAGAATATGGAATGTGACTAAATTTTCCTTTATCTAAAACCAATTAAACAATCTTTCCAACCCGTTTTGGGCCGTACATGGTCTGAAATCATAGATTTTATGTAGAAAAAGCTTGAAAACATAGTTTTTTCATTAAATTACTCCCTTAATTCCATCACCCTCAAAGTTTCAAGAGATACAAATGCCTTTTTAAAGGAAATGCAACTAACTCTAAACTTTCTAACTACCTCCTAATTCCTAAAACCACCTATGACCCTTCTATGCAACTTTTACATAACAAATTATAAGTTGACAACTTTACATCTTGTTTACATTTTTTGCATTTTTGGACTTAATAAACATCAAATGACCTCATCATGACCTAAAATACATGAAACATGACTCTAATAACATGATTTAAAAAGTAGGAACAATAACATTGGATCAAATTTCAAACCATTGCTTCATAGAGGCCTAATTTTTCCAAGGTGCTCTTGCACCAATTTTCAAGGTTCCACACCTTGAGGTCAATTCCATTATGTCATTGGAATTTTGGATGTATCTTTGACAAGGTGAAATTTCATTTGACAACAATTTTTGACATGCTTGATGGGATAGTTTTAATGATACTTAATGTACTCTACTAAGAAGATTGGTGTGTTTCTTAGTAGTTGTAGTGATTGGATATCATACAAGCACTTGGTGACTCTATAATTGATTTTTGTGACTTTGCTGGTATGTAACTAGTTTCTCTAGTTGAGTAGACCTTTTCTCATGTTTTAAAATAATTACAAAAAAATTCTAGCTCCCCTTATGCTTAGGCATGTTAGGATGCTGTGGAAAGAACATTTTTTGTCCTCAATTCCATGAAAATGCAAATTTCCTGCTTCCCTACTAGCATCCTGGGAATGCTACTAGTTTTAATTCATGTAGCCCTACTTCAAAAGGTTGTCAACACTATTCTAATGGTTACCTCCCACCCACCCCTACTAATCCTTCTTGGAAACCTACCCATTCCTATCATTAGCCTAAAGAAGCCTTCTAGGCCTATAATTAGTAGGTTTAACCTCCTACTCAACCAAATAACTTGGAAATCAGGAGCATCAAAGACATATTGTTAGAATTCCAAGAATATTTAAGGGTCATTGAAAATGATTAGAAAAATAACATACAATAGGAGGAGGTTCCCATGAAACCTATCTTCACCAAAAAGAGATGGAATCACAAAGGAGGTATGGGTAGGAAATAGAAGTAAAGCAACATGAATAATAACTTGCAAGGCATATTACTACCAAAGAGGAACAAATTAGACTATTGGTAGCTAGGGAGAAGCAACTCATACAAGAAACTAAGCTAGTCTCCCCCAAGCCTCATTTCAAATTTAAAATCTTGAAGGGTCCTCATCCCTCATAAGAGTCCCTTCCTATGCAAATTCAATCTATTGTTCCACAAGAACAACCATTTTAGAAGCCTTGCCTCCCTTAGGATATTCATCAAACTCCCTAGTTTCCTATTCTTCCCTTGCAGAAATCTATGCTTGATCAATATTCCAAAGTGGGCCTATTGTCTAGGAAACCAAATGGTCTAATGATTAGAGGAAGAGGGAGGAAAAAATTTCTATGTGTGAGTCCTCTTGTACCCTAAATAATTAAAAATAGACCTTCTGTAAGAAAAAAATAAAGACAATCAATTATAGCAACAAAACATTAAACAAGTGGGGAATATTGATGAAGGAGAGGAATTGGTCTCCTCACTAGATGAGATATATTGTTTCATTGATATTTAGGAAGAGATATTTCTCATAACTACATCAGTAGAAGTATTGGAGTAGCATGAAGACATGCCTGAGGTTGAAGAGGACCATGAGGATGACCCATTTTTAAAGGATAGGGAAGTTGAGGTGCAAGAGATTATTCATCAACTTGATGATGACAAAAAGGAATTGAATCCTATATACTTGAAGGAGAATCTTGATGCTTCCTTGGACCATCAAGACGACGACTATGAGGTAAAGATGCCCCATATTATAGAAAGAAGTGTGTATTAACTTGATGAAGATAATTTATCCACTATTATAAAGGACTTATGTTCAAAACTTGACATCAAGCCACCATATCCTAGGCCAGAGAATCTACAACATGAGAATGAAAGGGAAATCCCTATACATCTAGGTGAGTTATTAGTGCCAACCCCTACTAACCAACAAGAAATTAAAGAGATAAAACCTAAACATTAGTTTAGTGTTGGTTGCTTGGACTTGGCACTTTCAATAGGATACCTCATCAGGCATCTAGCTCAACTAGAGATCAACAAGTCACCTTAGATCATGCTTGTTCCTTTTCCTTTCCTTAGTTTACCAAAAGTTAATAATTATCAAAGAGAGTTTCTATTGGGTTGATTGTTTTTCCTCTGGCTATGTTTTTCCCTTCATGATCCACAATATAGAATTGCAAAAATTGTCTAAGTTTTATGGATGAACCTTTTCAACAAGTTCACTAGTTCACCAAACCTACCAGTTTGTCAAAAGTGCCAGTTTGCTGAAAGGAAAAGGGAAATAAGCTTTTGATAGGTTTGCCAATTTTTGAACCTACCAATTTGTTGACAAAGAAGGTTTGTTGAAAGGGTGAGTTTGTCAACAAGGAAAGCTTGTTGAAAGGGAAAGATTTTGGGACTCCCTAGTTTTCCAATAGGGAAAGTTCATCGAAAGTGCTAATTTTCCAAAGGGTGAGTTTTTCAAAAGGAAAAGAGAAAGAATTTTGTTTTGGTGAAATTTTAAGTTCCCAAACTCTTGAAGTTTTTCAATAGGGAAAGTTTGCCAACAAGGAAAGTTCACCAACAAAGGAGGTTCGTCAAAAGGGTAAGTTCATTGAAGAATAAAGAAGAAAGGTTGGCCAAAGAATCTTTCGATTAGTTTGCTAGTTCATCGAACCTACCAATTTGTTGAAAAAGAAATCCAGTTGAAAGGAAAAGAGAAATAAGTTTATTTCGATGAAATTTTAATTTCACAAACTTTTCAATGTTTATCGATAGGAAAAGTTCATCGAAAGGGAAAGTTTTTTGATGGAGTAAGCTTCACCAACTCTTTGGGTTTTTGAAGAAGGAGGTTCATTGACAAGGGAAGTTTATTGAAAGAGGAGACAACATAATGAACAAAGAAACATCATAAATGTTTAGTGACCCCACCTACATTTTCTCAAGCTTGTATATTTTCTATGATGCCTTCAATGCTCAGTAATGCTTTTTAGATCAAACCTACACAGCATCCATGCTTCATTTATTATTTGAATTTTTTTTTTTGTCATCTCAGACACCTTTATCCATCCTCTATAACAGATTTCATGGGGTAATTCACACTTGATCAATTAAGACATAAATGGCCAACCATCCTTGGGTTGCTGGGAATGTCTCTTGATGCCCTAAGATAGGATTTGGTTTTCCAGGTGCCTATTTCTCATGGATTCCCTTCAGGAGGTTAGGGTTACTAGAAAATAATAATAAGTTAAATTGCTAATTATTAAATTAAAATTAAAAAATGTGCGATAGTATGCCCATTGTTAACAAATAAACACTACAAATACAAATAAAATCAAATTTGAAAATAATATTTAAATATTAGATTTTAATATGGAACATTGAAAAATAAAAAATATATATCATTGATAGACAAGTTCATCAATAATAATTTAGCATATGAAAAATATAGTATAAATAATTACTAAGTGCTAAATCTCTTTCAAATGCCAAATCATCTTCCCACTCTAACCATGAGAGCTATCTTGATTTTGATCTTTGTTTCCCTCTATTTGTATACTTTCATTGAACTACATCTCATAAGTGCCATTAGATGTGTTATTCATTGTGTTAGATGTGTTAGTATTATTTAAAGTGTTGCACAACTCTCATGTTTCACATATCGACCTTTAGATTCCAAGTGCCATTTTAAAATAAAGACTTTGGATATTGCATCTAGTTGTATACACCCTCCAAATTTTTTTTAAAATTCTTGTCAAATTTGTTTCTTATCTCTATTTTCAAGAATCTTAATGCATTGAAAATTGTTCCATCCTCCATTGACCCAAATATAATTGTTTGACATAGATTAACAATTTTGAAAAATTATGATATTGAATCATGTAATATTTTTCTCTAACTTAAAGTTTTCTAAAGATTTGTTATCAATTCATCTAGGAAGGGACTATGAGTTTAAAGTGTTCCATCATTAATGTTGCAAAATAGGTCGATTTCTCTATAATCTTAGATTTATTTATAATTTTTTATATGTTGTCTATTTAATTCTAAAATTTTGGAAAACTAATTGACCAAGGTCTTTATCTTGTTATGAAAATTAGATGGTTGGCATTTGATTTAGTATGGAGGATACACAATAGACATGGCTTGAAGCAATTCATTTTGAGAAAAAAATGATTTAATTTTGAGGAAAGAGATCTCACAATATCTTATCAAGTATCACTTACAACTTTAATTTTTTTCTAAAACCTTCCCTTGTACTAAGTTCTTCTTTGATATTGTGCTTGACCCTAGAAAAATAGTGCATTGATATTTTCTATCCTTGTACAAAGGCACATAAATCATTGCTTGTATTAATTGTTGTAGTGTCGGAAAATATACTCCTTTACATTTTCACACTATGTTTGGGTCCCTTAATTAATTGGAATTAATTAAGCCTCTAATTGGCCCAATTATGCATCTACAAGCCTAATTAATTGAAAATTTTGAAAGGGGAATTAGTATTTAATTAATGCAATTATCATTTTTAACACCCTAAAATGAATAGGTCATGGTAATTTAGGTCAAGACCCATTCACACTTCAGTGAATGGGCACCCTTTAGTTGCCAAATTCAAAATTTTAATGTGTTTTTGGTGGCCATTTTATGATCCAAATTCAAATTTTAAATGTTGGCTTGTAATGTTTAATTTTTTAGAAATTAGAAAATTACCTATAAATACAAGGTCTTTTTATCAAATTTAAATCCTAAGAAATCTACAGTTTTCAAGAGATCAATTCCTAACAAAAACATTATTGTCAAAGGTGTTCAAGAGAAAATTTCCCAGTCATTTGTTCCAACATTCAAGATCTCAAGCATCATGTCAAAGCTATCTTCATCCATTCATGTTTTTGGAGGTAACATTGTGATGTAGGTTTCAAGCATTCAAGTCAAGATTCAAGCATAAAGATCATCATACAATCAAGCCATTCATGCAAGATCAAGACCTTGGAGAGATGTGTTAGATTTCAGCCCTTCAAGGATCTCACTTTAAGGGTTTGGTGAGTTGCAAAATAGCAAGTGTTCATTCATTATTCCTTTCATGTTTCATTTCATTTCAAGGTTTAATTACCAAAACAGGGTTTGACCAAGGCAAACCTCATTGACTAAAAGAATCAAATTTTCCCTCTTATGTGTGTTTGAAAATATTAGGTTGAAGAATGATTGAAGACTGATCAAAAGTGTAATTTTGCAAAGTTGTCAAAGTTGTCAACATTGTCATCAAGCCACATAAACTCACTTTCAGAATTTAATTTTGAATTTTCAACTATGAAACCCAGAGGAATTGGGAGTGTAGACCTAGGAGCAGAGGACTGTGAAAGAATATTTTGAACGGTCCCTAAAGCAAGACCCATTCACCCTAGGGTGAATTTATCCTAGTAGGACATTCAATAAAGGCTTTTGGTGACAGGTGCATAAATTCATAACATTCTCAGATCCTTTGAAACTTTTTGGATTCTGTCAAATTAAGATTTTAAATTGACGATTCATGTGTTACATTACATAATTGCATTCATTTAGTATTTTTCATTCATCTCCCAAAAGTGTAGTTCAAGCTGATTTACCCAGTCCCCAATCATAAGGAAAACATCAAGATCTCCATCAAGGTTGACTCACCTAAGGGTTGTAAGTCAATCTTACCCTAAGGGATCTCTTTTTCCTAATGAAATAAGGAAGATAGGCGCATCATACCCCCATTTCACATTTAATATTAGGATCACCTACATTTTCCTCCATTTCATTTTGGTGAACTCGACATTGAACATCAAAAATTCTAGAGCTTGAGTCCATTGAAACCCTAAATCTAGGATTTGCATTGCATTAGTGTGCACTTCATTTAGGGTTGTTAAAATTGCATTAGTTTGCATCTCATTTAGGGTTTTAAGTTTGCATTTTGCATCCTTTAAAATTTGAAAGATTCAAAAAATTGCATGCATATTACATTGATTTTGCATAGTACTTGCATATTAGTGTACTTTTCATCATTCACATTCAAAAATTTGGTCAAAATTACATTTCAAAAAGTGTCATATTATTCATCATTTATCACTAAATTCACTTGCATTTATACATCAAAATCTAGAAAGTTTACTCACTAAAACCATACTTTATAATCTGAAACAGGAAACCCTAGCATTGAACCTTAGACTTAGATTTAAATTTTTGGAAACCCTATGCTAAGACCCATTCACCCTAGGGTGAATTAGTCCTTTTATAGGTTCTTTTTCAAAAAAATTGGGTAGTGGTTTGTCTTTGTTTGCTTCATTCTAATATGTTATTAAATCTAGGTTTTAGTTTTAGAAATCAAAAAAATATGTTATTGTTTGCATTAAGTTCAATTGGTCAAATTGAGTGCATTGTTTGAAAATCAAAATTGGCATTAAAACATATCATTTTCAGTATCTTTCATTCACAAATAAGAAAATCTTCATATATCAGATCTGAAACTTTGCATAAAAATTCATCATCGACACATGTATGGGTAATATATGGAAAACCTTAAGATCTTTGGTCTAGATGCTTCAAGTTGTTTTTTGGTGAGGATCCTAATGCAATTGAGACTATTAATGAACCTTCACCTCCTAATGAATGTCCCCGTGAAGTGGAAATCTTAGGTCAAGATGAAGATAACATGCAACAATTCATACACGACTCCTTACACAACCTTGAGAACAATGCATCATTTTATCCATCCATGCAAACACCACCTATATTCCCATCACTTTATATGTTCAACCTCTTACATCCTGAAATGGAAGCACAAAGCAAGCCTCAACCATCAATCATTAATGAACTTGTTAGCAAGGACAATAATGATACTCTTCTATCTTATGTTCATCAAGTTACTAGTACACCCATTAACTTAGAAGAGAGTTATGGTCAAGGCTTTAAGATCTTAAACAAACAAGGATGTGGCATAACTAATGAGCATGGAATTCAAAAACTGTTTAGGGATTTAGGATATCAAGATCTCCCCCCCTACACATCTCCTAAGGGAAAAGATGTTTTCTTTCACAAGATCATTTCAAGAGACCAATTAATACCTCACAAGGATGATAGGATCACCATAGATCCTCCTCCCCCACCTCCACATCAACAAATTACCCAAACAAGTAAGATATATAAGCCATATAAGATCAAGGAATTTCCATTCTTACACACTACAATAGAGATTGAACGAAAAATGGAACAACTCCTCTGTCTAGGATTGATTTACTTGCTACCTATCAAAGAAAAAGAAAAGGAAAGAGTACAAACATGAACTAATGTGAAAATTTCATAGAAATCTTGGGCATCTTACTGATGAGTGTTGTCTTTTACAATGGATGATCCTTGAAAATGATGTTATTAAATTAATAAATTAAAATGCATGCACTTTGCCCCTTGCCATGTGATATTTGTAGCATCATAACATACTCACTATTTCATGTTTAATTTTTATTGCATATCCTTTATATATTGCAAGGAGTACATTCTCATCACCCATCTCGGCTCATCCTTGTCTTGCACTTAGTGGGGTAAGGAGTTAGATAGCCTTGTCCCATTTTGATGCTTGTTGTTGTCCCTTTGGCTAGTTGCCTGCCTTATACATATGATGAAAAAGATCGGATGTGGATGACCTTCTATAGGTTGACTCACATGTGCCATACTAGTCTTCTCTTTGTGTTATTTGTGATTGCATGTGCATAATATGATCCCACGTATAGTGTTGCTTGGTGTGTCTTTATATGTTTGTGAGCCTACTTTGGATGATCCTTGTCACTCTGTTGGTGCAAGGATAAAAAGGAAGTGAATTTGTCATGGCATTCTTCTATTTGTATCTACATTCTTCTAGTTTTTGTAACCTTTATCTTTTGTCTAGTGTTTTCCTTTTGGGGATGACACAAGGTGTCGAAACATTCAAGTCTCTTCCATGTTGACCCAAAAGCTTCTCTGTGTTCTCTCTCTCTCTCTATGTTTCATTCTTCCTTTTTTCTCATTGCTCCATGAGTTATTTGGGGAATGATGATGGTTCTAAGCTCAATTATATCACTACAAAAATGATAAATGTTGACCCCAAATCCATGAATCCATTATGTGTTATCTTAGGATTTCATAAGGGGGGAAACCCTCCTTTCGATGAGGTAGCTCTATCTCGAAAACATATGTTCTACATAGGGCTTTCTAAATAAAGCTCTCATGTATTGGAATTTATTGTGTTCTACTTTAAAGTAATTTCTCACAACATGGTGTTTAGCAATTTCTTTAAAGCAGGGGCATACGCATCCCCGCTCATTGTTTGCTTCAAAGTGTGTTCTTATTACTTCACGTGACGTGTCTACTTGGTGATGTCATTGGGTTTGATGTCTTTCAAGAGCATGATGTTTCTTGGCATATGACATTCCTCTTAATGGTGATGCTACGACTTGCATGCCCTAAGTTGCAAATATTTTATCCTCGAATAGTCCTCTCTTGGAGACATTAGGCACACTATTCCCTAAGGTGGGACCTTTCATGAACTAAGGAAAACCCCTTTGAATATCCTATTACATGTATCAAGGACACTAAGCATAACACAACTTTCTTTCTAGTGGAGCCTTTATTTTTTTCAATGCCACCAAGTATAACACAATTTGCTTGCCAATGGAGCCTTGTTTTTCATGAGTGCCTAGCATAACACAAATTGCTAGCCTTGTGACAATTTTTGTGGTGCCTTATCAAATTTATCAGGAGATATAAATACATGGTTAGTACAATGGAGACTATAGACCTGGCATGACCTTTCCAATTAGCCACTTTTTTGGGCTCACCTAGTGAACAACGAATTTCAATAGCTTGTGTGAGTACATTTTGTTTGCATAGTGGGCAGTGGGTTTCCACTTGTGAACATTTTTGGGCAAACAACTAAGGCTTGATCCATACCGATTGGACAAATAGTCAAGACTTGATCCATCCCCTCTTTCTCTTCTCATTAATTTTAGCATTGTATGCTTGTGTATCTTGTCTTGCTACTACATATTTAACATAGGCATGTGTCTCTTTGTGCTTTTGTTAGTTTTCCATGCTTGATCTTAGATCTTGGGGCTTGATCATCCTCCTTGACCTTTGTTGTCTTATCTTTCCAACAGTTGTGTAGAATTAGACTTCTCTTGACACTTGTTTGACTACTTTAGTGTGAGTTTGAGCATAGAGTTCATCCTCTCACTAAAGTGGGGGCTAAATGTAGTGTCATAAAATATACTCCTTTACATTTTCACACTATGTTTGGGTCCCTTAATTAATTGGACTTAATTAGGCCTCTAATTGTCCCAATTATGCATCTACAAGCCTAATTAATTGCTAATTCTAAAAGGGGAATCAATATTTAATAATGCAATTATCATTTTTAACACCCTAAAATGAATAGGTCTCCCCTTTAGTTGCCAAATTCAAAATTTTAATGTGTTTTTAGTGGCCTTTTTATGATCCAAATTTAAATTTTAAATGTTGGCTTGTAATGTTTAATTTTTGGGAAATTAGAAAATTGCCGATAAATACAAGGTATTTTTATCAAATTCAAATCCTAAGCAATCTAGAGTTTTCAAGAGATAAATTCCTAAAGAAAACATTATTATCAAAGGTGTTCAAGAGTAGATTTCTCAGTTATTTATTACAACATTCAAAATCTCAAGCATCATGTCAAATCTATCTTCATTCATGCATGTTTTTGGAGCTAACATTGTGATGTAGGTTTCAAGCATTCAAGTCAAGATTCAAGCATCAAGATCAACATCCAATCAAACCATTCATACAAGATCAAGACCTTGGAGAGATGTGTTAGATTTCAGTCCTTCAAGGATCTCAATTCAAGGGATTGGTGAGTTGCAACATAGCAAGTGTTCATTCATCATTCCTTTCACGTTTCATTTCATTTCAAGGTTTAATTACTAAAATGAGGTTTGACCAAGGCAAACCCCCATTCACCAAAAACAAACAATTTTTCCCTCTTATGTGTGTTTGCAAATCTTAGGTTGAAGAATGATTGAAGATTGATCAAAAGTGCAATTTTGAAAAGTTGTCAAAGTTGTCAACATTGCCATCAAGCCACGAAAAATCACTTTCAAAATTTAATTTTGAATTTTTGACTGTGAAACTCAGAGGAATTGGGAGTGAAAACCTAGTAGTAGAGGACTGTGAAAGCATATTTTGAACTCTTGAAGCAAGACCCATTCACCCTAGGGTGAATCTGCTCTAGGAGGACACTCAACAAAGGCTTTTGGTGACAGGTGCATAAATTCATAACCTTCTTAGATCTATTGAAACTTTATGTATTCTGTCAGATTAAGGTTTTAAATTGATGATTCATGTGTTACATTGCACAATTGCATTCATTTAGTATTTTTCATTTATCTCTCAAAAGTGCAATTCAGGCTAATTTACCTTGTCCTCAATCATAAGGAAAACAACAAGATCTCCATTAAGGTTGACTCACTTAAGGGTTGTAAGTCAATCTTACCCTAAGGGATCTCTTTTTCCTAAATGAAAGTAGGGAAATAGGTGCATTACCCCCATTCAAAGCCTACCTCATCCATTCCCCCCCATTTCATTTTGGTGAACCTATTTTCCTATGTTTCAATTGTAAAAAAATAGTATTGTCCATATGTATCATCAATAGACAACTATTAAATTTTGGACTTATGAATGACTACTTTGATAGATATAAATTATCAAGGGTCATTTAAATATCATTTTATGTATCTTTGTATATTTTGATATATATATATATATAGTTATTTCTTGATATTTTTTCACAAGAATATTCATTTTCTCTAGCATGGGAATGATACAAAATAAATTTAGAAGTGATATCACTTAACCTAAATAAGAGGTAAAGAGATTTTTCTACTATGAGGTGATGTTTACACATGAATATAATCAAGGATTTGCTATTTTGTAGAAAAAAAAACTATACTAGCCCATGCAAGGAAATCCTCTTGGTATCAACATCCTTAATAAGATTGTTCCTTGTAGTTATTCTGTCAACAAAATATTGAAATTTTAATAATTGTTTGGAAATTTGACAAAAGTATGAGTGAAAATCATGGACTATATCCTCAAATTTTGATACAATAAAATCATTTGTGGGCCATGTAGTGAATGAAAATCATGTATGTTGAACAATATGTTTTTATCTTTACACAAATACCGTTATTATGATCTTGCATTATTGAAGCTCCATTTTCCCTACACACACTAACTTTTTGACAATTTTATGTAATCATCTATACTTCCAATTTCATTCAAAGAGTTCCTAAGTAGTTCACATAGATTATGTGATGTTGCATTCTTCTCCATTTTATGAAAAGAAAATAAATGAGGTTGGCATACATTATTTTTACAATATACACATGTATACATACTTGGTTCAACTTCATCTAAAGATATGCAATAAAAAATGACAAATTTATTTTTTCTTGTACATCCTATTTTTTCACCTCAACAAAACAACTTGCCCAATTCTCATTCATTGTTTATCAACCAATGTGTGTTAATGGAAAAGTTAGGAATGCCTATAAAATTCAATAAAATACTATATTATGGGTAGTTTATCATAGGATGCCCTCAAGCCGAAATATGGAAGACAATACTCAACTAAACATTTTTTTCCATTTGTGATGCTTACATCATCTTTTCAGTCCGAGCTTAAATTGCACCCTTACATGCAACATTTTTTAACAATTTTTTTAAAATGTTCATCAAATTCCATAGCATTCTTAATATGAAGGCATTATTCCTTTGTTTTCCATCTTAGCATTGATTTTTCCTTTTTGTCTATGATTGGTTTTTCTATAAACTTTAGCAATTTATGTTTTTCTATGGCATCAAATTTTAGCTAAAAATTATTGTCTCTACCATATTTCCAATTGCATATATTATACCCTAAGTTTTATGGGAGTTTCATCTTTATTTTCATTCTCCATTGGTTCAATGAATGAGCACTTTGACACCTAATCAATCTGAAAATTTCTTGATACATCCCACTCAAAGCTCATTTTTTATTTTTCTTTTCTTTTCCCCTTTCGTGCAAGATCTACATTCTTGTCGCAACTCATTAAAGTGGGTTTAATAATATTATCATTCCCATTACCTTGAAAATCCTATGGAACATCATCTCTAGCATTGTCATGCTGCAGCCAATTACAATCTTCCTATGAGGTATTCTCTTTCTTATAAATAAACATGGTACAAATATTGATTGTGGGCACATAAATTGTATTTATTTGTAGAAAGTACAATTTGTGGCCCAATTTAGTCCTATTTTAGACACCCTTGCACCAATCACCTCTTAAAAACTACATTTATAGGCCCCTAATGTTCATTATTTTTGATCTAGAGGCCCATTTCACTTAAAAATCATACAAATCTTGACAAATAACGCTTAAAACATTCATATCTCAAAAACCCATCTCCGAAAACCTCATGTGGGACCCATTCGCCACCTTGGGCGAATGAGTCCCCTCTGGTGGGACCCATTCGCCAAGGGTGGCGAATGAGTCCTTTTGGGGGGAATTTTCAAATTCAAGCAGGAAACTCATTGACTTAATTCAATTTTTTAGTGAATGTCAGCCTCTTGGGTCTTAATAATGAGTAATTAGGCATTGATGCCTATAATATATGTGTTTTTAGGTCATTTTTCACATCTCCTAGTCATTTTTACAAAGCAAATTCAAAAGTCAAGTGTTGAGAATCTTCCACAAGAAGTTTCATTAGCATTTCTATAGCAAAGTTGAAGCTTTTGGACAACAAGATAGGGTTTTTGCAAGTCTTCAATCTCACTTCTCATTCAAGATCCAACATTGAAAAGAGTTGATTATGGATGCCTATGGAGAATCATGGAGAAATCTAGGTTGAGGAGATGCAACTAGCCATCAAATCACACCTTAAGACTTGTTTTCAAAGTGATTCCATCTTCCATTTTCTCTCTATCTTTAGATTTAAGGTTTGCATGTCATTTACATTCATTTGAAATGTTGTAGGGTTTCTTTGATTGAAGTCTTGCATCATTCAAGTTCCATTTACTCATCTTATTCTAGCACATTAGAATCTAGGGTTTTGTCTTACTTCAGATTTTCCTAGTCTTAGACACACTTAGGGCTAGGGTTTTATGTAGATTTTATCCATTCAAGGTTTAACTACCAAATTAGGGGTTTGACCAAGGAAAACCCCCCATTAGAAAATAAATTTTAAGCTATTTTACAGGTGTTTTCAGAGATTTAGACCGAGGATTCTGTCAAGAAGTGTTATGCAGGTGACAAAGTGTAGATCTAAAACTTGAACTTTTAGAAAATAGAAAAAATAACTAATTTTCCATGGATGGTGAATGAGTCCCACTAGAGGTTTCTATCAGAGTAGAGTGTAGATTCCAGTACCCTTTTTGGCAAAAACAAAATTCTGGGTAGAAACCCTGGTTTGGGACTAATTCACCTAGGGTGGTGAATGAGTCCCAGTCAGTCAAAAAGTCAACATTTCTAGTTTTTCAAAATCTTTTCTAGTCTCTATCGGGTTTCCAGGTGCACCCCATTTAGTCTCATTCAATTCTATTTTCATTTGTGCATGTTTCTAGTTCATGTTTGCATACAACACTGTGTTTTCCAGCACTTTGCATTTCTTAGTTTGCATTCAATAATTGATCTATTTCATTAATTTTATGTATTTAGTTCATCTTATCTAGGAATATTACACCCACATCACATCAATCCTTGAGTGTTTACATTGAATTTTGTCCCATGTTTCTCCTTTTAGGTGAAAAACCCTAGAAGTGCAAGAAAGCCATTGGAAGCCAAAATATTTGTTTACATTGATGTTGAAGGTTGATCTGATGGACCACAAGCATTGAAAAAGTATGACACCATGATTTTTTGTCTTGATGAGTGCCATTAATTACTTTGAAGAAATTGGTTGTTGCTTGACATCTCTCATGAATTAGAAACTACAAAAAATCTCCTTGTGTTTAAATTCATGACCCACCATTGAAGACTAAACAAAAAAAGTTATCTATATCATCTATATAATGTAACAATAATACTAACAAAAAAAAACAACAAAAGGAATCATAGAATATATGTACTTGGAGTTGGATGTCTTACTACTCAATATCATTTGTAACAATGATCTAAACCATTTTTTTTGATTGATTCAATTGTGGGATTAGGGCCCACTCCAAATAAAAAAAATTAATAATAAGAAATATCTCTTCAGACCCACGAATGGGGAGCACCAAAAGTGACGAAGAAACTAGAAAGCCTAAAGCACTCTTAGAAGACTAGAAGCTAGCACAAAGCAAAAAAAAAAAAAAACACTAGAGACCAAGTTGCATCCAAACAAAGCGCATGCAAAACCACCAACCCAAAAAGTTAGATCAAATGGCCTTCTTGTTCTTCCTCTTCCTCATACTTTGGGTGAGGAGGGAATTCATTGTCCACTGCATTCCATCATCACCAACATATCTACCTTCGATACGAAGCTTCTTAGCCTCAGATTTGTGCCCCTTTCTCCTTTTAGGGAAGTTAGGTTTAGAGATGACACTTGTAGATTGGGAATGTGAGAAATATTTAACATGAACAACCAAATCATCAAGATATAGAAATTTAGAGTAATCATCCATAACGGGATAAAAATATTCAAAATCTAAGCCAATATCAGCTTCCATAGGAGGGAGGGGGTCCCCACAAGGATGAGAGGTTGGAGCCTTACTTGGAGCACTAATGGGAAAAGAGGAGTGCTTCTCCAACACAGTAGAGGCCACAATCAGAGCCACAAGGGGAGGCAAGGGATCCTCTTGGGCAACCATAAACATGCCGTGATTGTGCCAAATGAATTCCACATCAGGATTACCTGACTTTTGACCACTTCTTGAGGCTGAAATTATGAGCAATGGAAATCTTGGGAGAAGAGAATCCAACAATTTTATGCCCCAACATGTTGCAATGGAAGCACCTGAAGGGGAGACCTTCATAATTGAGGAATTGGGTCTAGGTGCTGTGGGTTGAATGGATCAAAACTGAGTGATGCACTGGTTTGGAAATATTAATGATGACACTAACCTTGGTGAATTTGCTATGGGGGGCTCCTAGATCTATCTTCACAAAGGATCCAACTTGCTCAATCATGTTTTTTATAAGCTTCGACACCTACATAATCGATGGAAGATTGCACAACTTGATCCAAATAGGAATCAATGTGATCTTAGCCGTAGCAGGTTCAAAGAAAGGATACCAATCTCAAAAGAGAAGGCTAGATTGGCGATAAAACCATGAGCCCTTCTCCTTAACAAAGGTACAATCTTCTGTAGAGGCGAAGTAGTGCAAGAAAAAGCCGAAATCAAGGATATCAATGTCCAGAAGGGGGATGCTACTCCAAGAAGCCTTCAACTAGTCAACAAAATGTTCGATCGGGGGTCTCTTGCTCAAGCATCAATCAAGAAGGGATTTGTTCCCAATCTCATCCATAAGCGTTTTAAAGAAAGCATCTGATATATGGAAGTTAGCCAAGGCCTCCATTAGTTAGACACTCAAGACCCCCAAGGAACATACATGCACGGGGTCTGGCTCAAGAGACATTGAAGCAGGCTTAACTAGTGGTAGCAAGGGGAAAGCCAAGATAATATGCGTTTTGTAGTATTCTGAACACTCATGGAATGGATTTTCCCAGTTTTTGCAGCCAGGGATGATGAGAGGGGCCATGAGCAAAGGATCAAAAGTTAGCAGACAAACACCAAGATGCCTAATTGAAGCCCTAGGTTGAGCAATCCTAACCCTTACCTTGTTCACAACTGTGGTTTTTCTCTTCTAGGTGGTTTTTGCACCAACAAATTCATCCTTGCGACACCGCTCGTCTGCAACATTATCTATGCAGCTACCCGAGTTTTCACACATTGTGAGCTCAAAGTAATTGCAATAATATAGATCTAAACCATTTTATGTGAACATGATGAATCTTATATTATAAAATAATAACAAAATTATCACTTGCCTTTCCTTGAATTGCTAATGCCTATAGTTGTCTATAGATCACTACAAATAGAATTCAAGGTAGCAAGTAAGTATTGTGCATAGAAGAAACCAAAAAAAGGAGTCCCAAACATAATTATTCAAAGGATGTGAAGATTCAATAATTGAGTTAATCTGAACCGAGAGTAGAAAAAAAATGTCTAAAGATTAATTCAAATTTTTTATTGTATTTATATGAATTCACATTTGGTGAATCTTGCGTGATTGAAAAATGGTGGAGTAAAAATTTGGCAAATATTATGTGAGTGTGAAATGATCCATAGAAATGTTGGGAAATTTAGACCACGATCCAAAATATATGCTATTATAATGGTATTGGTGAATTTGGTCTTAATAAAAGTGAAATTTTAATGCTATTGACAATTATAAACATGCATTTGAAATTCTAGGTAATTCTCCATTATAAACACATAGTTCATGGTGGCAAAAATATTACTTAGAAATGCCTCATAAACAAACTGATGACAATTGAACATGCACTTGACTAATAAATCAAATAATTCATGTGATTTGGATCCTTGATTGCTGCCCTTATATTCACCAAAATTGAATTCGTTGATATGAACTATCTGCCAATTGTTGAAGATTTGCCACTAACAAAATCATTGCTTGGGAGCATCACATTCTATTTCTTCATTGATTTATTGTGATTATTGATAATCTTGTGCTATGACAAGTGGATGGCAATAATAGAGAGAAAACATAAATAATTGACATCATCTATGACTTGGGAGCTATAATCAAATATTAACTTGTATTTTTTTTTGGTGGGTCAATACCCAGGCCTCTACAAGGTCTTAATTGAATTGTTTAACAATAAGAATGCTCATCAGTATGCATATAGGTATGGATATTGTTGCTCTCATTGCTTGTTGTTGTATCCCATTGCTTGCAAACATTAAAGTAAATGATGACTTGTTCCTCTTCTTAATGATAAGTGGCTCTGACATTGCCATAGGATTAATCGACTACATATGCATGTTACTACCACAAGATTTAAGAATGACCCATTTTTGCTACAACAAGCTTTTCAAATGCAATTTAAATCACCAATAGACTAATTTTCAAATATATGACAATGACATGAGAGCATGAATCTTTGTTGATACCTCTTCAACTGAAAGCTAGGGATTGAGAAATATTCATTTTGTCAATATCACCAAAAGCACAATCCCAATCTCATCTCTTATAATATTAGAAACCTGTTAAACTCACTTGAAACCATTCACTAACAAATCAAGGGGCCATTTACCTTTCATACTCTTTTCAAATATAGATTTGTAAATTTTAAGTAGAGATTCTCGATTGCCCCTAACAAATCTAAGCTAATCACAGGCGTTAATGTGGCGATACAATGGATTTAGCAGTAGCAGTCTTGCTTATTGTTTTGGCAATTGGTTTGATGGGGGCATCCCACGGGCTGAGAACAGGGATGCTGAGATCAAGAAGAAAGAAAGAGAGGACTAGGGTACAAGGCAGGAGGCATTTTGATCAAGGAACTCAATTACTCAATCGAGCCAAATCCAAAGAAGCAGCACTGGAGGCAGACAAGGCTATCTCATTGGATCCCAAGGACGCAGCCAGCCATCTGCTCAAGGCCTTCGCGTTGGAGCGCGAGGGTCACATGGTTGCAGCTCTCAGATCTCTTAACACAGCTCTGTGGCCCCCTCTTGCAAAGAGCCTAACCCCATCCGAGATGGCAGAGGCTTTGCTGAAACGTGCAGAGATTGCTGTGGGCATGAAGAGTAAGAGGCGCTTGGATACAGCTTTGGCTGATCTGCATGCATCACTGGCTATAAACCCGGGTAATTTTAAGACCCATTTCTTGTTGGGGAGGTGTTATGAGATGAAGGGACTGAGGGATCAGGCCCGCCAAGCATTTCGAGCTGCTGCTGCAATTGATCCCGGGTCTTACGAGGTCAATCAAGCTCTGTCTCGTTTTTCCTAATGTAACAAAAGGTGTGTTTATCAGTTACATTGATCTCGATTACTTGCAAAAACAGTGAAAGCAAATATTTTTAGGCCTTCCTGTATTGTTTGTTGAAAAGATATTTACTCGCCCAATTTAATTTAAATCTTATCTCTAGGTCAAATACCCTTTTCCATGCCGTTTTTCTAGTTGAGTATTTTTCTTAGGATTTTTTGGTACTTGTAGGTATACCCTTTTTACATAACCACCTTTCCTCCTGTTTCCATGACCTAAGGAAGACTTTCATGTAAAATGCTGTGTTTATCAGCTATACTAAACTTGATTGCTTGCAAGAGTAGCGAAACAGAGTTTACTGTGGTGATATGTTTCTTTGCTGTTTATTGGAAAGTGATTTGGTAGCCCATTTATTTTGTTAGCTTGATCCTAGAATGTAAGTTCAAATCTCTGGCTTTGAGAAATTAAAACTGTTTATCACGGACCTTTTGGATATTCCTTGCGCAAATGTATATGCTACTCATTATTGTTCTTATAGATTTCTTTTTTATCTATTTTGAGCCGGTAGAAGTCGGGGCTGGAAATGCTAACCAATGGTCTTTAGGTTGCTCAAGTTCAAAGCTCAGTTATGGAGAATTTTTTTAGCACAGAATATATACTGATTGCAGTACAAGACACGCCATCCCTGCAAACTGTTAAAAGCCATAGTTTTACCTGTCATACCTGACTAAGGGGCTTGTTCTACTTGATTGGGCATGGGGTTAATTACAATAACAGTATCCGGCACGCCCAAAAGGTTTTTCTGTTGGTAAGCATGGAGGTTTGGGCGGGGCGGGCACTTGTATGTGTTATTGTAGGGATGCATATCTTATCACGCGTTCTAGATTTCCTCCCAAAATGTTAACAATAGGCTTGAGTATTAAAAATTGCTAACCTCAACCTGACAATGTGTATAAACATATTTCTTCTGATTTCCTTATTCTGTTGGGAACTTCCCGATGACAATCTGCAAATATGAACAATCTTGGAGCAAGGGGAATAAACATGCATTCCTAATGCATACAGCTTCTAAACAGGATGCCCTTATCCAGCTGGTTATTTTAGCATTGCATTCACATTGAGAACCCAACTTGAGATTGGATTTTTTAAAATGAGCATCTTACCTGGTTTTAGATATTTTTAAAACATAGAGATCTATATTAAGCATAGACTGACATGCAACAAATTAATGGAAACAAGTGTTTGACAGGTGGCACTGTAACTTATTGATACTTTTGCTTTACTTGCATGAAGTTTACTAGCTTGCTTTTGTGAATTCATGGCATGTGCCTTCATTCCTTCATGTTTATGTGCACCTGACTGAATTCATGGCCAAAATGCTGTTTGCTGGCCTGCTTATTGTCCTAAAAAATTCTTCTGAATCCATCAGAGAGCCTGAGATACAGAACATGTTCATGCAAATATATCAAACAATTCATTATTATAAATGTTTAATCATTTTCTGCAAAATCTAAGGCAGAGAAAGACAGGGAGATGACAGCAGCGTTTTGAAGAGCATGTATTCTCTCTTGATCTACCAGTTATTATTTGCCATTGCAGATTTGCAGCTCACCTGTGATCAAATGAACTTCTGTGCTTGTAACACAAAGGTTGTTCCTCCATAAAATTATTTGTGGAAGACAGATTTTTTTGCCTAAATATGTCTTATGTTGGCATTTCTAAAAGGCTATTACATTTTCGTATCCAAAAGGGAGAAACTCTCAAACCGCTCACTAACGTACACAAAATTCAAAGAGATCCAAGGATTAGTAAAAAGACCATTTCCAAAGAGTAAACAGGAAAGACACTGGCATAAATGCCAATGACAAAGATTAAGGTTGAGCAATGCCAATATCAAGGGAACAAAGTATGACGATGTTGATTGGACATTCATAGCTGTAATCTGATATCTATGTGATTTTTTGCCTCTATGTAGCAATGTTAGTTATTTGGTGTATATGTTTATTTTTCACATCAATGGTTGTGGAGGTTGTTGCAGAATCTTCAGAGTTTTTAGTGATATCTATCTTTCTATTCTAAGTGTTACCGTTTTTGGTTTGTTTTTTATTAGATATTTGTGCAGGTATCACAAAATGTCTTGGAGTCAATTAAGATAGCTTTATTCTTATATTTTCTGATTGTTGTATTAGTTAGAGCATGGAAAATATTGTTTTTTCACATGATGGAATTGAGGCTAGGTATATTTAGACTCAATCATCCAGACCCCAGTATCAGGACACAAAACTATACTTGTATATGATGAAAATTGCCACTATATTTGAAGACCCCAGTGTAAGGTTTGAAGAAACATGAAAATACAGTGGCTACATGATTTGGTCACTTTGCAGGCATTGGATGTCATAGTTATAATCACATTGTGCAGTTGATTGTTCTGTTGGTAATTAGATGCATTTTCTGTAGCAATAGAAAGTATACGTAATGCAGTTAATACTGTTTTATATATGTAGTTTTCGCATTGGGACACATTGCTTTAATTACTGTTGAGTCCACATTGTATATTTTGAGCTTCAGTTCTAGTATTCTATTTCTTACTATATTATGTCAGAACTCGTGAATCTAATGCTCGTGGAGCAATGGAGATTGTATTCTTAATCATACATATCTTAAATCGGAAATCCAGAATATTTATGTGAAATAGGGTATTTGCTGTTATGGTCTTCAATCCTGATATCTTGATTCATTCTTTGCATCTCTTTTCACAGGAAAAAGTTGTTGCTTTATAGAACAATTGAAACAGAAAAGTTGCAATCAATTTTGAAGGTCAAGCAAGCATGCTCAGCTCCAAAGGTTGGGCAAAGCCCACCAGGCTAAAATCAAGGATTTATTCCAAGTAGGCAATTTAATTCTTGAATGTATCTTTGATTTGAGGCTGGCTAGCCTCTGTAGGGTTACAACTTTTTGGTTCCTCCCTATATGCTTGGGAGGAGGCTTCTTGCACAAATTCTGCTTGATCCCAAGGAGCTCGTCCCTCTCTTCCGAAGGCTTATTTGCAGAGAATCCTCTAAAAGATATATCACCTGCCCAGGATCATCATTCACCTCAATGATTTGAGAATAAATATCCACAAGATGACACTTTCTCATTCAGGGGTTATATCTTGTGTTGACTATCCTCTTACTTGCTCAGATGTCTTGGATGGTGTCAATAAATGTCTTCTTTCGCAACTTCCCAGCTGAGGAGGGTTGCTTTATTTACGTGGAAATTTAGAAGAGAATTCTTATAGTGTTGATCTTCAGGATTTCATCCGAATCTGAATCCTGAAATTCAATGGTACTGAATGGGTTGAACGCAAAAGCTTGTTTGGGCATTTTGGCAGATTTGGAGGCCTCTCTGATGTCCTTCACGGTCGATTTCTTGTAGTCTGCTTTATAATTTTAATCATGATCAGAGGTTCTTACAAGCTTTGGGATCTTCTCTGCTTCCCTCTTTTCCTGGTCCCTCCTCATTTTTCTGTTCTGCCTCGGGGATTTTGGTACAAGAGCATCTTAAACACCTGCATTTGTAGTGTATGCTTTTGTAGTCCTGTTCTTCCTATGTGTAATTAGTTATTTGTTGCAAGGATTTGTTTTTAGGTGAATGTTCAAATGTATCTATCGTAGCTTAAAGTAAACATCCTTCTGGCACACAGGAGAGCTGTAAATCACCAATTTGTTCTAGCCACCTCCTCAGGACAAAATTCAGTAAGAACCCAAGCAACAAATTTGGAAAGAGAGAAGGCAATAATATAAAGTTATAATAGGAAAGTGAAGACCAGTATAGTCAACTATATATTGAATTGATAAGGAATTTAGAAAGCAATCTAACAAAACAGAAGGTTATGTATTCTGGGTGTTGGGCATTCTGCTAAAAAGGACAGCCAAAATGCACGGTTTATATCAAATAAGTGTCGTTTATTTGAAGTATGCCCAGCTCATGGCATTATATGGATCACATGGATATCTTTACTTATTGTTTTCTTTGGTCTATAAATAATATTTGGTGAGTACAGGGTCGAGGCCCAAGATTGCCAAATGGTCATGAAGTAACAGTTGCATTTGAACAAAATTATCCATTTTTTCATATATCAAAATGTTTTTATATAAAATGGCGATAACCTTAACACTATTTTTAGAGAAATCCAAATAAATCATAAAACATCAAGATCAAGGTTCTGATTCAAAAATTTCAGATACGATGATTTTGAATGTAATAGAGCTTGCAACCATTTCAAATGTTTTTCAAGGTAAAGCTAATTAAAAAATTGAAGATAATCATTTCTACTCCACATCCTTAGATTGTTTAGCTAGTTTGAATAATTTCATAAAAACATGATGTCAATAAGTAGGAGATGATGATGCATTTCAATATTTTGGGGAATATTATCACCACGAACATCATTGACTTTCTTTGTAACTTGCATTTTTTCTTCCATTCTGGTTTCATTTATTAGTGTTGTAGGGGAAATATAAAAGTTCAAATGAAAGCATAATTGAAGTAATTAGAGTCTAAAAAACACTAAGAACTCACAAGATTAGGATCATACAAAACCATACTCAATGAAATTAGCTTGCACAAGATTCAGAGACTTAATCTAAAGAAATGAACAAAAATTCAAAACAATTAAACCAATTAGAAAGTGCAAATCGTCAATCCCATTGTGAATTGATGCAAATTTGTGATGTGGATTGCTCAAATTGTGCATAATTCATGATTGCAAAAGTTTGATGAAAGGTGTGATTCACAAAATAAGTGTTCTAAAATGCTCAAGATTGGCTCAAGAATTCTAGAGAGTGCCTATGCTTATGAGGATTGTGAATGATTTTCATGTTTGGAAAACCTGTTTAATAGATTTTAGGTATTCTGATCATCAGTGAAGATTGAAAATAGAGATCAATGGATGAGAAGAAATCAAGGAGATGAGGGAGGATCAAAGAGGATTAATGGTTGAGGATTCATAAGAGCCCAAAATATCCCTATTTTTAATGGAAGAGGTTGATATTTTGAATTGGAGGGAATAATTTGAATTTGATTTGGAAATACTCTCTTTTTGGAAAAAAAAAATTCTTTGTGTAAGTTAGAGTTGGAGGAAAATTAGCCAATTAAATAATTATGAAAATTATTTAATTGTGAGGATGAGGGGAATTAAGATTTTTAATTAAATAATTAAAAATTATTTAATCAAATGGGATGAGAGATTTAATTAATATGAAAATGATGAATTAATCAAATAATCTAATTATTCAATTAATAGGGGAATAAAGTGAATTTAATCAAATAATTGGAAATTATTTAATTAAATGGAGGAATTAGGCGACAATGAGGAAAATGATGTAAGTGAAAATCGAGATGTGTGATATGCTTAGGATAATTTTAGATGTTTACATTTTGCCCCTCTTTGAGACAATGTTCCCATTGCGTTGTTTCAAAGACTTGATGTTCCTCAATTTTTTTTTTAAATTCTCTAATTTTACCTAATGCCCCATTGTGCTCCAACGAACAAAGGAATGATGGTAATTTGCCCCTTCTAGAGATTGGTTAAAAAAATTAATTTTTGGGTCAAGATCACGATAGAATGACGAAAATAGGTTTGTTGAAAAGAGGACAAAAAATAAGTCCCAAGAAGCCTCGATATTGATTAGGATTGGTAGCCAAGGTTGAAAAATTAGTTGCAGGGTGAAACCCTAGGTTTTGCTAGGTATATATATGCATTTGGATGAATTTAAGCCTCATTTGCACACTTTGCTTTGAGAGATTTGAGAGCTCATTGAGATTTTCAATCTCGAGACCTTGTAGAGACCCTGACACTATGGTACACACAGTTTGAGCACTGCATCACATAGATCGAGTTTGTTAGTTCCAAAGGCTAGTCGAAGCAAGTGCCTCAATACATACAAAGTTAATTTTTGCTTGCATGCTTTTTGGGATAGCTAAATGTAGGATAGAACATGGGCAAACAAAGGCGTCATAATTTTTGCGACACTTTTGTAACCCATGGCTTGCTTCTGTAACTCGTCGCAATGCTTTTGTCAAAAGTGCCGGGTTATGACAAATGCACCAGGTTTTGAAAAATTAAAAATGTGACGCTTCTGATTATCCATGTGCGACGCCTTTGTAAAAATGGTCCCCTTTTGTTTTCGCTTTTGTTTTATGGACAATGCAACACCATTGTTAAAATGCGACGCCTTTGTAAAAAGTGTGACGCCTTTGATTGACACTGTGTGATGCCTTTGTTAAGAAGGTTCACTTTAGTTCTTTAGACATTTAGACATAGATTTTTTTGCAAATTTTGAGAAAACTGACATCATGAGCATTATGCTTGTAGGTTGTCCTAGACCTTCTCATTTCACAAGAGCGGAGACCACTGGTGTTTGAGCTGATGACCAGTTTTTCTGCTATGGAGATTGAGTTTCTACATGCAGTTGGTCTATATGATGTTGCATACATGCCGAAGATTCAGTTGCATCTTGCACTCATGACTGCGGTGGTAGAGAGATGGAGGTCAAAGACATTGTCTTTCCATCTTCTGACTGGAGAGGCCACTATCACTTTGGAGGACATCTTATAGATCCCAAGGGTTTTGATTCATGGTGAGCGCATTGTATATGATGTATATCGAGGCTTTGAGGCTCATAACCGAGTCTTGATGGATAATGGGATTGAGCTAGATGATGGGCAGGTTGACCTTAAGGACTATGTCGACACAACGAATGATGTCACCATAGTAGTCATGGGACTCATTTATGGACCACTCATGCCAGATCGACGATCTCGACGATTCAACCCTGGATGGGGGAGGGTATTGAAGAGGATCATGGAGGATGGATGTATTTTTGCTTGGGCCCCCTACATCTTGACACACCTAAATGATGATATGCTCAGGTGGTATATAGGGGTGCGACTAGGTTGTCGGCGGGGGTTACATTATTACATATCTAGGTCTAGGAGCACATTGCAGTGCTGAGGCCGTTTGAAGATCTATGGCGACACAACGATTATCCCATGGTCTATCGGTATGAGTCCATGCTGACCCAATGTTGTATGAGTGAGTTAGCCCATTGGAGGTGTTTTATTGATGATATGATATAGTTTACTTGAAGGCCATGGATCTAGATGAAGGCCTAAGAGGATGATGGGGAGCACCTTTGATGCAGTCAAGGTAGGAAAATCCAACTAAGGACAGTCAAACCTTGCAGCCTAATTACTAACTCCATGATCGCAACAAATATGCAACGGAAATTAACAGCTAATCCACAGAAAGATAAAAGATATTCATGAACACTAGACACAAGATATATCCTAGGAAAACCCTAATAGGGAAAAACCCAGCCTTCAAAGCTCATTCCACATTATATTAAATCTCAAAACACATTACAGATGCCTCTCGGGCTTAACAGATTCTAGGCCGCAACCCAGGGATTACAAATAACTCATATAATGACAATCTTCACAACAAGCTGCCATCGACTCCATTTCCTGCTCCACACTCCCTCTACTCAGAGGTTCTTCTGGATCAAAATACTTCATCCTTGTGATTCATACTTCGCACTATCGGATACCTTCTTGATCTACCTTCTTTCTATGTATCATAACAAATCCTCCCTCCTCTATTTATATCATCCGCGCATCATATAACCCTTAAGAAGTCGGTCAAAATACAACAACTAGTAAGATAACGTGCAGACCCAAATAGGTCGGCCCCAAACAATAAACAATCTATAATGCAAACCAACCAATGTCGGCCACAACAAAGTAAAGATCCAAAATAATGTCCTCGAACACAATACACCTTCAAAATTTAATCCTCGAAGATCCACAACACGCTACAACACCCTGTCGACCAAGAACATGGAAACTATGAACTCACGAAAGAAAATCACCAATTGTGAGCACAAAGATCAATGTGGACCAACAACACATGATCTAGAAACATCCATGGACATCACGAATCACCACAAAAACGTCCACAACAACTCAAGTTACCAGAATCACATCATCTCCCTTCAGGATCACCAACTAGAACAACTAAACAACTGTCAGAACTCAGATACCCATAACTCGGTCAGATCCTCATGCGAATCCTTGAAACTTAACATGGAAACACTAGACATATTTGACAAAAAACCCTTTAATCCACAACCTTTGATCATCAACATGTTGAACTAGCCACGCTGTTGGCTAAATCGAACTTCACTGCAACTGCCTCAATTTTTAGAATGCCTCCAGATGCCCCTGCATCAACCTCACATACTGCAGGTAGACTCGGTGGCTGATAGGCTAGACACCACATATTTTGGAGAGGTACTTACCTGACATGGTCATATGATAGTTTGGGGAGCAGCAGAATGCTCCGACAAATGATTAGCATGCTGTGTTCATGCAAACAATTAGGGAGATGGAAAATTGGGGGCCAACGACCTTAGCATAGATTGCTATTACCAATTTTGATCATTTAGCTCAGGTACCATGGGTATATGCAGATGGTGCAATAGATCTTGGGACCACCCCAACCTATGATGCATGGCTTGCTACACACGTACCACTTAGATTTACAGATCTAGATGGGGGTGTCGTAGGTGGCAAGAGACTTAGAGAGGAGTCTGATAGACAACGTCGATAAAGGTAGAGAGCAGAGGCTGAGGTACCTATCGCAGAGGACAGAGGATAGGGATAGGGACCACAAGGGCCATTGCCTGGACAGGGTCCACCTCTCACACAAGTAACACCTATTATAGGGGATGATGGAGGAGGTGATGATCAAAGGCTTCACGTCGCTCTACAAGAGCAAGATTAGGCATGTCGAGAGTGTGATGGCTACATGTAGGAGAGACATGGTCTTTTTGGACAACTCACTCAGACCAAGTCAGAGAGAGATCAACTTAGGACTGAGCAAGATCAGGCCAAGACTGAGAGAGACATAGAGGTGGCTAAGCGATAGCAAGTTGAGGCCTAGTTGGCCCAGGAGACAAATCAGAGATGACAACTAGAGGTTGCAACACAGACATAAGGACATACGATCCCTTTGAGTACACTAAGGTGATCCGGGCTATATAGGTTGAGGCGACATATTACCAGACTTTGTATGACATAGCAGTGTCTGCACATAGGTGACAACCTAGATTTTCTCAGTGTTGCAGGTCCCAATCAGATGGATCACTGGGCAGACCTTCGTAGGTACAATTAGAGGGACAAGGTCCTCAATTGCGACAATTGATGGGGCCACCACCTACCCAGTCTCCTCCTGATCGAGAGGATCGAGGGAGTTCAGGGTAGCTTGAATTTTGTACATATATTTTTGTTTCTATCTTTTGATGTATACACATTCATCGGCTATAGATAGCCTCATGTATTTCTAATGTATATCACACATTTGATATGTATCATGACATTCACTTTTTTGATGATAAATGAGATGGGATCATTTTGATGCGACCATGCTATGATGTTATGGTGTTATGCATTGATCTTTTATGGTTTATGATGTATGATTATGGATGCATATGTATGGATACATGCGTTATGATGTTTTTTCATGTTTCCATGATGTGATGATGGATATCTATTTATTATGCTTATGGTTTGATATGCATGTTGCTAATGATCGGTGGATGCAGGATGTGTGATACAGATGATGATATGATCATGATTTATCTTTATTTTATTTTATTTTCATTATGACATATGATGATTATGCATGATGGATGATATGAGATGCTATTGATGGTTTATGGATGCATGATGAGATGTATGTATTTTTTTATATGCCATGATATTTGGATAAAATTTTTAGTATGGTAGAAGTAGAAGAATGAATGAAAAATGAATAGAATGAGATAGAATAGAATAGAATAATGATGTTGATCAAGATACTAATAAATCTATGATTATTCCAAAATTTTATTAGATATGTGATGAGATAGGATAGATGATTTTTTTTTCTTTTAGATTATAGCAAGTAGACATGATGCACCAAGCTATGAAGAACTAGGGTGACGTATCTATTTCATGGAATTTGACTCTACGAATAGATAGGAGTATCTTTGTTCATACCTGACATATGGAAACCTTGTTTGATCATGTGAGAGAATGAAGCCATCGAAGTAAGGAGACCAATACACAAAGGTATGAAGGACATGATATGCACCGACCATTATATTACTCAAGACTATCCCTGCACACACAAGACAAGTATTTTCCAAGGTCGTATTGCAAGAACATCCAACAAACACAATAGATGAAATCAATGCTAATGCCCCATTACATACCTCTCGAAATACCAAGATATTGAAGATCAAGGCAGTTTCGAGTGAGTGATGTAAATGAGACAAAAAGATAAAACCAAAAGAAAATATCAAAATGAAAAATATCAATGCCATCATATCTTTTGCCAGAGAGAGTTGTTTTAGTTGAGATCCAAATTGATGTCTATTGTAGGAAAGATCTATTCGTTAAGACATTCATTGAATGTTGATTGTTTATATGTTTAGGCTGTTGATCTAAAGGTTATTTGACATGCTTGATAATGATCAAGACTTATGATGTTGCATGAAAGTTTGTATTTCGATAAGTGCACTTGCTTCTATTTTTTTTGCCAAAGGTGAGGATGACAATAGGTTTATTATGGATCAATTTTTTTTTTGCAGATGAGTGATGATGAGATGGGATGGGATGGATGGATTGTTTCCTTTTTATAATATTTTCAAATGTTTTTTGAGCTTTTGAAATGTTTTGAGGCTATTTTTGGAGCTTTGACATTTTTTGAGTTTGTTTTTAGTATTTTCAATAGTTGGATGTTTTGAAGTTTTTGAACATGTTATGGACGTTTTTGAGTTTTTTGGATTTTTTTATGAATGTTTTTGAAATTTTTATATGTTATGGATTTTTTTGGGATTTCAAGGTTAAATGACTTAGGTGATGCACAATAATCCATGTTGATGACTAGGTGTAGGAAGATGCCCTAGTCATGTGTTAGACTACTTTGTTATTAGGTGGATAAACTGATCTTAGGATAATGCCAAGTGGTATTGATAGTGATAGATACTCATTGAACACCAAGCCATGATAGGCATGATGATGGATGGATGGAAGATGGATGATGGATGATGGATGAAATGGATGTTCCATGAAAGGAGAAAAAGTACTTGATAGATGATATATGGTGTGTATTTACACAAGGTGCCTATTTGCCAAGTTTTCACTAATGTACTTGCCCAAAGCACCACTGAAGTGGTTTTCACTAGAGGACAATTTTTTTCTCTTTATGTTTGATTTTTTTTTTGGATTTTTGGAATAAGATACCCTTCATGGGCCAGGCGTAGAATATATTGAGATGACTATTGTTGATAGGCTCCTACAAGGGATCCCTTTTAGGTGCTGCTAACTGATATGCTCCTAATCTATAGCTTGTGGTGATGATAGAAGGTCCCAACCAGTTAAGTTCAAATTTCCCTTTGTTGTCTCGATCCAACTATTTTCTTGATTCTCTTTAAAGACGAGGTCCCCTACTTGAAAATTTTGGCCCTCGATCTTCTTGTTATAGCTTCTACGTAGTTGATTCTGATATGCTTGCAAGTGATTCAGTGCTTCTAGATGTTTTTCATCTAGCAACTCAAGTTCATTCAATCTGGAAGTCTTGTATTCTTCATCACCAATCAGGTGCTGTAGTGAAACTCTTAACGATGGGAACTTGACCTAAATGGGTAAGATGGCTTCAATTCCATATACGAAGGAATATGGAGTAACACTAATGGGTGTTTTGATACTTGTTTGGTAGGTCCATAAGGTTGGGTTCAATTGCAAGTTCCAATTCTGATTGACATCATTAATAGTCCTTTTCAAAATCTTGAGGATAGTCTTGTTAGATGCTTCCGCTTGATCGTTTCCTTGAGGGTAGTAGGGTGTGGAGAAACAATGTTGGATATGGAACTAATTGCAAAGTTTTCAGACATCTTGGTTTTTGAAAGGTGTTCCATTGTCTGTGATAATGGCCTAAGGAACATCGTAGCAGAAAGTTAGGTAGTTCAAGATAAACTTGGATATTTGTTTGCATATGATGTATGTCAAGGGAATGACTTCTATCCACTTTGTCAAATACTTAGTGGCAGTAATGATGAATTTATGGCCATTAGATGAGGTAGGTGTTATCTTTCCAATGAGATCAAGCCCCCATTGCAAGAAAGGCCATGGTTTCATGACAAGTCATAGTTCTTGTGCTGGAGCATGGATGAGGTCACCATGCTGCCAACATTGTAAGCACTTTATCACAAACTGATTAGCCTCTTGTTCCATGGTAGGAAAATAGTAACCTGTTGTCATATCTTGATTTCATTGCTTGCACTTAAAATGATGAGAAAATTTGGAATATCTAAAAAAATGGATTTTTCATTTATTTTTATTTATGGAATTTGATAAAATGCAATGACAAAATTGAAAATGAATATTATGCCAATTTTTGATTTTGAGAAATTATTTTATAAGATTATCGGTTAAAGGTTACTGATAAGTGGACAAGTGTAAGAATGCGTGTGTAGGAGTAGGATGAAGGACGAGAACTTGATTGAGGTAGGCATGCTTACCCGGATGACCATGGTAAGCAAGAATGGAATCTAGAATCTCACACACCACAATAGATCATGAAATTTTCATATGTTTGAAAAGTTGACAAATTGCATTTATACTTGGTGTTAGAATTATAATTAGTGGAAAGAACAAATTAGTGCATTTTGGTCTTACCTTGTCTGTTTCAAAATTGATATTCGATGAAATTGAATAAGAAACTCAAACCATCAAATACAATTATTGTATGAAAATAAATTGCATTGTTTGTTCTTTTGGATGAATTTGAAATACAAATTGAACAAGAAAATGAAATGGATGAAATAAACATGTAAGTTTGGAAAATATAATTTGAATATATGAATATCTATGCATATAATATCACAAGGAAAATTGATTATGTGTGTGTGTGTGTGTGTGTGTGTGTGTGTGAATTTTTTACCTCAAATTTAATTATACTCTTCAAGGGAATAATGAAATCGTGGGATTTAAAATCTGTAACTCCTAACAATAATGGGATAGGGACCAACCCCCTCACATAGAAAAAATATTTAGTCAATGTTTAGAAATAGAGGGAGTGGGTGGCCAAATAATAAACATGGAGGCAATAAATTAAGATCACCACCTCTCCAAAATTAGCAGGGGATCCTTTGTCGTTAGGAAATCAAACAATCTAGTGAAAAGAAAAAATCAAGGAAAAAGAAGAAAGAAGAGAAGGGAGAACGATGAGTTTGGAGGAATTGTAGCTTTTCTAGGGAAGGAAAAATCACTCAAGAAATCACTGATTGAAGTATTTTGAATTGAGTTCAATTTGTTTCTGTGATAGGTCGAATATATGCGTTAGAAATCGAGCAACAAACTAAAGAGTGCAAATAAACACCAAAACAACCTACACCTCAAGATTAGCCTAAGTTGGAATCAACACAAGATAAAAACAACAAATGAAACTTTATACCTTGTGTCGAATCGATCCTTTGGTTGGCCCTTCGATCTTTGATGTGTATGCTCCTTGGATGGAAAGATATGCAAACTAGATGATGATGTGAGGATGGATGGAAATGGATAAAAACATGAAAATGACTAAGTGTAGATTGAGAAATAAAATTGCAAGAGTTTGGCTAGCAAAATGATCTCCCCTGAAATGAGAGAAAAGAGGGGGTATTTATAGGAATTTTGAGAATTCCTAGAAGAGATGGATGGCCAAGATTGAGCCACCAATGATCAAGATGTAGGGCCAAGGTGAGTTGAGAACTCACAAGCCCTCACATCTTGACATGTGGTATGTGATATAGCCCTAAAAGGTGAAGTGGACATGAGGTGGAAGGATAGTACATGACATGGAGGGGGGGTACAAAGTACATTGGGATTGGACAAGATCTCCTCATAAAGGAGGTCCTTGTCCCCATGTGGGTGAGAGGACATGTGAAGAATTAAAAATTCCTCAAATATTCTCATGGGGAGATGGGAAAGAATAAAGAATAAAGAGAGAACATGTGGGAAGAAGTGAAGGAATTAAAAATTCCTTTTGAGTGCATTGGGGGAATAAAAGTGAATTAAAAATTCACATGGGGAAGTGGAGTGTTTTGCCCAAAAGGAGAAAACCTTTAATAAGGTTGACTTAAGGACACATGCCATAAATGGTAAGGGGATTAGGTTGGACTAACCATATGATTAAGGTTGTGCAAGTACTTAATTAGATGGACTAATGACTAATTAGAAGCAAGTGGGAGAATATGGAGGATGTGACCCTAATGATGATTAGGGGTGTGCATATGTTAACTATAGTTAATTAGAGGAAGATGAAAGAGTTAAGATGGATTAGAGACCAACTTGCAAAAGTTGGAGGATGTGACAATGAGAGAGAAAAGGGGAATTAAAAAATGAATTTTAATTTCAAAAGGGGAATATGACTAAATTAAATAAAATGGTGTATTTATTTAATTTAGAGGAGGAAGAGGGGTAAAGTATTTATTAAATTAAATACTTTATGAACCCTATGTAAAATGCAAGGTATTAATTAAACAAATGATTTAATTAATGTTAACAGAGGGGATAAACAACTGGATGAATAAGGAGACGCCTTTGATCATATGGAAGTGGTCAAATTAGATGTCTACATTTTGCCCCTCTTCGAAATACTATTAGCATAATAGGGTTTCGAGGAAAAACAAAATGCAGATGACTCTATAGAAGAAGAGATCAGAAAAGAGATGCCCCAGCATGGGGGAATGTGGAGAGGATGCCCCAATCCAGTGGAAGTAGGCTTAGGGCGACGGGTTAGGAGAGGATGGTAGGGTATGCCCCCTCGAGAAGGTGGACGGGGAAGGAAAAAAGGGTCCCGGTCAACTTCTCGAAAGTAAGGAGTGGTATATGTTGTTGGAAAGAGCACGGAAAAATGAGAAGAATGGCATTTGAACAGAGTCAATCGGGTAAACGGTGCGCGAATGGCGGCCCCGAGAAGAAAGAGGCTGGATGAATTAGTTGGAAGAATTTGTGGTAAAAAAAAGGAAAAAAAAGACTTATTTGAAAAGGGCAAATAAGAGGGAAAAAGGGAATAAAAGGTAATTGGAGAATTACCTTTTATCATTGTGACAGCTGGCAAGTGGAGAAGGAGGAGAAGAAGAAGAGGAGGCGAGAGAGATTGGGCACGATGCCAGAGTATGATAGTGACATCATTCATCGGGCAGACGAGAGGCATATATTCTTCACCCACCGTACTGTACCACGCCAAGTTAGCCCAAAACTTAACTTTGTGGATTTTGCGTCATTTATGCAAATGTTTGGGAAAAATGAAAACATGGGTTTTGTCCGGGAGGGTGGGAAGAAAAATGGGTAGAAGGCGGATTTTTAAGTTTTTTTGTAATTTTTTGGGATTCGCGCTAGGGGAGGCAAATGGGTGGCCGCCACGTGGGCAGGTCCGCCGCCGCGGAGGCGGACAGGTCCACCATCGTTGGCGGACAGGTCCGCCGCCGCGGCGGGTCCACCGCCACGGGGCGGGTTCGCCAATGGGGTGGGACCACCGAGGTCGAAGGGAAGGGGAGGGACAACGGGATGGGAGAAAAAAAAGGCATGGATGGGAAACCCGAGAATGACGAGGGGAAAAAAAAATAATGAAAATGATAAAAATTGATTGTGTATATGCAGAAAACAGGGATTTTGCAGGTGCGAGAGAGACGATCAGAGGTGTTGAAGAGATGCATAGCGAGGATGACCGGGGAGGATCACCAGAGACTAGCAGAGGCAGGACTACTGCATATGCTGACATATCCGACGATTAAGGCCTATGGGTTCCATGTTGACAACGTCGATAGAGTGGTGGGATTCGGCGACGTCGACCTTTCACCTACTGACAGGGGAGATGACTGTGACACTAGAGGATGTATGGCGGATCTTGAAGCTCCCGATATCAGGGCTCCCGATTAGCGAGTGTTGGTCAGAGGACGAGGCGCTGGATGAGTCGGTGCACATTGTTTTTGGTAGTGATGAGCTACCGGTGCAGCGGGGTCAGTTGGATGTGGATAGGATGGTGGCATGCAGGGTACCGGTACTATCACTGTACCTGGCAGGGTTGATTAGTGGTATACTGCTGCCGGACCAGAGTGGTCGGTTTCTTCACATGAGGATGGTCGAGGTGATTCGTCACATCATCGAGGGCCGGGAGGGGCAGTTCGCGTGGGGGACTTGCATGTTAGCACAGTTGTATCGAGACATGCACGTGATTTGTTATAGGAGACAGCTGAGTGTGACAAACGTCACACTACTACAGGTGTGGGCCTGGGAGCATATCCGTGTGACCAGGCTGATTATAGCGAGAGTTGGTGAGCATGATGATAGGGAGCCCGTAACATGGTGGTGGGGAGCAGAGGCAAGGGCTATACTGCGGTACCGAGAGATGCAGGAGGTAAACGTGTGGATGAGACAATTTGATGAGGTGCGGGCAGTGGATATAGTGTGGAGGCCATACATGATGCGGCAATTTAGGGGGTGGTCGAGGGAGGAGGGGTTGCATAGTGGTTACTTATTTATTCGATGTTACATGATTGGGAGCAGGCCACGAGTAGTGGAGTTGCATCGACCGGATCGGGTGACGAGGCAGTTCAGAGTGAGATAGGATATTCCAGCATGCCGAGTGACATTTGCACAACAGACGCGGGAGCGGCCATGGGGAGCCACGCTAAATCTGCGCAGCGTATGGAGTGATATTGAGAGACTGGTGTTTAGGCCCTATCTTGATAGGCGAGAGGGGCCGCGAGACGCAGGGATGATAGGGTGGTATGATGAGTGGTTCGGACGACATCCGCCCGAGCGGATTACACCAGTGGTGCCGATCGAGGAGGCACGAGGATTTGGATCAGAGGATGAGAGGTGATTGGGGGCATCTAGTCTGTAGAGATTGCCAAGAGGATGCAGAGGAGGACGAGGGGCACAGGAGCAGGGGACAGGCAGTCGGATGAGGAGATGACATCAGAGGGGTTGGGGAGGAGACAGAGAGGGGGGAGGGGCTGAGGAGGTGGCAGAGGATGAGGCGGAGGATGAGGCTGAGGAGGTGGTGGAGAGGAGGCTGAGAGCCTGAGGGTGGGGTCGACAGGAGAGGAGGCATAGAGCCTGAGGAGGAGAGCCATAGGGTACACAGGGCGAGACCAGCAGGGCCGGAGGGGAGGAGGTTGGACAGGAGACAGCCAGGACTACCGGAGGATAGGAGACAACCGGAGTCGGAGAGGAGATGGACAGAGGCTTAGGGGGGTAGAGGGGACAGGAGACAGCCAGGGCCACTGGAAGACAGGAGGTAGACGGAGTCAGAGAGGAGATGGATGGAGACATAGGGGGTAGGGGGGATAGGAGACAGCCAGGGAGAGGAGGAGGAGGAAGTCAGAGAGGAGATGGACATAGACCTAGGGGGGTAGGGAGGGACAGGAGACAGGAGGTGACAGAGGATGGAGCAGACAGAGTGAGAGGAGAGGAAGCTAGAGATGAGGGGACCATCCGAGAGAGATGGAGGTCGATTCAGATGTGCACGATGTAGCACCGCTAGCAGCAGCACCACCCACAGGGGAGGATCTGAGGGCCGTACTGAGAGAGACAGTGGAGAGACTGCGAAGAAGTGAGCAGCGAGTGCAGGAGATAGAGGCAGAGCGGATCGGAGTAGAGGCGGAGAGGGATGAGTGGCGGGCCCGATTTGCACAGGGTGAGAGAGACTACATGGAGCTGGTTAGGCTAGTATCAGAGTAGGAGAGGAGATTGGTGAGGGAGAGAAATGAGAGCCGCGATGAGGCTGTGGATCTGCGGGCTGAGGTGGAGAGATTGCGGGCGGAGGTGCAGAGTCAGATGATGCAGATGGAGGGATTGAGTTTGGTGGGAGAGGGGGCAACATAGCAGGTTGTCAGTAGGGGGACAGGGGATGCAGTGAATGCAGAGAGTGTGTAGAGGGAGCTAGCTGAGCTTAGGGACAAAGTGTGCACAGTGGAGGCAGAGAGAGATGTGGCGCAAGCACAGGTGGAGGTGTTGGAGGCAGGGAGGGATGTGTTATAGGCATAGGTCCAGGTAGCACAGAGTGAGAGGAAGGTGGCCGAGATAGAGGTACAGTCTCTTCGCAAAGAGAGAGATACAGTGAGATCACAGGCATCTAGCTTGCGACGAGAGCGGGATGCGGCTGAGCTGAGATTGCAGGATTTGCAGAGAGATAGAGATGCAGTGGAGGTGCGGGGACAGGCTGCACAGAGGGAGAGGGATGCCGCAGAGTTGCAGATGCAGATATTATAGGGCGAGAGGGATGCAACACAGGATCAGTTGCAGAGGGGGTTGGTTGAGGGGGGAGGGCCAGGGACAGATGTTCAAGAGCTACACACACAATTATAGGCGTTGCAGGCAGAGAGGGATAGACGCTCAGAGCAGATACGACAGTTGATACTAGCTCAGGAGGCCTGGGTACAGGAGCGGCAAGCTATCAGTGTAGATCGGGATCGGTATAGGCATGAGCAGAATGCCGCGAGACTGATAGCTGGGCAGAGGGATGAGTTCATGCAGCAGGCGAGCTATTGGAGGGGTGTATATGAGCAGGTTGTTCCGGATCCAGCGCAGTGCATGGTGCGCTACATCAGTCAGGGCCCACAGCCACCAGGGCCATCCCAGACATTAGGGACACGCACCAGGGGTTTTAGCGACTATCGGCAGACTCCGTCTCCATATGGCAGTTACCAGGGGACTCCCACCCATGAGTACCATGGGACTCCAGTGCACAGAGGGCCAGTACCCGACTCTCCGCAGAGATCAGATGTGGGCAGCTCATAGTAGAGTGGGCAGATGCAGGACATTGATGATTGTTTTGGCAGATACAGGATGGATGTTTTGTTCATGTTGCCAGAGGTCAGAGGTGATCGACATCTCTAAGTTTTGTATCTTATTTGGCGATATATGATGGAGATGCATTGTATTATGATAGGATGTTTATTATTTTGATTATGTGAGGGCCTTTATTAACACTAGGCATGATATTTCTTTTATGCGGCTATATGGGATGATTTATGATGTGGTTTCATATATATACACATGTTTATATAGAGGGATGATTTATGCTTTATGGTTATTTTTTATGGATGCACATGTTCATGTGGATGGATGATTGATGTATGTTTCATGATTTATGATTTATGGATGCACACATGTTATTATGATTATGATGATGAATGTACAGTTGTTTATGAAAATGGATAATTGTATACGTTTTATGATATATGATTTATGGATGTATATATTTATGTGGATGAGTGATTATGTAAATGCTTTTATGATTATGATTTATGGATGCACATGTTCATGTGGATGGACGATTTATATAAATGCTTTTATGATTTATGATTTATGGATGCACATGTGGATGGACGATTTATGCATATTTTTATGATTTATGATTTATGGATGCACATGTTTATGTGGAAAATGAATGAAAGGTGAATGTTTATAATGCACTTAAGTGTCAATAAAGACCGTTATGAGAATGCGGATAGGTGATAGGTACATGGAAGAGTGCATTTGCCAAAAAAACCATTAATATCCTGAGAGGAAGAGGACTCAAGAGGAAAAAGAACGAGAGTACTTGCACAACTGAAATCATAAGTCATGGTAATGGTCATGATGGAAATGAAGGATGCATGCGAAGTGATGAAAATGCAATGAAAATGAGATTTTTCCATCCTTGGAGCATTGATTTTTACTATAGCATTGGATACCAAGTACCTTGATATGGAAGATCAAGGCGAATGAGTATTCTACGCATGAAACAAACACAACAAACAAGAAGGTTATCCCAACACCCCGAAGTCACGATGACCTCGGTCGGGCCTGGTGTTGAGATAACCACAAACACACAAAGTTGTCCCGGCGTAACACAATACCTTATAGATCTTGGTGGGTCTTACGAGGGATAACTGAGAAGACAACAATCAAAACAAACAATCAAGGTATGCCCCCATGTCAGCAAGTCAAGGTACGCCATGGTATGGTGGACAAAGGCGACCCTAACAAGTGATGGTAAGGAACCCAAATGATAAACAAAAGTCAAATGCATCAAGAGATCACAATCAAGACAACAGGTCCTTTGCCATAGGATCAAGGTGATGGATGGGATTGACGAGGTCTGCTAGGAAGGATTCATCCTGTTGAGACCAAAGATGGATGCTAAAATAGAACGACCCAGTTGACGCGGGATGTTACCCAGGGACGAGATCTTGTAACACGAGGGAATTTTGTTTATTAAGAACCGGTTAGATGCGGGCATAACTTGATGACGAAGCACAAAAACCTGACACAACCTACAAACCTAGGGGCTCGGGGGCCGATCATAGATTAGCCTTGCCTACGTGAAAGTGTAGAGCCCTCGTAGTTCCAGAAAAGACCATGGATAAAGCGAAAAAAAGACAATGATGACCGATGATGATGGAAAAATGCCCCGGGGGTGAATCAAATGATCAACCTTGCTACGTGACAACGCAGGGGCAACGTAGTTCAACTGACAGACACGACAAGATGTGATCCAGGTGAAGACCGACACGATGGATGATCCTACATGATGACACAGACCGATCGACAAAGGGAAGGAATGATGTAAGCTCAAAGTGGGATACTAAAAAGCTCAGGATGGGGAATAGTCCAGATGGGTCGTCCAATGCTCAATTAATATATACCAAGTGGCCTAGGATGAGATGGGGAGGACAATAGCGCAGATGAAAGTATAAAATAACTAGGATGTCTGGTAGATAATGATTAAGCCCTCTATGGATGACGCCTGCTACCCGGTTTTCACCATCCATACCTATCCAAGGCGCCACCAAGAGGTGGTTTTCACCATAGGACGAACTTATTTTTCTTTACTATTTTTAATTGATTTTTTGATTTTTTTGATTTTTTTTTTGATTTTTTGATTTTTTGATTTTTTTGACTTTTTTGACTTGGTGGGGTTACTAAGCGGATTTAGGTGTAGAACTTCTTCAGATGCATGATATTGATGGGTTTGTCAAGGGGTTCTCCTTCAAGAGTAGTCAACCTGTATGCCCCAGATCCATATTTAGCGGCTATGATATAGGGTCCCAACCAATTTGCCTCAAATTTTCCTTTCTTGTCTCGGTCTTGCTGAGTGCGTTGGTTCTCCTTAAGAACAAGCTTGCCCACCTGGAATTGTCGAGGATGAACCTTCTTATTGTAATTACGTTTGAGGCGATTTTGGTATGCTTGCAGATGATCATAGGCTTTTATTCTTCGTTCATCCAGTAATTCTAGCTGTGCAAGCCGTGCAACTTGAGCATCTTCTTCGCTGATAAGATTCTTCAGAGAAATCCTCAATGATGGAAGTTCAACTTCGATTGGAAAGACGGCTTCAGCACCATACACTAAAGAGTAGGGGGTGGCGCCTGTCGGGGTGCGGATGGATGTGCAATATGCCCAGAGGGTAGGATGAATATGGAGGTGCCAATCTCATCCAGTGTTATTGAAAACCTTTTTGAGGATACGGATAAGGGTTTTATTGGTTGCTTCTGCCTGACCATTACCTTGGGGGTAATAAGGCGTTGACCAACGGTGCTGGATATGGAAGGTGCCACAAAGGTGTTTCATGGCTTGGTTTTTGAAGGGTTTTCCGTTATCAGAGAGGATGGTGGACGGGATACCATATTTGTAGAGAATATGGTAGAGGATGAATTTGGAAATCTGAGTACCGGTGATTTGTGAAAGGGGCATTGCCTCCACCCACTTGGTGAAGTACTCAGTGGTAGTAATTATGAATGTATGGCCATCAGATGATGGCGGGTAAATCTTTCCAATCAAGTCAAAACCCCATTGAGAAAATGGCCATGGTGCCATGAAGGGTTGAAGATCTTGTGCTGGGGCGTGAATCAAATCTGCATGTTGTTGGCATGGAAAACACTTCTTCACAAACTCACAAGCATCGTGTTCCAATGTAGGCCAATAATACCCAGCTCGTAGGATCCTTTTGGCTAGAGCCATACCATTTGAATGGGCTCCACAAACACCGCCATGTACTTTCGTTAGTGTAGCATGGGCTTCGGTCTCATTCAGACATCTAAGGAGGATTCCATCATACCCGCGACGATAAAGCGTATCATTGACGATGACGTATCGGGAAGAGCGATGAACAAAGGATTTGCGTTGATTACATGTGAGATCTGGGGGTATAATATTATCATGGAGGTAGGTGTAGATGTCTTGGTACCATGGGGAAGTGGGACCCACAATTTCGCACACCATGTCAGTCTCGGGGATATCATATGCTGGGATTAAAAGTTGTTCCACAAGGAACTCGCATTCTGTGCGGTCTTTAGGCATGTCAAGCAGGGAACCAATAGTGGCCATTGCATCAGCTGCTTTGTTTCGTACCCTAGGAATTTGTTCAAACTATATAGAGGTGAAATATTTTTTGAAATCATCCACCATGCGCTTGTAGGGTAATAGCTTATCATCCTTGGTTAGGAACTCATCATTAACTTGTCTAATGACTAGCAAAGAATCACCAAAGACTTTCAAATGAGTTATGTGCCATTGCTTTGCAATTATGAGGCCGGTGAGGAGAGCTTCGTATTCTGCCATATTGTTGGTACATGGGAATGCTATCCTGAATGACTTTGGAATGTAGTCACCTTGAGGGGTAACTAATAAAATTCCTGCCCCCGATCCATTGTGTGTATATGATCCATCAAAATATAGTGTCCACATGGCAGTCTCATCAACGGAGAAGACTTGTTCATCAGGGAATTCTGTTATCAATGGATGAGCATCAACTAAAGGAGCTTCTGCTAATTGATCTGCGATTATCTATCCTTTAATAGCCTTGCGGTCCACATATTCTATGTCGAATTCACTTAGGAGCATGACCCACTTGGCCATGGGGCTAGTCAGAGTGGTTCTAGATAACAAATACTTCAATGGATCGATTTTGGCGATTAATTTGACTGGATGGCTGAGCATGTAATGTTAGAATTTCTGTGTGCTGAAGACGAGTGCAAGGCAGGCTTTTTCCATGGGGGAGTAGTTTAATTTGTAGCCGACCAATGTCTGACTGATGTAGTAGATCGCCCTCTCTTTCGATGATTCATCAGGTTGTGCCAACAATGCCCCCAATGCAACTGAAGTGGCAGAGATGTAAAGCAGGAGGGGTTTGCCTGGAATAGGTGGCATCAAGATCGGCGGATGAGCTAAATATTCCTTAATTTTATCGAAACCCATCTGACACTGCTGGTTCCATCGGAAGGTGGAATCTTTCTTCAGAAGATGAGTGAATGGCTGACACTTATCTGCTAGCTAGGCTATGAATCGACGGATGGACTGCATCTTCCCTTTGAGGCTTCTTAACTGTTTCAGATTGCATGGAGGTGGCATGTCTAGGATAGCCTTTACCTTGGCAGGATCAACCTCAATGCCCCTGTGAGAGACTATGAAACCCAACAACTTCCCTGATGTGACCCCAAAGACACACTTTTTTGGATTTAGCCGCAACTTGTAATGCTCTAATCACTCAAATATCTTTCTCAGGATGGCAGGATGTTCTACTCGTGTTCTAGATTTTCCTAATAGGTCGTCGACATAATCTTCCATGATGATATGTATGAGGTCATGGAAGATGATCGTCATTGCCCTCTGATATGTTGCCCCTGCATTTTTGAGACCAAAGGGCATAACATTGTAACAAAAAGTGCCCCAAGGCGTTGTGAAGGCAGTCTTGTGTTGGTCTTCAGGTGCGATTCGAATCTGATTATAACCAGAGAAGCCATCCATAAGGGATAACATCTCATGTCCTACTGTCAGGTCGACCAACATGCCAATATTAGGCAGAGGGAAATTGTCTTTTGGGCAGGCTTTGTTAAGATCCCTGAAGTCTGTGCAGACCCGAATGTCTCCATTTGGTTTGGCAACTGGTACTATATTGGAGATCCACTCAGAGTAGTCAATCAGTCTGATAAAACCCGCCTCTAGTAACTTCTCCAATTCCTTCTTGACTAATAATGCGACCTGCGGATGCATCTTGCAGAGCTTTTGTTTGACAGGCTTGGTGTCTGGGCGAATGTCGAAGTGATGAACCACTAAAGCGGGGTCTAAGCTTGACATGTTTGAGTATGACCAAGAAAAGTTAATGACTCCCTCTTGGAGTAGCTGCACGATGATCAGATACTCTTGCTCTGAGAGTGACTTAGCTACATAGGTGATTTTAGGACTTTCAGCAGTTCCCAGATTAACTTCTTGAGTTTCTTCAATCAGAATAGATGACAGAGCAGATAACTGAATTCCCATAAGGGGAAGATGAACATCTCCATCTTCCAGCGCCTCTTCGAGGTTTTCGCCATCAGATGCATCCTTTATTTTTACTTTTTCAAGGTCAGAAAGTGCCTCAGGAAGGTTTTCACTAGATGAGCACTTTTTACTTTTCTTATTCTTATTTTTGCAACTGGAGTGTTCATCCTCCCCCAATCCCATAAGGTTGACATACGTATCTACAGACATACTGACAGGTGTGCTATTACGAAGGTCCCAATCAATAAGCTCAGGGTGACAAAGGGATAGGGTAATAGTGCAGATGGATAAGCATTCGAACATGGATGATAGATCGGCATGATCAACGTCATCATACGCACGTATGATGGATTCCTCCTCGGGTATGTCTTCCAATGAGCCATTGTCCATGACGACACTATTGGAAGTATTAGACGATGTTTTGGGGCCTTTTTACTTTTTGTCATACCCAATGCCTATGTTTTTTGGTAGCTGTGACGTATCAATGGGTTGTAATCGCCATTGCTCTTCTTTACCTAGGCCCCTGCCTTGATAGTTATGTTTTTCCATGAACTTCGTCAGTCAGGGGTACTTTTCTTGAAAATATTCCTTTAGAGAAGTTTCCGGCTGGGGTTCTTCTCGGTAGACCCATTGGCTTATGTCCTCTTCTGGTGCATCTATCTTGACACTTGGGGATCTGAAAGTGGTGGTAGGGATGTTCTTACCACTGAAGGTGACAGTCTTGTCTTCCTTTGGAGTAGCATGCGAAGGTTGACCATACTCGTGTGGTGATGGTGGCATGGTTGCTACATTAAGAGCAGTATGCATTTCGTACTCACCACACCCTTTGTCAATGATCTAGACTTTGGTGATTGTAGGATCAGTGGCGGAAGATGGAGGGGTTATCATGACGGAGGGTGGATTAGTGGATGATGACTGGGATGCCCCCATTTCAACCCCAAGACAATAATGTAAGTGGGGAAATGACTCTTCTAAAGCGCGACAATATTCAAATGGTTGGGGGTCAGCATAAATGGTGACTTCCTATCCGTTGACTGGGAATTTTAGGCACTGATGGTATGTGGAGGGGACGGCTTGCATAGCATGGAGCCACGGGTGGCCCAGGAGGAGATTATATGGTAAGTCCAGATCAAGGACATGACAGGTAGTATATTGAAGCACATGTCCCACTTGGATAGGAAGACTGATAATTCCCTATGAATTTCTTTCTGCATTATCATAGGCTTTGATTGTGATGATCTGGTTACTTAAGTCCGCTTGAGTATACCCCACCCATTTTATGAATTTCAAAGTACACAAATTGAGGGCAGAGCCATTATCTACCAAGACTCTTTTTATTTTATGGCAAGCAACCACGACTTCGATATGTAAGGGGCGATTATGATTGACATCGATGTTTGGGATATCGTTTTGGCTGAAGTGCAGGTGATGGGACAAAGCCAAGTGTCCCACCAAATCTTGGAATTGTGTGGGGTCGATATCATTTGGCACATGGGTTTCCTGCAGGGCTCTATTGAGGATTTCTTGATGTACCGGGGAAGACTTAAGCAAATCCAAAATGGATATATGAGCAGGGGTCTTTCTTAAGTGATCAAGGATGTTGTACTGAGAGCTTACAGGAGTTGATTGGGCAGGTGCAGAGGCTGCAGGGACAGTGATGCGGGCTCGTCGTGTAGTAACAACACATTGAGGGTCTTTAGCTTTGACATGTATCATGGATACACGATGTTCTACTTGCTCAATGTAATGAATAATACCCTCGTAATTGAGGGGTACATTCTTATAGCTCACGTTATTTGTGCTGTTGTTTTGAGGATTACTGTTGGAGGTGCTCGGGCCTTGATTATGGTTTGGAAAGGTGTTTTGATATATCTGCAATTGGGCATTGGATGACGGAGCTTGACTGGGGTCAACCTTGATATCACCTCGATCTATGAGATCTTGGACGTATTTTTTCAGACCCTGACACTTATTCAAAGAGTGTCCTTTGATTTTATGGAACTCACAATATTCATTTTCCCTAAACCATGCGGGCTTAGGTTTGGATTCGTCGAGTGGCTTGGTGACAAGGTACGTGATCGGATAGTTGATCTGTAACAACTTATTGAAGACAACGCTCAGAGGTTCTCCTAGTTGAGCATACTGGCGTTTAGTGTTCCCTTGGTTATTTTGATTGGACTGTTGGTGAGGACGGGGTGTCCCCTGTGGTACTGATATGGCGTTAGGTATGGATTGTTGCTATCTTTGGGATGTGTTAGCCACGTGGACATGTTTAGTATCAGTAACACCATCATTTACTGCATTTTTGTTCTTGTTCCAAAAACGTGGCTTGTCGTTGAATGACCTTTCCTTATCTTGATTATATATTTTGATGTTCCCCTTGGCAACAAGGGCACGCTCAAGGATGGGTCCCTTCTCTACTACCTCCGCGAAAGTGGTGACACAATGTAATCTAAAGTTATGAGCCATGTCGGGATGAGAGTTCTCCACGAAGAGGGTGACCATGTCCTTTTCTTTCAAAGGGGTTTTCATTCGGCTTGCTAGCGCACACCACCTTTGGAGGTAGTTAGTAAAGGTTTCCCTTTCACGTTGTTTTTCTTTGAGGAGATCCAAGGTATCGGTATCTTTCTCCAAATTGAAGGAGAAGTAGGATACAAATTTTTCTGACAGGTCTGCAAAAGATTTTATGGATCCCTTTTCGAGGGTCATGAACCACCCTAGGGCGTTGCTTGCCAGACTCCGAGGGAACAGGCGCAAGAGATAGTTGTCATTGTGGATAACTTCTTGACACTAAGAGTAAAACTCCTGTAAGTGGGCCTTAGGATCTTTGTTCCCCTTATATTTGTCAAACTTTGGCATCTCAAAATGTTTGGGGAAGGGAATAAATGAGATGGAGTGATCAAATGGGTATGGGCATATATCTTCAAACTTGAATGATTGTTTGCCAGTCCCTGCCTGAAGATCTTTTAGAGCGGCTTTGATTTCTAGTATGTCTGCACTGGCCAGTGTGTTGGATGGGTATTGATGGTAGGACGATTGTGGATTCTGAGATGACGCTTGGGGATGGTCGTATGGATAATGAGGAGGCAGTATCCCCTGTTGATACGCCAAGGGACCTTGTTGATAAAGAGGTTGTTGTTGCGAGGTGGGATATGGATTAGGTGGGTAGTTATGGGTGGCATACTGTTGGGAAGTATGGAGAAGGTGTTGTTGATTAGTTTGTGGATATTGGGGGTGCTGATGTGACTGTTGCGATGCCACATAGGATGGTTGTTGTTGATATTGTTGCTGGTTATAATAATTGTAATGATGGGGTGGTTGTTGATGCATTGTTGGCGACTGTGGTGGGCGAGATGGGATGTTATGTGGTGGTTGCGCTTGCAGGCGTAAGATGGATGCAAGGAATGGAGATATAGTCGGGGCTGAAGGCCGAGGTTGATTTCCTTGCGGTTGATGCAGTGGTGGTTGTGTTGAGAATAAAGGATTGACCAATGGTTGTTGTTGAGGTCGAGGTGCGGCTGAGATGTTTTGCGAGGGGGGGTGTTGAGCACTAGTGGGAGCATAGGATTGGGATGTATTTTGTGGAGGGATGTTGGATTGGGGAGGTTGTTGGGGTATGAATGACGATGGTGGAGGATTCGTAGCCCCAGGAGGTGGAGGCAAGGTAGCGAAAGGGGTTCCCCCAGTATTGACAGGAGGCAGATTTGAGGGGGGTGGTGCCGGTAGCATTAGAGGTTGCAATTGTGAGATGTTTTGGGGCATGCCGTAAGTGAAAGGTTCGTTGGGGTCAGTGGTTTGGGGTGTCCCTGTGACTGAGATGACAGGATGCGTGGGATTGTCAATGGGATACAGAACAACGTTGCCGAATTCAGGTTGATGCCAACCTTCTACGGAAGGAACATTGGGGACGTATGAGCTACTTGGGATGTCATGTGAACCTTGGGGTATATTAGATGTGGAGGTGCCATACTTGGATAAGTCAACACCTGATGGCAGCTTGACACCTTTGTCAATCAAGTGAGCCAAGATTTCCTCGCCGTGTTTTTCAAGAAGGCGTTTTGTCATTTGTGCATTAACATGGTTACTGAAGTGTTCTTTGAATGTGAGCTCAGGTTGATTAGCCATGTTTTCCTCCCCAGGTGGTGACGTGTTTTGACCATCCACGTTGGATTGTGATGAGGTACCATTGTGGGGATCGTGAGGGATGTTAGCGCCATAGTTAGGATATGATAAAACGTTCATTGTGTTGTTGGGATCTTGAGGGTTGTTTGATTGGGCATTCTGGGCTTGTTGGTCAGCCATTTTCTTTGCCTGTGATCGAGTCTGAATGGGCATGCAAGATGATGAGATGGATCAAGATATTAGAAAGACCTGGATGATGAAAGATTGATTCGATTGGATGGGAGATTAGCTGATGACGATCGGTCAGACCGACATGGATTGATTTGATGAAATTGGATCGGATTGATTGGTAGACACTGGATTAATCTAGATTTTGGATTTTGATTCGGATAGATTTGATGATGTGGGGGTTGGATCGATTTGATGATTGATGATGAAGACCGAAATCCACAACCGATTTTAAGAAGGATCCTTGGTAACACTAGGTATTGATTGACGGGCAAATGTATGATAACGACACCGAATCCAACTTGAGATAGAAGCGGATTGATTGGGTCGAGAAGGATGACCGACTTAAGACGGATAGCAATCCTAAGTCAGTTACGATGATTATGATTAGGGATGAACACCTAGGTCAACTCAGATGACTACTCCAACGGGGCTGATATGGAATAGCGAAGATCAGAGATGAAAGTGGATTCGGGACGGATGGGGAGCGTCTCAGGATAGATGAATGACTCTCGGAACAAGCAAAAGAGTGCTCAGAATGAATGACTCTCAGAACGAGGGGATGAAGACTCATAATGGATGTTTAGACGTTCATTTAGGATGTCGAATGGTCGTATTGATGTTCAAAATAGAGAGACAAGGGATGCCAAGTGGTAATATAGGCTGGCCAAAGGTCAGGTCCGCCACAGCATAAGGTCAGGTCCGCCATAGCATGTGGTCAGGTCCGCCACAACATAAGGTCAGGTCCGCCACAGCATATGGTCAGGTCCGCCACAGCATAAAGTCAGGTCCGCCACAACATAAGGTCAGGTCCGCCACAGCATGTGGTCAGGTCCACCAAAGGATAAGGTTAGGTCCGCTAAAGGATAAGTTTTAAGCTTGATTTTTTTAATGGACAAGTAAGGAAAAGGACCCAAAATATAGAAAACATGAAAATATTTTGGCCAAACTGATAATGACTGGTTTTGCACGAGAAAGAAAATTCAGATAGCACAACCCTAAGATTAGTAGAAACGGGTATGGCCAACAAAATCTTCTACTCTAGGATGAACATGGTTGCTAAGGAGTCCTCGATATACACCCGGTACGTGAGGCCCAAACCGTGAACACCAACCCGTTACAAGCGTGAGTTGGGAACCTTAGCGAGATACTAAAGACTTAGACCAACTCTTCACGTCATCCCGATGCTTCACCAATTACAACGTGGTCGGATTGAGGTACAGCTTTCGCTCTCCCCCCTTTAAATACCCTGCCGGTACGCATGGTTGGAATTGTCCCTTGGGGTGATGAAATCCCCAAGCAGGTCCCACTAAGAAAATGAAAATGGGGTGACTCAAAGGACTTGGAAAGCTATGATTTCTCGTCACCCAGGATCGCCAAATGACGCAAGGGGATTGGATACGTCAAATAGCCTTCCACAAGCATGCCAAACAAGGTTTGTTGACCCCTCCAATTAAACTATGTGCCTAATTTACCAAAGGAAAATTCGTAAAAACTTGAAATTTCACCTTCGAGAGGTCAGGTCCGCCAAGGCAGGTCAGGTCCACCAAAGGAAGGTCAGGTCCGCCACCAGAGGGTTAGGTCCGCCACCGGAAGGTCAAGTCCACCATCAAAGGGTCAGGTCTGCCACCGGAGGGTCAGGTCCGCCACCGGAGGGTCAGGTCTGCCACCGAAAGGTCAATTCTGTCAACAGAGAGGTCAGGTCCGCCACCGGAGGGTCAGGTCCACCATCGGAGGGTCAGGTCTGCCACCGGAAGGTCAGGTCCACCACTCTGTAACCTGAACCTGCAAAAATGCAAAAAATAGCAAACGTGAAAGAAAGAGACCCGTTTGTGGGTCCCACCGGGCGTGCTAGAAATGTGATAGGTTGAATATATGCGTTAGAAAATGAGCAGCAAACTAAAGAGTGAAAATAAACACCAAAACAACCTACTCCTCAAGATTAGCCTAAGTTGGAATCAACACAAGATAAAAACAACAAATGAAACTTTATACCTTGTGTCAAATCGATCCTTTGGTTGGCCCTTCGATCTTTGATGTGTATGCTCCTTGGATGGCAAGATATGCAAACTAGATGATGATGTGAGGATGGATGGAAATGAATAAAAGCATGAAAATGGCTAAGTGTAGATTGAGAAATAAAATTGCAAGAGTTTGGTTAGCAAAATGATCTCCCCTAAAATGAGAGAAAATAGGGGGTATTTATAGGAATTTTGAGAATTCCTAGAAGAGATGGATGGCCAAGATTGAGCCACCAATGATCAAGATGTAGGGCCAAGGTGAGTTGAGAACTCACAAGCCCTCACATCTTAACATGTGGTATGTGATATAGCCCTAAAAGGTGAAGTGGACATGAGGTGGAAGGATAGTACATGACATGGAGGGGGGGTACAAAGTACATTGGGATTGGACAAGATCTCCTCATAAAGGAGGTCCTTGTCCCCATGTGGGTGAGAGGACATGTGAGGAATTAAAAATTCCTCAAATATTCTCATGGGGAGATGGGAAAGAATAAAGAATAAAGAGAGGACATGTGGGAAGAAGTGAAGGAATTAAAAATTCCTTTTGAGTGCATTGGGGGATTAAAAGTGAATTAAAAATTCACATGGGGAAGTGGAGTGTCTTGCCCAAAAGGAGAAATCCTTTAATAAGGTTGACTTAAGGACACATGCCATAAATGGGAAGGGGATTAGGTTGGACTAACCATATGATTAAGGTTGTGCAAGTACTTAATTAGATGGACTAATGACTAATTAGAAGCAAGTGGGAGATTATGGAGGATGTGACCCTAATGATGATTAGGGGTGTGCATATGTTAACCATAGTTAATTAGAGGAAGATGAAGGAGTTAAGATGGATTAGAGACCAACTTGCAAAAGTTGGAGGATGTGACAATGAGAGAGAAAAGAATTAAAAAATGAATTTTAATTTCAAAAGGGGAATATGACTAAATTAAATAAAATGGTGTATTTATTTAATTTAGAGGAGGAAGAGGGGTAAAGTATTTATTAAATTAAATACTTTATGAACCCTATGTAAGATGCAAGGTATTAATTAAACAAATGATTTAATTAATATTAACAGAGGGGATAAGCAACTAGATGAATAAGGAGACGCCTTTGATCATATGGAAGTGGTCAAATTAGATGTCTACAGTTTCCTCTCATTTTCAAATAAGTTTCTTATATTGTAGAATTATAGAAACAATTATGTATTTGTATGTCTTATCGTGCTTGTTCAATATTTGGTTATCTTGTTTACCCTGTCGATGGACCATATTGATCCATGTGATGCCCTTTGTGGGCCGAGCCACCTTGAAGGCTCTGTATTTTTGCTTGACCCTGTGTAAGAAGTTGGGTTTCATCCCCATGACATGATTTTATCACTCGTATGATATTTAATATTCATGGTCATGGCCAATCGGTCAACTATTTTTATTCCTTGTTTTCTTGCTAATGACCTATATGTTTACCATCGCCCTATAGGAAACTAGCCGAGAGGAGCATACTGTTTAATATCTCATTATAGTATGATACTCACAACATGTTGCATCCCACCTAACATTGCATTAGGGTGGCAATGCATGCCCTACCAAATGCAAGGGATGAGTGGTGCATATACTAGTTTTATATCATATAAATCTCACCATTCACTGTAAGTGGTAGGTGGATTCCAACGATGCCATGTTCGATGTTATATAAATCTATGTTACCGATGATGGGAATTCTCATGCCACGGGAGTTGGAAACATTTGTTTGAAGAGCATGATAATATATATATATATATATATATATATATATATATATATATATATATATGCACATGAATGCTGATATACATGTGATCACTATTGAATTTCTTGTCTTTATAATTGAGTCAAAGCATCGACTATTTTCTGTTGTTTAAACATGTATTTTGGGTGTTCCACATTATTATGGGATTGAACCAGTGGATCGATAGATATCAGCTACTATTAAGAAACCTCAAGGTATCAATATCATGCTATCAATTGATTGATAACATGTGTATTAGTATCCTCTTAAAGGATGGATTTGTGATGGATAGAGTATAATTTTTAATTTATAGTTTTCACTAAATCGAATGGGTACCTTAATTGAAAGAAAACAAACATGGATTCTTAAGTTGTTACAAAATGAAGGTATAATGTTTCTATTAATACTATTTTTATGGATGATGTAATTCAACTGAGTTTCATTGACCTGTTCTTAGTCCTTATGAAAGAAAAATGACTGTGAAACAAATGTTTTCATTTGTATCAAAACTAAGATTAGATGATAATTTTTAATTTAATAGAGCATTTGAATGAAGTGATGTTATTTTTCCCTTTCTGAATATGAAAATAAACTTGTATGAAAAGATAATTTTATTTAATTATTTAAAATGTATAAACATAATTTTATTTTTTTCATTTCTAGGCATATATGCGAACATGCATAAATATCCGTTTATGCATGTGCACATACATGTGGTATACCTTTTGATTCATCTTGATTATTTTACTCATTGAGCATATTACATCTCTTTGAAATTGGAACAAATTGTAAACATAGAACAATGTTGAATTGCAATAACAAATGACGAATAGATGAATGGATATACCAGACTTAAATGAATAATGTTTGATTGTGTTGATTGGAATGATACAAGAATTCAGTGATAGACTGTAGCACACTAGATTGCTGCTAATAGATGGTCTAAAATGGAGGGATACCCCTTTGATATGATAAGCTTTTTTCTAATGGGTGCCAGAGAGTGTAGATTTTCTTTTCCAAATCTAACCAGATTTGCATTTCATGTAGCATGAGCTTGGCCAAGCTTTGCAGTCATTTTTTTATATATATGCATATACGAAACAAGCTATTATTATTTACTCTCTCTCTGTTGATTTTTTACCTAACATGGAACTTGCATATTCTAATAGTAGATAGAAATGAATGAAGTTAGGCACACACAAATTCCACCTTGCAAATTGTATCTCTTGCTAAGTGTTCTATGCAGGTTTGGGTATTCTTCGACTGACTAAAAATTATGAGGAAGCATTGCTTCATGGTTCGTGGAAAAGAACCCCAATCACGTTCTCGTCCACTAGTGGAGGCGAGCTATCATAGAGGAATCATATACTTGAATTATATTATGTATTGTATCATTGATGTAAAAGAATCAAAATGATGTAGCAGACAAAAAACCATGTAATCAAGAATTGACTAAGAGGCGTTGAATTCCAAGTCAACTTGTATAAGATTATTGACATTTGGAAATGAATACACTTATGTTATAGTTTTATAAATGTGTTTTATGAACGTAAAATTGCTACATGGAATTAGCTATGGAATTTGTGTCATAAATTGATATTCATAATGTCAATATTTAATTTTTTTTGACTTAAATCTAGTTGGGTACGTTACATTTGGTATCAGAGCCCAAGGTTCATCTCTAGGCCTATGAGCCCATGATGGTTGAACTAGGGAATAGTGGACCTTTAACTAGATTTGAGTTACCTAGGGAATGCCCAATCTGAATTGGTTGAAGGAAATGGGAAGGTCCAAGTTAAGAAGAAAGAAGGGGAAAACCAATAGTGCTTTAAGGAAGCCAGTCGCTATAAAAGAAAATCCCAAACCCGATAACCAACTAGAAATTCCTGACGAAGAAACTCTAGCACATGCCCTCACACGTCTCAAGTTGGAGAGAGGTAAAAAGATAGAGGAGACCAAGCGAACTCCTAAGACTAAGAAACCATCCGTATTTAGAGATTTTACAATAGGATGTGGACCAAATCCACCACTATTGACTAAGGAGGAGTGTCTGTGCGAACATCCTACCTCACCCAAGAGGGAAGATGTAGATTCAGATGAGGATCCCGAGGAATGTCCTCTTTTTGATAATGAGGGAACTGCTTAGAGTATAAAAACTTTTGTAAATAAGGATCAATGTAAATCCATACTTAATATAAATAAAGAAAGTCTTTTGTTGATCAAAGGTATGAAGCTTGAAGGCTTGTCTTGTTGAGATAAACATGTATATTTTCTTTTCCTTTTAGCTTGCATGTTGTGTGCATTATATTTCATAGATGCAATAGAATAAGCATAACACCTTGTTCTTGGATGCTAAATGTGACTATGATGTAGGTCGAGTGTGAGTCACCATGGTGACCACTAGACAAGATGCAAGTGGTAGCAAACAAGACAATGGGCCAAGTAAGAGGCTAGACCAAATCTTGGAACTCTTGAACCAACAAGAATCTTGAATGGACCATTTGGAAAATGAGGTTCGAGGGGTGCGGGAAGATTGGAATTTCAGGAATGAGGCACTCGACCAAGGAGAAGAGAATCATAGGTTGGATTGAGGAAGAACTGGGAAAAGATCTTAAGAAGGTAGCACCACCGAAGTTCAATGGAAAGGCCTCTAGAAATGGGTCTGAAGCCTGGATCATAGAGATGGAAAAATATTTTGGGCTTCGCAACCTGTCAGATCAAACCAAGGTTGCTTGGGTAGCATATCAATTGTCAAGCGTGGAAACTACTTGATGGGACGAGAAGGCCAAAGGGAGACTTCCACAAGAAGGGATTACTTTGGAGTTTTTCCTCGAATCTTTTAGAAAGAGGTGGCTACCACAAATTTTCTTCAACAAGAAAATGAATGAATTTTAGAATCTAACCTAGGGAGGCTTGACAGTAGTACAGTATTGGGAGAAGTTTACCAACTTGCTTAAGTATGTGCCACAATATCAATTTGGTGAGCGTTTTTGGATTTGAAAGTTTGTATTAGGATGAGACCCCACATTGGAGCTAAAGTGGATCTTCACAATCCTCATACTATGGTAGAAGCTTTTGATAAGGCCATTAAGCAAGAACAAAAGCTTCAAAAAATGTCTAATATTTGCAAAGGATCAAACTCCAAGCCTCGATTCAAAAATAAAAGATTTTAGAAGGGTGATAGATAGAAAGGAAACAAGTACTATTAGATTAGAAGCTTGAAAATGGAAGGTGACCATCTAGAAAAGGAAGGCAACCAAGGTAGATGGAATAAAAGGGATAATAAGGGTAATGACAACTATAATAGTAGCTAGGGGTACTTAAAGGAGGAAAAGGCTAGAGGTCAGAAAGGACCATGTGATAGATGTTACACTTGTGGGGGAAACCATTATGCATCTAACTACCCTCAAAAGATGAGGTCATGGAAGGAAGGAAATGAATAGCAAACCCCACAATGCAAGATCCATGCAGCGGTGGATAACAAAAAAGAAGAGTACCAGGCTTCTCCGATTCAACTAATGGGTAAGCTCTATGGCTGAACCATTTCTATTTTGATAGATACTGGAGCTACTAAGTGCTTCATAGATCCTAGAATGATTTCTATGCTGCCCATTCGACTTGGATATATGGAAAATTCATGGTTAGTTCAGTATGGGAATGGAGCAAAGCGGGAAGTAGATTCATGTTTCTTTAGAAGCGAGTTGGAACTTCATAACTTCATGACCCAAGTTAACCTTTATGTTGCACCATTAGGATCCTATGATGTAATCTTAGGAATCAACTGGTTGACTAAGCACAAGGCTATTGTAAATTGTGAGGATAAGATGGTGAGTTGTATGGATGACTATGAGAACCCGATTGTGATACATGGGGTACAACGACCCTTGGAGCTTAGATAGATCTCATCTATGCAACTTAAGAGAGCTCAGAGGAAGGGTTGTGTCATATATCATGTGCATGCCAATGAACCTAGCAATGAAAATCCATACCTTGACAACTATCCAATTCTTAGGGAATTTCAAGATGTGTTTCCCAAAGATCTCATTGAGATGCCTCCGAAGTGAGAATTTGATTTCTTCATCGACTTAGTTCCAAGATCCGAGCCACAATCTAAGGCCCCATATAGGATGACCACCATAGAGCTTTATGAAATGAAAGCCTAATTACAGGAGCTATTATACAAAGGGCTTATTAGGCCCAGTGTTTCACCATGGGGAGCACCAGTTATTTTTGTGAAAAAGAAGGATGGAACCTTACATGTCTATGTATTGATTATTAGATGTTGAAAAAGGTGACCATAAAGAATCACTACCCTCTTTTGAGGATCAACAAATTATTTGATCAAATGAAGGGAGTGGCAATTTTCTCAAAAATAGATCTGAGGTCTGGTTACCATCAATTGAGAATAAAGGAAGAAGATATTCCGAAGACGTCTTTATTAACTAGGTATGGAAATTACGAGTTCACCATTGTACCCTTTGGGTTGATCAACATGCCCACAACTTTCATGAATCTTATGAATAGTGTGTTCTGGGATTGTTTGGATGATTTTTTTCCTAATCTTTATTGATGATATTCTAGTTTATTCCAAGTCTATTAAGGAACACAATTGACACTTGAGGATAGTCTTACATCTAAGGGAAAACAAGCTTTTTGGAAAGCTATCCAAGTGCTTGTTTTATCAAGATAAGGTGCATTACCTAGGACACATTATCTCATCTAAGGGAGTCTTTGTGGACCCTAAGAAGATAAAATCAATTGTAGAATGGATGATGCTTCAGAATGTCTCAGAGGTGAGAAGTTTTATGGGACTTTCCAGATATTATAGAAAATTTGTGCGAGGGTTTTCTAAAATAGCAGGTGTGATAACGTCTCTTCAAAAGAAAGGTAAGAGATTTGAGTGGATTGAAAAATGTGAGCAAGCTTTCCAACTCCTAAAAGAGAAACTCATAACAACACCAATGCTAATAATTCTAGATCCCAATGGTCAATTTTTAGTGATCATGGATGCTTTAGGAGATGAAGTAGGAGTAGTGTTAATGCAAGAGGGGAAAGTGGTGGTGGGTAAGTGCACCAGGATGGTTCCCAAAAAGGGGTCTTAAGTGGCCACTTTTTTTTTGAAATCAGGAAATACTGACCTTGGACGTGTAATTGAGGATAGTTACACTCAAAATTTTGAGATGGAACAAAAAGAAGGATTCAAGTGCTTCGAGTCTAATTTCTAAACTACTAATTTATTTTTAAAATGGTTGAGATTAAGGGGTTCAAACGAGGGATGTACACAAATTGGTGCTATTTTTGACAGAAAACATAACATAGCAACCCTTGTATGACCCTCATAAGGTGAATTTTTTTTTAGTATTTTTAAAATTGCTACAGTCAGAAGTTAGCTAATAGTATATTGTTGATGCACGATTTTTCTGATAATTTTTTAATGAATATTTTATTTTTTTACTAATTTTTGATGTGGACACTTCCTGAAAAATAGAATTTTGGCCATGCTACCCCTACAAATTTTGGAAACTAATTGATTTTTTTTTTTTAAATTTGTAGAATGGAGTCTAGTTTCTAAAAATGTAATTTATTTGAAATTTCGATGAACGGTTAATTTATAACGAAAAAACACCAAACATTGCTTTTTGGAAAAAAAGAGACATACAAACAAAAAAAATTATGGATGGAAGGCTTAACATTGTTAGAAAGTGAAAAAAATACATCATTGGATAGTTGAGAGAGAACCTAACATTACCCAGATGTTCGATTTGTTTGATATTGAACCACGTGCAATCCTGATGGTGAGCATGAACCCGATTATGTGAAATATTGTAGAATTTGCAAAAACACGTCTCTGGTCATTGGGAATTACCTCCAAGCCTTTGGGTTAGTATTCCAAGGAAAATACCAATCCCAAGGCTTGGGGATTCCCAAAGCAAGATATAACGCAAGTGTGTTATAACGCACTCGCATTATATCTCAATTTTGATGTGGTTTTTTTCGTTTGTGGGGAGCATGTCTAGCAAGACATAACACGAGCATGTTATAACGTACTTGCATTATGTCTTGCTTTATGTTAAATGCTACTCTATTGAATGTATGTTTATATATTTGTATGTTTGTATGCTTGTATGTCATGTATGCATGTATGCTTGTATGTGTCAATGCATGTATATTGTATGTATGCCTACTTGTATGTAAGATTGTATCTACGCATGTACATGTGTGCTTGTATGTATGTAGGATTGTATGTACATATGTATTATGATTGTGTGTATGTATTTATGTATGTCTTTAGAGGGAGGGAGAATTTTCAGAGAGATATCTTAAGTTGTCTACGTAGGGTGGGAGAGGGAGAGAGGGAGAGAGTTTGGAGAGAGGGAGAGGGGGTGGAAGTGAGAGTTTAAGAGAGAGGGAGTGGGAGAGAAGGGGTTGGAGTGAGAGGGACTTAGCTGG
>VDFB02058242.1:259534817-259668125 GCA_007258455.2 Sequoia sempervirens
GATGGAAATGAAGGATGCATGCAAAGTGATGAAAATGCAATGAAAATGAGATTTTTCCATCCTTGGAGCATTGATTTTTACTATAGCATTGGATACCAAGTACCTTGATATGGAAGATCAAGGCGAATGAGTATTCTACGCATGAAACAAACACAACAAACAAGAAGGTTATCCCAACACCCCGAAGTCACGATGACCTCGGTCGGGCCTGGTGTTGAGATAACCACAAACACACAAAGTTGTCCCGGCGTAACACAATACCTTATAGATATTGGTGGGTCTTACGAGGGATAACTGAGAAGACAACAATCAAAACAAACAATCAAGGTATGCCCCCATGTCAGCAAGTCAAGGTACGCCATGGTATGGTGGACAAAGGCGACCCTAACAAGTGATGGTAAGGAACCCAAATGATAAACAAAAGTCAAATGCATCAAGAGATCACAATCAAGACAACAGGTCCTTTGCCATAGGATCAAGGTGATGGATGGGATTGACGAGGTCTGCTAGGAAGGATTCATCCTGTTGAGACCAAAGATGGATGCTAAAATAGAACGACCCAGTTGACGCGGGATGTTACCTAGGGACGAGATCTTGTAACACGAGGGAATTTTGTTTATTAAGAACCGGTTAGATGCGGGCATAACTTGATGACGAAGCACAAAAAACTGACACAACCTACAAACCTAGGGGCTCGGGGGCCGATCATAGATTAGCCTTGCCTACGTGAAAGTGTAGAGCCCTCGTAGTTCCAGAAAAGACCATGGATAAAGCGAAAAGAAGACAATGATGACCGATGATGATGGAAAAATGCCCCGGGGGTGAATCAAATGATCAACCTTGCTACGTGACAACGCAGGGGAAACGTAGTTCAACTGACAGACACGACAAGATGTGATCCAGGTGAAGACCGACACGATGGATGATCCTACATGATGACACAGACCGATCGACAAAGGGAAGGAATGATGTAAGCTCAAAGTGGGATACTGAAAAGCTCAGGATGGGGAATAGTCCAGATGGGTCGTCCAATGCTCAATTAATATATACCAAGTGGCCTAGGATGAGATGGGGAGGACAATAGCGCAGATGAAAGTATAAAATAACTAGGATGTCTGGTAGATAATGATTAAGCCCTCTATGGATGATGCCTGCTACCCGGTTTTCACCATCCATACCTATCCAAGGCGCCACCAAGAGGTGGTTTTCACCAGGATGAACTTATTTTTTCTTTATCATTTTAATTGATTTTTGATTTTGATTTTTTTTTTGATTTTTTAATTTTTTTTTGATTTTTTGATTTTTTTGATTTTTGACCAAGTGGGGTAACCGAGCTGATTTAGGTGTAGAACTTTTTCAGGTGCATGATGTTGATGGGTTCATCAAGGGGGTTTCCTTCAAGAGTAGTCAACCTGTATGCCCCAGATCCATATTTAGCAGCTATGATATAGGGTCCCAACCAATTTGCCTCAAATTTTCCTTCTTGTCTCTACCTTGCTGAAAAGCGCTATTCCAAGAACAAGCCTTTACCCGGAATTGTCGAGGATGAACCTTCTTATTGTAATTACGTTTGAGGCGATTTTGGTATGCTTGCAGATGATCATAGGCTTTTATTCTTCGTTCATCCAGTAATTCTAGCTGTGCAAGCCGTGCAACTTGAGCATCTTCTTCGCTGATAAGATTCTTCAGAGAAATCCTCAATGATGGAAGTTCAACTTCGATTGGAAAGACGGCTTCAGCACCATACACTAAAGAGTAGGGGGTGGCGCCTGTCGGGGTGCGGATGGATGTGCAATATGCCCAGAGGGTAGGATGAATATGGAGGTGCCAATCTCATCCAGTGTTATTGAAAACCTTTTTGAGGATACGGATAAGGGTTTTATTGGTTGCTTCTGCCTGACCATTACCTTGGGGGTAATAAGGCGTTGACCAACGGTGCTGGATATGGAAGGTGCCACAAAGGTGTTTCATGGCTTGGTTTTTGAAGGGTTTTCCGTTATCAGAGAGGATGGTGGACGGGATACCATATTTGTAGAGAATATGGTAGAGGATGAATTTGGAAATCTGAGTACCGGTGATTTGTGAAAGGGGCATTGCCTCCACCCACTTGGTGAAGTACTCAGTGGTAGTAATTATGAATGTATGGCCATCAGATGATGGCGGGTAAATCTTTCCAATCAAGTCAAAACCCCATTGAGAAAATGGCCATGGTGCCATGAAGGGTTGAAGATCTTGTGCTGGGGCGTGAATCAAATCTGCATGTTGTTGGCATGGAAAACACTTCTTCACAAACTCACAAGCATCGTGTTCCAATGTAGGCCAATAATACCCAGCTCGTAGGATCCTTTTGGCTAGAGCCATACCATTTGAATGGGCTCCACAAACACCGCCATGTACTTTCGTTAGTGTAGCATGGGCTTCGGTCTCATTCAGACATCTAAGGAGGATTCCATCATACCCGCGACGATAAAGCGTATCATTGACGATGACGTATCGGGAAGAGCGATGAACAAAGGATTTGCGTTGATTACATGTGAGATCTGGGGGTATAATATTATCATGGAGGTAGGTGTAGATGTCTTGGTACCATGGGGAAGTGGGACCCACAATTTCGCACACCATGTCAGTCTCGGGGATATCATATGCTGGGATTAAAAGTTGTTCCACAAGGAACTCGCATTCTGTGCGGTCTTTAGGCATGTCAAGCAGGGAACCAATAGTGGCCATTGCATCAGCTGCTTTGTTTCATACCCTAGGAATTTGTTCAAACTATATAGAGGTGAAATATTTTTTGAAATCATCCACCATGCGCTTGTAGGGTAATAGCTTATCATCCTTGGTTAGGAACTCATCATTAACTTGTCTAATGACTAGCAAAGAATCACCAAAGACTTTCAAATGAGTTATGTGCCATTGCTTTGCAATTATGAGGCCGGTGAGGAGAGCTTCGTATTCTACCATATTGTTGGTACATGGGAATGCTATCCTGAATGACTTTGGAATGTAGTCACCTTGAGGGGTAACTAATAAAATTCCTGCCCCCGATCCATTGTGTGTATATGATCCATCAAAATATAGTGTCCACATGGCAGTCTCATCAACGGAGAAGACTTGTTCATCAGGGAATTCTGTTATCAATGGATGAGCATCAACTAAAGGAGCTTCTGCTAATTGATCTGCGATTATCTATCCTTTAATAGCCTTGCGGTCCACATATTCTATGTCGAATTCACTTAGGAGCATGACCCACTTGGCCATGGGGCTAGTCAGAGTGGTTCTAGATAACAAATACTTCAATGGATCGATTTTGGCGATTAATTTGACTGGATGGCTGAGCATGTAATGTTAGAATTTCTGTGTGCTGAAGACGAGTGCAAGGCAGGCTTTTTCCATGGGGGAGTAGTTTAATTCGTAGCCGACCAATGTCTGACTGATGTAGTAGATCGCCCTCTCTTTCGATGATTCATCATGTTGTGCCAACAATGCCCCCAATGCAACTGAAGTGGCAGAGATGTAAAGCAGGAGGGGTTTGCCTGGAATAGGTGGCATCAAGATCGGCGGATGAGCTAAATATTCCTTAATTTTATCGAAACCCATCTGACACTGCTAGTTCCATCGGAAGGTGGAATCTTTCTTCAGAAGATGAGTGAATGGCTGACACTTATCTGCTAGCTAGGCTATGAATCGACGGATGGACTGCATCTTCCCTTTGAGGCTTCTTAACTGTTTCAGATTGCATGGAGGTGGCATGTCTAGGATAGCCTTTACCTTGGCAGGATCAACCTCAATGCCCCTGTGAGAGACTATGAAACCCAACAACTTCCCCGATGTGACTTCAAAGACACCTTTTTGGATTTTAGCCGCAGAACTTGTAATGCTCTAATCACTCAAAATATCTTCTCAGATGGTGATGTTCACCTGCGGTTCTTAGATTTTCCTTAATATCACGTAATATATAATCTTCCATGATGATAAAATAGGCTGATCACATTGCCCTCTCACTACATAAGCTGCCTCGTGATTTTTGAGCAGACCAAAGGCTACATTGTAACAAAAGTGCCCTGCCAGGAAGGCGCCTTGTGTTGGTTGTCTTCAAAAGGACATTCAATTGATTATAACCGTAGAAGCATCCATAGATAACATCTCACGTCCCACCACAATGGCATCAACATGCCAATATTAGCAGAGTTATCTTTAAGTGCTTTGTTAAGATCCTCAAGTCCGCAAGTGGCATCCAATGCCCCATTTGGTTTGGCAACCCGTACTATATTGGAGATCCACTCGAGTAGTCAACACCGGATAAAACCCTAGTAACTTCTCCCACTCCTTCTTGACTAATGCGACTCAAGGATGGCAGGTCTTTGCAAGAGCTTTGTTTGACAGCCTGGTGTCTCTAACGTCTATGATGAACCACTAAAGCTGGTTCATTATTGTCCTATATGACCAAGAAAAGTTAATGACTCTTGGAGTAGCCGACGAGATCGACATAATTTCGTTCTCCGAGAGTGACTTAGCTACATAGGTGATTTTAGGACTTTCAACAGTTCCCAGATTGACTTCTTGAGTTTCTTCAATCAGAATAGATGATCGGGCAGATAACTGAGTTCCCATAAGGGGAAGATGAACATCTCCATCTTCCAGCGCCTCTTCGAGGTTTTCGCCATCAGATGCATCCTTTATTTTTACTTTTTCAAGGTCAGAAAGTGCCTCAGGAAGGTTTTCACTAGATGAGCACTTTTTACTTTTCTTATTCTTATTTTTGCAACTGGAGTGTTCATCCTCCCCCAATCCCATAAGGTTGACATACGTATCTACAGACATACTGACAGGTGTGCTATTACGAAGGTCCCAATCAATAAGCTCAGGGTGACAAAGGGATAGGGTAATAGTACAGACGGATAAGCATTCGAACATGGATGATAGATCGGCATGATCAACGTCATCATACGCACGTATGATGGATTCCTCCTCGGGTATGTCTTCCAATGAGCCATTGTCCATGATCTAATGGGGATTCATTGTGCTATTAGACACAATCGTTTTGGGGGCCTTTACTTTTGTCATACCCCAATACCATGTTTTGGCAGTCGGACGCATCAATGGGCTATTGTAACTCCATTGCTCTTCTACCCAGGCCCTCATTTTGGATAGTTATGTTTTTCCAAAAGGAACTTCTTTCACAAATAAAGGGGTACTTTTCTTGAAAATATCTTTAGAGAAGCCCGCCAGTTCTTCTCTAGACCCATTGGCTTTATGTCCCTTCGGTAATTCATCTTGACACTTTGGGATCCGGAAGTGGCGGTAGGGATGTTTTACCAACGAAGGTGACAGTCTTGTCTTCCTTTGGAGTAGCATGCGAAGGTTGACCATACTCGTGTGGTGATGGTGGCATGGTTGCTACATTAAGAGCAGTATGCATTTCGTACTCACCACACCCTTTGTCAATGATCTAGACTTTGGTGATTGTAGGATCAATGGCGGAAGATGGAGGGGTTATCATGACGGAGGGTGGATTAGTGGATGATGACTGGGATGCCCCCATTTCAACCCCAAGACAATAATGTAAGTGGGGAAATGACTCTTCTAAAGCGCGACAATATTCAAATGGTTGGGGGTCAGCATAAATGGTGACTTCCTATCCGTTGACTGGGAATTTTAGGCACTGATGGTATGTGGAGGGGACGGCTTGCATAGCATGGAGCCACGGGTGGCCCAGGAGGAGATTATATGGTAAGTCCAGATCAAGGACATGACAGGTAGTATATTGAAGCACATGTCCCACTTGGATAGGAAGACTGATAATTCCCTATGAATTTCTTTCTGCATTATCATAGGCTTTGATTGTGATGATCTGGTTACTTAAGTCCGCTTGAGTATACCCCACCCATTTTATGAATTTCAAAGTACACAAATTGAGGGCAGAGCCATTATCTACCAAGACTCTTTTTATTTTATGGCAAGCAACCACGACTTCGATATGTAAGGGGCGATTATGATTCACATCAATGTTTGGCATATCATTTTGGCTGAAGTGCAGGTGATGAGACAAAGCCAAGTGTCCCACCAAATCTTGGAATTGTGTGGGGTCGATATCATTTGGCACATGGGTTTCTTGCAGGGCTCTATTGAGGATTTCTTGATGTACCGCGGAAGACTTAAGCAAATCCAAAATGGATATGAGCAAAATCTCTTCTTATGATCAAGGATAAAATTTCAGAGCCATGAGTTGATTGCAGGTGCGTAGGGTCATGTGACAAGGATGCTGCCTGTCAGTAACAATGTAAACACATTGAGGGTCTTTAGCTTGACATATCATAGATACATAGGGTTCTACTTGCTCAATGTAATGAATAATACCTTTGTAATTGAGGGGTACATTCTTATAGCTCACGTTATTTATGTTGTTGTCTTGGGGATTACTATTGGAGGTTTTTAGGCCTTGATTATGGTTTGGAAAGGTGTTTGATTATATCTACACTCATATTGGATGATCGAGTTTGACTGGGGTCAACGATATCACCCTCGCATCTTAAGGAGACTTTGGACTATTTTTCGCACTCGACACTTATTCAAAGAGTGTCCTTGATTTTATGGAACTCAATAATATTCATTTTCCCTAAACCATGCGGGCTTAGGTTTGATTCGGCCGAAAGTGGGCTTGGTGACAATGCGGATCTGGATAGTTGATCCATCACCCTATTGAAGACAACGCCGAGGTTCTCCTATTGAGCATAACAAGGCTAGTGTTCCCTTCTTGCTATTTTGATTGACCGGTTGCAGAGGACTGGTGTCCCCTGTAATCACCGATGGTATATGCTAGGTGTTGATTGTTGCTATCTTTGATGTATAGCCAATGGACATGTTTAGTAATGCACTATCATTTATCAGATTTTTGTTCTTGTTCCAAAAACGTAATTTGTCGTGCTGAATGACCTTCTTGATATCTTGATTATATATTTGATGTTCCCCTTGGCAACAAGGGCACGCTCTCAAGGATGGTCCCTCTACTCACCTCCTAAAGTGGGTGACAAATGTAATTCAAAGTTATGAGCCATGCCTGGATGAGAGTTCTCCACCTAAGAGGGTGACCATGTCCTTTCTTTCAAAGGGTTTTCATCTCGGTTTATACGACATCACCTTTGGAGGTAGTTAGTAAAGGTTTCCCCTTCACATTGTTTTTATTTGAGGAGGTCCAAGGTATCAGTGTCTTTCTCCAAATTGAAGGAGAAGTAGGAGACAAACTTTTCTAACAGGTCTATAAAAGATTTTATGGATCCCTTTTTGAGGGTCATGAACCAATTCTAGGCGCTGTTTCTGACTCGAGGGAACAAAGCGAGCAAGAGATAATACGTCATTGCGGATAACTTCTGACACTAAGAGCAAAACCCCGTAGTGGGCCTTAGGATCTTTTTGTTCCCCTATATTTGTCGAACTTCGGGCATCTCAAAAATGTTTGGGGAAGGGAATAAATGAGATGGAGGATCAAATGGTATGGCATATCTTCAAACTGAATGATTGGTTTTCGCCGCCCCTCTATCAAGATATTTAGATTACTTTGATTTCTAGTATGTCTGCACTAGCCAGTGTGTTGGATGGGTATTAATGGTAGACAATTGTGGATTATGAGATGACGCTTTGGGATGGTTGTATGGATAATGAGGAGGTAGTATCCCCTGTTGATGCACCAAGGGAACTTGTTGATAAAGAGGTTGTTGTTGCAAGGCGGGATATGGATTGGTTGGGGAGTTATGGGTGGCATACTATTGGGAAGTATGGAGAAGGTGTTGCTGATTAGTTTGTGGATATTGGGGATGTTGATGTGACTATTGCGAGGCCACATAGGATGGTTGTTGTTGATATTGTTGCTGGTTATAATAATTGTAATGATGGGGTGGTTGTTGATGCATTGTTGGTGGCTGTGGTGGGAAAGATGGGATGTTATGTGGTGGTTGTGCTTGCAGGCATAAGATGGATGCAAGGAATGGAGATATAGTCAGTGCTAAAGGCCGAGGTTGATTTCCTTGTGGTTGATGTAGTGGTGGTTGTGTTGAGAATAAAGGATTGACCAATGGTTGTTGTTGAGGTCGAGGTGCGGCTGAGATGTTTTGCGAGGGGGGGTGTTGAGCACTAGTGGGAGCATAGGATTGGGATGTATTTTGTGGAGGGATGTTGGATTGGGGAGGTTGTTGGGGTATGAATGACGATGGTGGAGGATTCGTAGCCCCAGGAGGTGGAGGCAAGGTAGCGAAAGGGGTTCCCCCAGTATTGACAGGAGGCAGATTTGAGGGGGGTGGTGCCGGTAGCATTAGAGGTTGCAATTGTGAGATGTTTTGGGGCATGCCGTAAGTGAAAGGTTCGTTGGGGTCAGTGGTTTGGGGTGTCCCTGTGACTGATATGACAGGATGCGTGGGATTGTCAATGGGATACAGAACAACGTTGCCGAATTCAGGTTGATGCCAACCTTCTACGGAAGGAACATTGGGGACGTATGAGCTACTTGGGATGTCATGTGAACCTTGGGGTATATTAGATGTGGAGGTGCCATACTTGGATAAGTCAACACCTGATGGCAGCTTGACACCTTTGTCAATCAAGTGAGCCAAGATTTCCTCGCCGTGTTTTTCAAGAAGGCGTTTTGTCATTTGTGCATTAACATGGTTACTGAAGTGTTCTTTGAATGTGAGCTCAGGTTGATTAGCCATGTTTTCCTCCCCAGGTGGTGACGTGTTTTGACCATCCACGTTGGATTGTGATGAGGTACCATTGTGGGGATCGTGAGGGATGTTAGCGCCATAGTTAGGATATGATAAAACGTTCATTGTGTTGTTGGGATCTTGAGGGTTGTTTGATTGGGCATTCTGGGCTTGTTGGTCAGCCATTTTCTTTGCCTGTGATCGAGTCTGAATGGGCATGCAAGATGATGAGATGGATCAAGATATTAGAAAGACCTGGATGATGAAAGATTGATTCGATTGGATGGGAGATTAGCTGATGATGATCGGTCAGACCGACATGGATTGATTTGATGAAATTGGATCGGATTGATTGGTAGACACTGGATTAATCTAGATTTCGGATTTTGATCCGGATAGATTTGATGATGTGGGGGTTGGATCGATCTGATGATTGATGATGAAGACCGAAATCCACAACCGATTTTAAGAAGGATCCTTGGTAACACTAGGTATTGATTGACGGGCAAATGTATGATAACGACACCGAATCCAACTTGAGATAGAAGCGGATTGATTGGGTCGAGAAGGATGACCGACTTAAGACGGATAGCAATCCTAAGTCAGTTACGATGATTATGATTAGGGATGAACACCTAGGTCAACTCAGATGACTACTCCAACGGGGCTGATATGGAATAGCGAAGATCGGAGATGAAAGTGGATTCGGGATGGATGGGGAGCGTCTCAGGATAGATGAATGACTCTCGGAACAAGCAAAAGAGTGCTCAGAATGAATGACTCTCAGAATGAGGGGATGAAGACTCATAATGGATGTTTAGACGTTCATTTAGGATGTCGAATGGTCGTATTGATGTTCAAAATAGAGAGACAAGGGATGCCAAGTGGTAATATAGGCTGGCCAAAGGTCAGGTCCGCCACAGCATAAGGTCAGGTCCGCCATAGCATGTGGTCAGGTCCGCCACAACATAAGGTCAGGTCCACCACAGCATATGGTCAGGTCCGCCACAGCATAAAGTCAGGTCCGCCACAACATAAGGTCAGGTCTGCCACAGCATGTGGTCAGGTCCACCAAAGGATAAGGTTAGGTCCGCTAAAGGATAAGTTTTAAGCTTGATTTTTTTAATGGACAAGTAAGGAAAAGGACCCAAAATATAGAAAACATGAAAATATTTTGGCCAAACTGATAATGACTGGTTTTGCACGAGAAAGAAAATTCAGATAGCACAACCCTAAGATTAGTAGAAACGGGTATGGCCAACAAAATCTTCTACTCTAGGATGAACATGGTTGCTAAGGAGTCCTCGATATACACCCGGTACGTGAGGCCCAAACCGTGAACACCAACCCGTTACAAGCGTGAGTTGGGAACCTTAGCGAGATACTAAAGACTTAGACCAACTCTTCACGTCATCCCGATGCTTCTCCAATTACAATGTGGTCGGATTGAGGTACAGCTTTCGCTCTCCCCCCTTTAAATACCCTGCCGGTACGCATGGTTGGAATTGTCCCTTGGGGTGATGAAATCCCCAAGCAGGTCCCACTAAGAAAATGAAAATGGGGTGACTCAAAGGACTTGGAAAGCTATGATTTCTCGTCACCCAGGATCGCCAAATGACGCAAGGGGATTGGATACGTCAAATAGCCTTCCACAAGCATGCCAAACAAGGTTTGTTGACCCCTCCAATTAAACTATGTGCCTAATTTACCAAAGGACAATTCGTAAAAACTTGAAATTTCACCTTTGAGAGGTCAGGTCCACCAAGGCAGGTCAGGTCCACCAAAGGAAGGTCAGGTCCGCCACCAGAGGGTTAGGTCCGCCACCGGAAGGTCAAGTCCACCATCAAAGGGTCAGGTCTGCCACCGGAGGGTCAGGTCCGCCACCGGAGGGTCAGGTCTGCCACCGAAAGGTCAATTCTGTCAACAGAGGTAACGTCCACACGAGGGTCAGTCCACCATCGAAGGGTCAGGTCTGCCACCGGAAGGTCAGGTCCACCACTCTGTAACCTGAACCTGCAAAAATGCAAAAAATAGCAAACGTGAAAGAAAGAGACCCGTTTGTGGGTCCCACCGGGCGTGCTAGAAATGTGATAGGTTGAATATATGCGTTAGAAAATGAGCAGCAAACTAAAGAGTGAAAATAAACACCAAAACAACCTACTCCTCAAGATTAGCCTAAGTTGGAATCAACACAAGATAAAAACAACAAATGAAACTTTATACCTTGTGTCAAATCGATCCTTTGGTTGGCCCTTCGATCTTTGATGTGTATGCTCCTTGGATGGCAAGATATGCAAACTAGATGATGATGTGAGGATGGATGGAAATGAATAAGCATGAAAATGGCTATGTAGATTGAGAAATAAAATTGCAAGAGTTTGTTATAAATGATCTCCTAAAATGAGAGAAAAGAGGGGGTATTTATAGAGAATTTTGAATTCTCTAGATAAATGGATGGTTGGGATTAAACCAACAAGGCCAAGATGTAGGGCTATGGTGAGTTGAGAACTCACAAGTCCTCACATCTGACATGTGGTATGTAGGATATAGCCCCAAAAGGTGAAGTGGACATGAGGTGGAAAGACATGACATGGAGGGGGGGTACAAAGCAGATTGGGGATTGGACAAGACTCTCATAAAATGAGGTCCTTGTCCCATGTAGTGAGAGGACATGTGAGGAATTAAAAATTCCTCAAATATCCTCATGGGGAGATGGAAAAAAATAAAGAATAAAGAGAGGACATGTGGGAAGAAGCGAAGGAATTAAAAATTCCTTTTGAGTGCATTGGGGGATTAAAAGTGAATTAAAAATTCACATGGGGAAGTGGAGTGCCTTGCCCAAAAGGAGAAAGCCTTTAATAAGGTTGACTTAAGGACACATGCCATAAATGGGAAGGGGATTAGGTTGGACTAACCATATGATTAAGGTTGTGCAAGTACTTAATTAGATGGACTAATGACTAATTAGAAGCAAGTGGGAGATTATGGAGGATGTGACCCTAATGATGATTAGGGGTGTGCATATGTTAACCATAGTTAATTAGAGGAAGATGAAGGAGTTAAGATGGATTAGAGACCAACTTGTAAAAGTTGGAGGATGTGACAATGAGAGAGAAAAGAATTAAAAAATGAATTTTAATTTCAAAAGGGGAATATGACTAAATTAAATAAAATGGTGTATTTATTTAATTTAGAGGAGGAAGAGGGGTAAAGTATTTATTAAATTAAATACTTTATGAACCCTATGTAAGATGCAAGGTATTAATTAAACAAATGATTTAATTAATATTAACAGAGGGGATAAGCAACTAGATGAATAAGGAGACGCCTTTGATCATATGGAAGTGGTCAAATTAGATGTCTACAGTTTCCTCTCATTTTCAAATAAGTTTCTTATATTGTAGAATTATAGAAACAATTATGTATTTGTATGTCTTATCGTGCTTGTTCAATATTTGGTTATCTTGTTTACCCTGTCGATGGACCATATTGATCCATGTGATGCCCTTTGTGGGCCGAGCCACCTTGAAGGCTCTGTATTTTTGCTTGACCCTGTGTAAGAAGTTGGGTTTCATCCCCATGACATGATTTTATCACTCGTATGATATTTAATATTCATGGTCATGGCCAATCGGTCAACTATTTTTATTCCTTGTTTTCTTGCTAATGACCTATATGTTTACCATCGCCCTATAGGAAACTAGCCGAGAGGAGCATACTGTTTAATATCTCATTATAGTATGATACTCACAACATGTTGCATCCCACCTAACATTGCATTAGGGTGGCAATGCATGCCCTACCAAATGCAAGGGATGAGTGGTGCATATACTAGTTTTATATCATATAAATCTCACCATTCACTGTAAGTGGTAGGTGGATTCCAACGATGCCATGTTCGATGTTATATAAATCTATGTTACCGATGATGGGAATTCTCATGCCACGGGAGTTGGAAACATTTGTTTGAAGAGCATGATAATATATATATATATATATATATATATATATATATATATATATATATGCACATGAATGCTGATATACATGTGATCACTATTGAATTTCTTGTCTTTATAATTGAGTCAAAGCATCGACTATTTTCTGTTGTTTAAACATGTATTTTGGGTGTTCCACATTATTATGGGATTGAACCAATGGATCGATAGATATCAGCTACTATTAAGAAACCTCAAGGTATCAATATCATGCTATCAATTGATTGATAACATGTGTATTAGTATCCTCTTGAAGGATGGATTTGTGATGGATAGAGTATAATTTTTAATTTATAGTTTTCACTAAATCGAATGGATACCTTAATTGAAAGAAAACAAACATGGATTCTTAAGTTGTTACAAAATGAAGGTATAATGTTTCTATTAATACTATTTTTATGGATGATGTAATTCAACTGAGTTTCATTGACCTGTTCTTAGTCCTTATGAAAGAAAAATGACTGTGAAACAAATGTTTTCATTTGTATCAAAACTAAGATTAGATGATAATTTTTAATTTAATAGAGCATTTGAATGAAGTGATGTTATTTTTCCCTTTCTGAATATGAAAATAAACTTGTATGAAAAGATAATTTTATTTAATTATTTAAAATGTATAAACATAATTTTATTTTTTTCATTTCTAGGCATATATGCGAACATGCATAAATATCCGTTTATGCATGTGCACATACATGTGGTATACCTTTTGATTCATCTTGATTATTTTACTCATTGAGCATATTACATCTCTTTGAAATTGGAACAAACTGTAAACATAGAACAATGTTGAATTGCAATTACAAATGACGAATAGATGAATGGATATACCAGACTTAAATGAATAATGTTTGATTGTGTTGATTGGAATGATACAAGAATTCAGTGATAGACTGTAGCACACTAGATTGCTGCTAATAGATGGTCTAAAATGGAGGGATACCCCTTTGATATGATAAGCTTTTCTTCTAGGAATGGGTGCCAGAGAGTGTAGATTTTCTTTTCCAAATCTAACCAGATTTGCATTTCATGTAGCATGAGCTTGGCCAAGCTTTGCAGTCATTTTTTTATATATATGCATATACGAAACAAGCTATTATTATTTACTCTCTCTCTGTTGATTTTTTACCTAACATGGAACTTGCATATTCTAATAGTAGATAGAAATGAATGAAGTTAGGCACACACAAATTCCACCTTGCAAATTGTATCTCTTGCTAAGTGTTCTATGCAGGTTTGGGTATTCTTCGACTGACTAAAAATTATGAGGAAGCATTGCTTCATGGTTGCGTGGAAAAGAACCCCAATCACGTTCTCGTCCACTAGTGGAGGCGAGCTATCATAGAGGAATCATATACTTGAATTATATTATGTATTGTATCATTGATGTAAAAGAATCAAAATGATGTAGCAGACAAAAAACCATGTAATCAAGAATTGACTAAGAGGCGTTGAATTCCAAGTCAACTTGTATAAGATTATTGACATTTGGAAATGAATACACTTATGTTATAGTTTTATAAATGTGTTTTATGAACGTAAAATTGCTACATGGAATTAGCTATGGAATTTGTGTCATAAATTGATATTCATAATGTCAATATTTAATTGTTTTTGACTTAAATCTAGTTGGGTACGTTACATTTGGTATCAGAGCCCAAGGTTCATCTCTAGGCCTATGAGCCCATGATGGTTGAACTAGGGAATAGTGGACCTTTAACTAGATTTGAGTTACCTAGGGAATGCCCAATCTGAATTGGTTGAAGGAAATGGGAAGGTCCAAGTTAAGAAGAAAGAAGGGGAAAACCAATAGTGCTTTAAGGAAGCCAGTCGCTATAAAAGAAAATCCCAAACCCGATAACCAACTAGAAATTCCTGACGAAGAAACTCTAGCACATGCCCTCACACGTCTCAAGTTGGAGAGAGGTAAAAAGATAGAGGAGACCAAGCGAACTCCTAAGACTAAGAAACCATCCGTATTTAGAGATTTTCCAATAGGATGTGGACCAAATCCACCACTATTGACTAAGGAGGAGTGTCTGTGCGAACATCCTACCTCACCCAAGAGGGAAGATGTAGATTCAGATGAGGATCCCGAGGAATGTCCTCTTTTTGATAATGAGGGAACTGCTTAGAGTATAAAAACTTTTGTAAATAAGGATCAATGTAAATCCATACTTAATATAAATAAAGAAAGTCTTTTGTTGATCAAAGGTATGAAGCTTGAAGGCTTGTCTTGTTGAGATAAACATGTATATTTTCTTTTCCTTTTAGCTTGCATGTTGTGTGCATTATATTTCATAGATGCAATAGAATAAGCATAACACCTTGTTCTTGGATGCTAAATGTGACTATGATGTAGGTCGAGTGTGAGTCACCATGGTGACCACCAGACAAGATGCAAGTGGTAGCAAACAAGACAATGGGCCAAGTAAGAGGCTAGACCAAATCCTGGAACTCTTGAACCAACAAGAATCTTGAATGGACCATTTGGAAAATGAGGTTCGAGGGGTGCGGGAAGATTGGAATTTCAGGAATGAGGCACTCGACCAAGGAGAAGAGAATCATAGGTTGGATTGAGGAAGAACTGGGAAAAGATCTTAAGAAGGTAGCACCACCGAAGTTCAATGGAAAGGCCTCTAGAAATGGGTCTGAAGCCTGGATCATAGAGATGGAAAAATATTTTGGGCTTCGCAACCTGTCAGATCAAACCAAGGTTGCTTGGGTAGCATATCAATTGTCAAGCGTGGAAACTACTTGATGGGACGAGAAGGCCAAAGGGAGACTTCCACAAGAAGGGATTACTTTGGAGTTTTTCCTCGAATCTTTTAGAAAGAGGTGGCTACCACAAATTTTCTTCAACAAGAAAATGAATGAATTTTAGAATCTAACCTAGGGAGGCTTGACAGTAGTACAGTATTGGGAGAAGTTTACCAACTTGCTTAAGTATGTGCCACAATATCAATTTGGTGAGCGTTTTTGGATTTGAAAGTTTGTATTAGGATGAGACCCCACATTGGAGCTAAAGTGGATCTTCACAATCCTCATACTATGGTAGAAGCTTTTGATAAGGCCATTAAGCAAGAACAAAAGCTTCAAAAAATGTCTAATATTTGCAAAGGATCAAACTCCAAGCCTCGATTCAAAAATAAAAGATTTTAGAAGGGTGATAGATAGAAAGGAAACAAGTACTATTAGATTAGAAGCTTGAAAATGGAAGGTGACCATCTAGAAAAGGAAGGCAACCAAGGTAGATGGAATAAAAGGGATAATAAGGGTAATGACAACTATAATAGTAGCTAGGGGTACTTAAAGGAGGACAAGGCTAGAGGTCAGAAAGGACCATGTGATAGATGTTACACTTGTGGGGGAAACTATTATGCATCTAACTACCCTCAAAAGATGAGGTCATGGAAGGAAGGAAATGAATAGAAAACCCCACAATGCAAGATCCATGCAGCGGTGGATAACAAAAAAGAAGAGTACCAGGCTTCTCCGATTCAACTAATGGGTAAGCTCTATGGCTGAACCATTTCTATTTTGATAGATACTGGAGCTACTAAGTGCTTCATAGATCCTAGAATGATTTCTATGCTGCCCATTCGACTTGGATATATGGAAAATTCATGGTTAGTTCAGTATGGGAATGGAGCAAAGCGGGAAGTAGATTCATGTTTCTTTAGAAGCGAGTTGGAACTTCATAACTTCATGACCCAAGTTAACCTTTATGTTGCACCATTAGGATCCTATGATGTAATCTTAGGAATCAACTGGTTGACTAAGCACAAGGCTATTGTAAATTGTGAGGATAAGATGGTGAGTTGTATGGATGACTATGAGAACCCGATTGTGATACATGGGGTACAACGACCCTTGGAGCTTAGATAGATCTCATCTATGCAACTTAAGAGAGCTCAGAGGAAGGGTTGTGTCATATATCATGTGCATGCCAATGAACCTAGCAATGAAAATCCATACCTTGACAACTATCCAATTCTTAGGGAATTTCAAGATGTGTTTCCCAAAGATCTCATTGAGATGCCTCCGAAGTGAGAATTTGATTTCTTCATCGACTTAGTTCCAAGATCCGAGCCACAATCTAAGGCCCCATATAGGATGACCACCATAGAGCTTTATGAAATGAAATCCTAATTACAGGAGCTATTATACAAAGGGCTTATTAGGCCTAGTGTTTCACCATGGGGAGCACCAGTTATTTTTGTGAAAAAGAAGGATGGAACCTTACATGTCTATGTATTGATTATTAGATGTTGAAAAAGGTGACCATAAAGAATCACTACCCTCTTTTGAGGATCAACAAATTATTTGATCAAATGAAGGGAGTGGCAATTTTCTCAAAAATAGATCTGAGGTCTGGTTACCATCAATTGAGAATAAAGGAAGAAGATATTCCGAAGACGTCTTTATTAACTAGGTATGGAAATTACGAGTTCACCATTGTACCCTTTGGGTTGATCAACATGCCCACAACTTTCATGAATCTTATGAATAGTGTGTTCTGGGATTGTTTGGATGATTTTTTTCCTAATCTTTATTGATGATATTCTAGTTTATTCCAAGTCTATTAAGGAACACAATTGACACTTGAGGATAGTCTTACATCTAAGGGAAAACAAGCTTTTTGGAAAGCTATCCAAGTGCTTGTTTTATCAAGATAAGGTGCATTACCTAGGACACATTATCTCATCTAAGGGAGTCTTTGTGGACCCTAAGAAGATAAAATCAATTGTAGAATGGATGATGCTTCAGAATGTCTCAGAGGTGAGAAGTTTTATGGGACTTTCCAGATATTATAGAAAATTTGTGCAAGGGTTTTCTAAAATAGCAGGTGTGATAACGTCTCTTCAAAAGAAAGGTAAGAGATTTGAGTGGATTGAAAAATGTGAGCAAGCTTTCCAACTCCTAAAAGAGAAACTCATAACAACACCAATGCTAATAATTCTAGATCCCAATGGTCAATTTTTAGTGATCATGGATGCTTTAGGAGATGAAGTAGGAGTAGTGTTAATGCAAGAGGGGAAAGTGGTGGTGGGTAAGTGCACCAGGATGGTTCCCAAAAAGGGGTCTTAAGTGGCCACTTTTTTTTTGAAATCAGGAAATACTGACCTTGGACGTGTAATTGAGGATAGTTACACTCAAAATTTTGAGATGGAACAAAAAGAAGGATTCAAGTGCTTCGAGTCTAATTTCTAAACTACTAATTTATTTTTAAAATGGTTGAGATTAAGGGGTTCAAACGAGGGATGTACACAAATTGGTGCTATTTTTGACAGAAAACATAACATAGCAACCCTTGTATGACCCTCATAAGGTGAATTTTTTTTTAGTATTTTTAAAATTGCTACAGTCAGAAGTTAGCTAATAGTATATTGTTGATGCACGATTTTTCTGATAATTTTTTAATGAATATTTTATTTTTTTACTAATTTTTGATGTGGACACTTCCTGAAAAATAGAATTTTGGCCATGCTACCCCTACAAATTTTGGAAACTAATTGATTTTTTTTTTTTAAAATTTGTAGAATGGAGTCTAGTTTCTAAAAATGTAATTTATTTGAAATTTCGATGAACGGTTAATTTATAACGAAAAAACACCAAACATTGCTTTTTGGAAAAAAAGAGACATACAAACAAAAAAAATTATGGATGGAAGGCTTAACATTGTTAGAAAGTGAAAAAAATACATCATTGGATAGTTGAGAGAGAACCTAACATTACCCAGATGTTCGATTTGTTTGATATTGAACCACGTGCAATCCTGATGGTGAGCATGAACCCGATTATGTGAAATATTGTAGAATTTGCAAAAACACGTCTCTGGTCATTGGGAATTACCTCCAAGCCTTTGGGTTAGTATTCCAAGGAAAATACCAATCCCAAGGCTTGGGGATTCCCAAAGCAAGATATAACGCAAGTGTGTTATAACGCACTCGCATTATATCTCAATTTTGATGTGGTTTTTTTCGTTTGTGGGGAGCATGTCTAGCAAGACATAACACGAGCATGTTATAACGTACTTGCATTATGTCTTGCTTTATGTTAAATGCTACTCTATTGAATGTATGTTTATATATTTGTATGTTTGTATGCTTGTATGTCATGTATGCATGTATGCTTGTATGTGTCAATGCATGTATATTGTATGTATGCCTACTTGTATGTAAGATTGTATCTACGCGGATGGGTGTGTGGAAAAATTCAGGTGTCGAGTAATAAAGGTCAAAATCAGGGTCAGTCGTTTCAGCCATCCGAGTGAGCAGGATCGAGAAGTCAGGAAAAATCAAAAAGCTTGCATCCAGATCCGAAGAAAAACAATCAAAATCGAGACCGAACCATCCGGTCAAAATCAGAACTTTTTGATCAATCAGCGTTCATCAAATCAGGGCAAGACCAGAGAATCAATTTTTTTTGCATTCCGACAAAGATCTCAATCAAATCCGCAGCATCAAAAATCCGTCAATCAAAATCTGGCGAGATCAATCCGGCGGACAATCAGATCAGATCCGCTGCGAATCGGGATCCAGCGATCCGGGATCCGGATCCGCGTCAAATCGAAATCACGCGCATCAGGATCACCAAATCAACAAAGAGATCCGCGTCAAACTCGAGATCCAGAAAAAGATCCATCCAGAATCGAAATCAGAGATCCGAAATCGCGTCGAAAAATCAAATCAGGATCAGTTCATCAGCGCATCAAAATCGAAAGAAAAAATCAAATCTCGAAATCATCAAAAGTCGCGCGAAAAATCCCTCAGGGTCAAAAGACTCGAAATCCGTCAAAATCTCAGGATCAAAATCCGTCAAATCAAATCTCGAAGTCGACCATCAGATCCCTCAAATGTTTTGAAGAAGTAGAGATATGGCCATTTTTAGCAAGAAATAATGCACTCAAATTATAACATGAGTGTGTTATAATGCGAGTGTGTTATAACGCGAGCACATTTTGGATTGCACTAAAAATGGTAAAAAAAATCAATATACCCATGATCTCAAGGTCCACATTCTGCATATTCTCCTGGTTCTGCACGTGCTTCGAAAAAACGTAGCTTTTTGATGATGTTGTGAAATGTGCATGCATGTTTTTCACATTCCGCCACCTTTGCTTGAAATAATAGAGTTTTCACATTGAAAGGAATTTAATATCAATTCAAGTTTGAATTCCATTGAAAACTGATATACAATTGAAGTTTGGAGGGGAACAAGCTTTTGAAAAAGTCAAATTGTTGATGAGTTTGAAGAAAGAAGAAGCTAAGGCTACATAATTGGGTTGAGCTCCTCCATTTGAAACTCTTTTTTTTCAGGTATGTGAAGTCTTTACACATTTTGTTTCATTCTATTATGGCTTTCTTTCATTTTTGTCATTTTGCATATTCCATGTTGATCATTGTTTGTTTGTCATTATAAGCTTAGGTTGTCAATGCACATTTTAAATTACACAATTCTATACACTTGCCAATTACATTCTTAAACCACATCTCTTTGAGGGATTTTGTTATTTAACAATTGACTTACCATGTGTATGCTTCCACATTTTGTATACACATATATATGTCATGTTTTAAGGAAGTAAAATAAAACATCATTTCTCAATCCTTTATTATGGATGCACATACTACTCTCCGAAGCTTTCATTGAGGTATTTTGTCAAACAATTATACCAAGCAACTCATTGCTTTGTCTATGCTACCAAATTTTCCATACATGTCTCTAAAAAAATGGAATATACTCCTCCCACATTGATAGATCTTAGAAACTATTTTTTTTTTCATCTCTATTTCTAAATTCACCTCATCACTAAACCTACCTCATCACTTTTAGCTGTGATATATTTTAAATGTTTCCTTGATTAGTCTACGTACAAGGGATTCTAACCCTTCTCTCCTTTTTTACAAGACTCTTTATTCAAGGCTCAGTTAGAAACATGGGGAAAGGAGTAGCCTATATTGCAATCATGGCTCAAAATGGAAGCATGGACAAAGCATTTGAATTGTGATGCAACTAGGGGAGGTCTTGCAACAAAATTGAACACAAATTTTTTACCTCATCACTAAACCTACCTCATCACTTTTAGTTGTGATATATTTTAAATGTTTCTTTGATTAGTCTACCTACAAGGGATTGTAACCCTTCTCTCCACTATTATGAGAATATTTATTCAAATATTAGTTAGCAACATGGGGAAAGGTGTAGCCTATCTTGCAATCATGGCTCAAAATGGAAGCATAGACAAAGCATTTGAATTATGATGCAACTAGGGGAGGTCTTGCAACACAACTGAAAACAAAATTTTTACCTCATCACTAAACCTACCTCATCACTTTTAGTTGTGATATATTTTAAATGTTTCCTTGATTAGTCTACCTACAAGGGATTCTAACCCTTCTCTCCACTGTTACAAGACTCTTTATTCAAGGCTCAGTTAGCAACATGGGGAAAGGTGTAGCCTATCTTGCAATCATGGCTCAAAATGGAAGCATAGACAAAGAATTTGAATTGTAATGCAAATAGGGGAGGTATTGCAACACAACTGAACACAAAAAATAAACCAACAACAAAAATTCACAAGTCACAATTCTCAAAACTCTTCACTTTTCACCAAATCAACACTCTTCCTCGTAGCATTGCCAACTCATTCAATCAGGTATTTCTTCTCGATAAGATTATTTCAGACCAAGAATTGAACAATTTCAAGGAACCTTCAGGGTACACAATCACATGCCAACAAACCACTATTGGTTACTTTGTAACAACTTTCTCAAATTAGGCTTTCTACGCCAACTAGGCCTCAAATTAGGACACTTTAACAAAGAAACTTATCTTGAAACTTGACCAAAACCTCAAAACACATGTGGGAAGAAATTAATATGTATTCAAACCAAATAGTTCACAATTATTTCTCAAAAATTCATCCACCAAGATGCCAAAACCAAAAACCCTCTTTTTAAGCCAAATAACCTAGGGCTTATTGGAAAACACACTTCCCAACCTTATCAAAACATGCCACCACCTCAAACAGGTCTAAAATGTCATGTAAAAAATTGATTCAACAAGAAAAAATTCTTCCCTAACACAATACTCACTTTAGCATGTCAAAACCTCTCAAATTCACATGGAAAACACCAAATTTCACTCTAGAGCTTCATGCCCAACTCAACTCTTGACCTCCCCTGTACTTAATCAACATTCCCACACATTTTTAGTGATGTTGCAGACCCATTCCTTGAGTTAGAGTGGCCATAGTGAGAGGAATGGGTCAATACACCATTTTAAATGACTTTCAAACCTTAAAACTGTGTGTTCAGGCTGGTCTCAGAAATGGTTGAGATGGTAGGGGCAACATATGCCTCATAGAAATGGGGTGTCACAGTGATATACATCATCATGAAACCCCATTTCTATGAGGCTATATCACTGTGACACCCCATTTCTTGAGGCATACGCTGCCCCTACCTTCTCAACCCTACCGCATTGGCAGGCTAGTAAGTGAGCTAGCTTGTGCTCCTGCTGCCAATACGGTAGGGTTGAGGGTAGGGCGTCATAGAATTGCCAATTTAAATCACCGTGGCACCCCATTTCTATGAGGCATACGCTGCCCCTACCTTCTCAACCCTACCTGCATTGGAGAGCTAGTGAGTGAGCTAGCTTGCCAACACTCCACTAGCTCCTCATAGAAATGGGGTGCCATAGTGACTATATCACCATGGCACCCCATTTCTATGAGGCATATGCTGCCCCTACCTTCTCAACCCTACCACATTGGTAAGATAGTGAGTGAGTTAGCTTGCCAATACTCCACTAGCTTTCCAATGCAGTAGGGTTGAGAAGGTAGGGGCATTGTATGCTTCATAGAAATGGGGTGTCGCGGTGATATACATTACCATGACACCCTATTTCTATTGCAGCGTATGCCTCATAGAAATGGGGTGTCATGGTGATATACATCACCATGACACCCCATTAGTATGAGGCATATGCTTCCCCTACCTTCTCAACCCTACCACATTGCCAAGCTAGTGAGTGAGCTAGCTTGCTAATGCTCCACTAGCTTGCCAATGCAGTAGGGTTTAGAAGGTAGGGACAGTGTATGCCTCATAGAAATGGAGTTTATCACTAGCTTTCCAATGCGGTAGGTTTGAGAAGGTAGGGGCAGTGTATGCCTTATACATCACTGTGACACCCCATTTCTATGAGGCATACGCTACCCCCACCTTCTCAACCCTACCGCATTGGCAAGCTAGCGAGTGAGCTAGCTTTCCAATGCTCCACTAGCTTTCCAATGGGGTAGGGTTGAGAAGGTAGGGGCAACATATGCCTCATAGAAATGGGGTGTCATGGTGATATACATCACCATGGCTCTTCTCAACCCTACCACATTGGCAAGCTATTGAGTGAGCTAGCTTGCCAACACTCCACTAGCTTTCCAATAGGGTAGGGTTGAGAAGGTAGGTACAGCGTGATAGCAACCTAGGTGGTGAAGACCCCAATCAACTCAAAATGATCAGATTGAAACAAGAAACCAACCCCTTAAACACTATACACTCAACTTATCCCAAACACACACCTAAAGGCTTGTAGCCCTCTAACACTGCTTTTTCTCAATATATTTTAGAGAAGGCCATACAGAGACCTAAAAAACATCATCTGAGACACACTTCAATTCCTAACACAACATACCAAAAGGTTTTGAGAGGTTTCTTTACAACAATATTGAAAACCAATAGGCTTCCCTACCTTTTAGGCCACCAAATAGCCCTCTTTTACAAAGGAGGTACCTCCAAAACACTTTGTTTTCACCAAATATCAACTAACAGTCACTAATTGTGTTACATAGCAACAAATTCCACCATTATTTCTCAGAGCCTTGACCTCTAAAATGCTGTACCACCAAACCCTCAACTTTCATGCAAATAACCTAGGGTTTATTGAAAGTCTTGACAATTGAGCTTACCAGACCTCACCAATACCAACAACACTTCAAAAATACCCCATGCAAACTCAAACAACCATTACATGGAAGGTTCCTTCAACGTTTCATCAAAACCATTCTTTAACACCCCATTTACACAAGGAAAACAATGTAATTCTTCCTATCTTGTAATCATGGCATGCCCCTACACCACCTTTGTTATGCTAGAAATAGTCTTGTACAAGATGATTGTAAGTATTTTTTATGAAGCCTTCAATGAAATATATTTCATTTATTTGAATGGATAAATATTTTAGGAACTAATTTATGTCTCATTACCATGCTATAGGAAAAATTATACGCCATGCCGAAGAAATGAAGAAGGAATAAACTAATAGATGAAGAGTATGAAACCTTCAAATAAAAGGAGAGAGAATAGGTGGTGGCATATCATGAAAATAAGAAATTGGGTAATATTGATGAAAACAAGCCAACTAAAGAGGAACCTCAACTGTCAAAAAGAGAACATGATTTGGCAATATAAAGGGCATGAATATGAAAGCATCGTGGTAAGACAGATTCAAATATCGTAGTTGGAGACACACCCTCTACGCCAAGTGAATACGAAGGGACACCATTAAACATAAGCGAATATGGAGGGACACCAACTACCACAAGTGAATATGAAGGGACACTATCTATTGCAAGTGAATATGGTTGGACACCATCCAACACATCTCAAGTTGAGAGTACATCATCACTCAGATTTAATGAAGAAGGTATGCCATCATCCCCATGTTGGCCTCCTACAATGATTTAATAACTAAACCTTTACAACCATGATTCAGAGATTGGACATCTAACTTGAATAGCCATTTCAATCATCATGAAGGTGCATTTAACTTGTCAACCTAGGGATGTGAACTTGAAATGGGTCAGCACAGTATGTGCACTAGGAAACCAAAGTAGCCATTTTCATTCTATAGCTAAGGAACACACAATGCTGAAAGTAAATTACTTAGAAGGGAATACCATAAATGACAATCATCAGTCAACAACTACATCAAACTAAAATTCAAAATTTCCATATGTATTGTAAAATCAAGAGGATTATGAATTCCTTCTAGTGTTTTTGTCGATGGTTTCTCCTCATATAGTACTATCTGCATGGAATTAGGCTATCCAGTTGTCTCTGGCTGCAGGGGTACTATTTCTTCTCCCACTTCTTATTGTGGCTACAAGAACTCCTACTCTAGTTTTGGCTATTGCTACATGAACTTTTGCTGTAGGAATTCTTCCTCATGCTGCAGGAAATCCTAATTTTCCTCAAACTATTGATTTCCAACTTGTTCTGCAATATTGGCAAGGTCAACCAATGTTATATTTACTATTGCCTATTGGAAATATGTGCCTCAATTCCACAGGCTGAAACCTCTAAAAGGGCCAAGTCGGTGTGACATATTTTGGGTCTGGCCGACTAGCAGCTTTGAATCTTGTTGAACAAATTAGGTCACTATGACCTTGCATGAGTCTCGCCAAATGCTTATACATTGGAGTCATCGAGATAACCTATGGTGGCTTGGTGAGAAGTCTTATCGAGATACTTTGTCTTCTGACAGTATGTTGTGTTTGTGGTCTTTGACGTATCTTATATTCTTCGGTGAGAAGTCCTGTTGATGTGTGAATGTCTCACTGACCGTTTTCACTTGGGGTAACTCAAAGGGCTTCAAGAAGATGTCCCAGCGAGAGTGGAAGATCTCGCTGATGGAAAAGCCAATGTTTCGGTATGACTTGAACAGAGTCTTGCCGATAGTAAATGTCATCGGTGTAACACATGTGACTTCGATAAAAACTATCGATGAAAGTAATAGGTCTTGCCGACTATTATTTGGTGCTCGGTATGACTAGAGGTTTCAGAGTAACGTCTCAGTGATAGCGGTAGAGTCCTACTGAATGCTGATCACTTCAGAGTAACTTTGAACCTTTGGTGGGATGTCTTAGCGATAGCAATATTTCTTGGCAATAGATGTGCACTTCAGAGTAACTTTAAACCTTCGGTGGGAGGTCTTAGCGATAACGATAAGTCTCATCGACTGTTGGATGCTTCAGTGTAACAAAAGGAATCTCGGTGTAACCTCTTGGCGAGTGGTAATTCTTGCCGATAGTAATGTTGAGATATGTGTGAGTTGTGAATAGCAATATGAGGTCTTGGCGAGAGTGAATTTTTTTTCCGACAGTATGAATCTTCGGTGTGACTTAGGATATCGATATGTGGTCTCACCGAAGAGTGATAGTTTTGCCGAAAGGAAAACTGAAGTCGATGAAACTTGTGAGCTTGGTAAAAAGTTTGGGCGATAAGGATGAATCTTGGTGACATCGATGGTTAAGTATTGTGGCATCGGGGAGACATGGTTAGTGTCTCACCGACATTCCAACACAGGTTGATCACTTTGATCGAGAGAAGACCATCCTACGTGGTGAGCCAATAGCCAATCAGAGGAGCCGAATGGGAACCGCTAGCAGTTGGACTATTGCGGCCATTACTGAGAGGAAGCTTGACAGACAAGAACGACATGAATACATTCTATAATGTTGCAGAGGTTCGGTTGGTTCGAAGAAAAATTGGGTGAACAGTTCAAATTGTATCAAAGTGATTTCTATTCTGTAAAGATTGTAACTTGAAGGTTCCTGTACAAGTTTGATCATTGTGAAAGCTGCTGTAATCTGGCATCAGAAAGATAAGTCAGAACTTTGTATGTAATTATTTGTTACTGTAATACAAAGTGACTTCTCTTGGTGTGGTGGGTTTTTCTCCCGTAAGGGTTTTCCCATGTAAATCTGGTGTTCATATGTGTGTGTATATTTCTCTGTTTCTGTTATCTGTTTCAAGTGCATCTTAATTAGACTGTAATTGTAAAATTTAAAAGAGTCTTTGCATTCTTCCCTGAGGTTTTGACGTTAGGAGAGTTGTTTCTGCATCTGGCTTTCCTTACACTGCCTCAAATATATCTTCCTCCTCGACATTCTCCTGCCCCATTGGAGCTTCTATGTCCTCTTGTGGTATTTCTCTAGACTTAGGGCTTTCCTGTGGAGGCATACCAAACACTGGCCGAGTTGGTCTTGATTTCCTGGGAGGCCTCTCACATTTTTCTTTGGCTACAGGATGAACAGTGTCAACCTTCCTCCTCTTAGAACTCAACACCTCTTTTTATGCTGGCTGCCTTTTGGCCTTTCATTTTCTTGTTTTTACTTCTCTCTTCTATTCCCTAGTTTTCATCAGGGTTCCAAGTGGAATGTCTTCATCAGAATATGAGGAGGAGCTTTCTTTTTTTGAGTGCTCATTTCTAGAAGAACTAATTTCTATGGTTTTTTCTGCTGCAAGAGGGTTTACACTAGGGCCTATGCCAGAGGTTGAATCATTAAGAGTGGCTTTAGCCGTGCTCAATCTCTTGCTAGACCTACGAGGTTGAGGAAAAACCATAGCTTGCAAGTGCTTAGGTCTAATTTAATCAAAATTTCTAAATTCTTCCCAGGTCATTCCAGAAACATCATGGAGAGACTTATCAACTAGCAATTTAATTAGATAATGGTGGGAAATATAATTGTCCCTACCTTTTTGGGTCTCGACTGCCATGATTGAAAGAAGATTGTATAGCACGTTAGGAACATTCATCCTCCTCCCGTGCCTCATGTGAATCAAGAGTTTTAAATATACTAAATGTAGGTTCGACAAATGACCTTTATAGGTGAGATACCTTATAATGTAGACAGCTTCTTGTTTCCATGGTTCAGACAAAGAGGTTCTTTTTGTACCCTATTTATCCATGCTGATTGGAGGGTCATCATGTACTGCAAATTTGGCCCTAGTTGACTTGGCGTCTCTGGAGGCAGGGTAGTGTTCACCATTAGCAAGTAACCCTATAACCTCTGTAATTCTTTTCTCAGTTGCCACAACCTCCAACCCTTTTACTGTGGCTTTTCCTTCAAAAAATGTGTGGGAAAATTCTAGTGCAATTCTTTTATCAAAGCCATCTAGCTTCAGGAAGTAATCTAACCATCCATAGTTTCTAAATTCAGCTAGGAATTGTGCATTCTGTAATAAAACATCATGAACCAAGGGCTCATTTCAAATTAGTTCTCCTATTATCTACAATCAACTATCACTCTGCAAAATTTCCTTCCTACAATTACTATCTGAAAGCCAAACACCTTCCTACAATACTTGCTAAATTTCTAGTGCCAATATCAACTGAATTTTCCCTTTCTTTTGTTTTACCTTTTTGTTTGTGACTGAAGATTACGACAGGGTCAATAATGGCAAGAAAAGGAGTGACAAAGGAGAATTATGATGGGAAGAAATGGCGGCTGCAGTTAGTTTCACTTCACACATGTGAGCCATCCTGTCACTCATATTTCAAATTGGCTCATTTTAAATTTTTTGACGTAGCCTAGCATGAATTGACACATGGGAAATATATTTGCATCTTTTTCTTTCCCCCAACCTAAATTTGGACATGTGTCCACACATGCGAGATGGGAGTGGTGATTTGACAAGGAATAATGACATGTTATGTGAATGTCTATACTAATGTACAATAATTAAATGAATGCACTTGAAAGATGATTAAAATATAGCAATTAATGCACACATTCCTGAATGTGTGGAGGATTTGTTGCAAAGATCATGGAGAAAGTACTGTTCACCTTTTTGGGGAATAGATTGAGCAATTAATGAAAATGAAGTGGAATGGGGTGAGGTGGAATGAAGTGATGGAAGAGAGAGAAAGGTGGTGATGGATGGGTGAAGAAATGGACTTTCATAAAAGCGAAAGTCTTTATTATGAAAATTACGTACCTTAATTAGCTAGAAGGAGGGACACTAGGTTCACTTGCTTCGACTGCAGGAAGTTCGGGTGCTGAATGCTGGGTGAATTACTGCAAGAACTCTTCTTTGGAAGCTGGCTTGTGATATAATCTGAGGTGATGACCATTGACAAGTAACTTGAATTTGACATGGTCAATGGTAGTAAGCTGAACAACTCCATTAGGAAAGACCTCAGTGACTTCATATGGTCCTAAACACCTTGTCTACAATTTCTTACATTGTCCTAATATCTTGAGTCATAGAGTAGGGCCCAATATCCTGGTTGAAATTTCTTGTCCTTGATAAATTTGTCATGCCACTTGATTCTCTGATTCTGCACTACCTCTATATGATGCAAGGCCACTCTTTTTATCTCATCCAAAGCATTTAGCTGCATGATTCTTTATCTTTGTGCCTTAGAAATATCCATCCCCAAATCTACTACAGTCTTAAGAGTCTTATATTCAAATTCAACGGGCATCATGGCTGTCTTTCAATACAACAACTCAAATGGAGTGAAGCCTATAGTTGTTTTCCAGGTTGTCCTATAGGCCCAAACAACTTTTGGTAATTTGTTTTCCCAATCCTTTCTATGAATAGCTATCATTTTGGTCAGAATGGTTTCAATTTCTCTGTTGGTCACCTCAACTTGGCTATTAGCTTGGGGGTGATAAGGAGTATAATTCTTGTGCCTTATGTTGTATTCATTGACTAGTGTTGCAACAAGGGTTGATGTGAATTGAGCCCCTTGATCTGTCACTATTTATCTTGGAACTTCATATCTTGTTAAAATCTCCTCATAAAGAAATTCTGCAACCTTGTTATCTCTTGCATGCTTCATGGCCTTAACTTCTACCCACTGTCACATAATCATTGCATACCAAGATATAAGACTTACCATTTGATGGAGGGTCAATGGTCCTACAGATTCCAATCCCCACTTATCAAAGGGGGTGATTACTACCTGAGGGAAAAGTGACATTTCATCAGATCTAGTTGGTCTGCCCATTCTTTGACATCTATCACATTTTTTGGTATACCTTCCTGCATTCTTGTGGAGTGTCAGCCAGTAATATCCTATATTCAAAATATTCATTGTTGTCCTCTTGGCTAATAAATTTCCTCCATATGGTTCATTGTGGCATGCATGAAAAATGTCATATGTCTCATCTTCTCTCACACATCTCCTCATGACATGGTCTGGTCCAATATAAAACAAATGTCCAACAATCTAGGAGAAAGTAAAATATTTTTCAATGAGCGCCCTTTTCTCTTTTGGAGAGAAGTGAGAAAGAACTCTACCTGTGACCAAATACTTAGCTATGTCAGCATACCAGGGTGTTTGTATACCGAGGGAGAATAGATGCTCATTAGGAAAAAAGTGATCTATGGGTTGATTGTATTCTGATGTAGTCAGTCTTGAAAGAAAATCTGCAACAACATTGGTCTTCCCTAGCTTATCCACAATGGTTATATCAAACTCTTGCATTAACAATAACCATCTTTCCAGCCTACCTGTGATTACAGGTTTATTCATGAGATATTTAATGGCTGCATGATCAGTGTGTACAAATATTTGGTAACTTGTTATGTAATGTCTGAATTTGTTCAGTGCATAGATTACTGCCAACATTTCTTTCTCTGTCACTATATAGTTGAATTCAACTCCTTGTAAATTTTTGCTAACAAAGTAATTGGCATTTTCAACAGCTCCTTCTTTCTGTCCTAAGATTTCTCCTATGGAATAATTTGATGCATTAGTATGGATGTGGAAAGGAAGTTCCCAATCAGGCCTGTTGAGTATAGGAGCATGAGTCAAAGCTGCCTTCAAGTCAGAAAATGCCTTGTCACAAGCTTCAGTCCATTGGAATTCAACATAATTAGTGAGAAGAGTATACAATGGTGCTGCTACCTTGCTGAAATTCTTGATGAAATGCCTATAATATCCTGCATGACCCAAGAAACTCCTAACATCCTCCTATTTTGTAGGTGTGTTTAAATTTGTGATTACCTCAATCTTTGTAGGATCTACTTGGATTCCTTTGTGAGAGATGTAGTGGCCAAAGACTACACCTTCCTACATCATCATGAAGCACTTTTCACTATTTAAGGACAAGTTTTGGTCTTCACATCTCTGTAGGACTCTCTTGAGATTTTCCAATGCTTGATTAAAATTAGCACCATAAGTGGTAAAGTCATCCATATAAATTTTCATGCAATCATGAGACATGTCTAATAATATGCTAATGAATTCCCTCTGAAAGGTTGCAAGTGCATTGCATAAGCCAAATGAGAGTATCGAGTAGGCATAGGTCCCCCATGGATAGGTAAATGTGGTCTTCTCCTGGTGCTCTGCTACAATTTGGATCTGGTTGTAGCCATTGAATCCATCTAGAAAAGAAAAGTATCACTTTCCTACAAGTGTGTCCAAAACTTGATCAATGAAAGGTAAGGGAAAGTGGTCCCTCTCGGTGGCAGCATTAAGTTCCCTATAATCAACACAAACTCACCATTTTCCTCCTTTCTTGGGAACAATCACTAATGGAGACACCCACTGACTATATGAAATGGGGTAGATAAATCCCGCATCTAGTAATTTATGCAATTCTCGTTTTACAATTTCTCTTAGTGCAGGGTTAATTCTTCTTTGTGACTGTCTTACTGGGGTACAATCATCTTTGATGTAAATTCTATATGTACAAAGTTTAGGGTCCAATCCCTTCATATCATTATAATCTCATGCAAATGCATGCTGATGGATCCTTAATAAGTTTTCCAACAACAATTGATGTTCTTCATTTAATTTATTGTTAACATTTATATATTTTCCTTGTGACACTTGTACTTGTGTAGTTAACTTTATCGTGGCTGCTTCATTAACACGTGGTACCTTTAGTTCATATGGCAACAATGTATGAGACATACTTGTTGTTGCAAGAAGTCTTCCTATAGGAACAATGGCTGTAGGAAGAATGTCTGCAAGAACAGTGGCTGTAGGAAGAGTAGACAAAAGTGTCTTGACTGGAGTATCAGAGTGAGAAGATGATGCTTCCTCCACTTCACAATGGTTCTGAATGATGTTAGCCAATACTTCATCCTCATCTTGGAGCTGCATGAAAGAGCTTCTACCTAACATCATAAGCTATTCCATAGAATTAACTTCCTCGGCCTCTTCACCAACATGTGGCCATACGAGATTATCTTCATCATGAGATGGCTAAGCAGGAGGATAAAGAACAATTTTTTTTTGTGCTCTTCCCATCTGAAATGGTCATGTCACCTGACTGAATCTAATGTATGCATCTATAGTTGCTAACCAAGGCTTTCCAAGAATAATGGGATACCTGCCTAGTGTAGCTATAGGAGAAAGAATCATAAAGTCTGCTGGGCACTCCCAAGAGTTTAAAACTACCACAAGATCCTCCACTACACCATCACGATTAACAATAGAGCTATTAGTAAGCTACAAGATAGTAGGAGTAGATCTCACATTTGCAATGTTTAGTTGCTACAAGATGTCCTTGATCATTACATTTATTGCTGCCCCTAAATCAATTAGAGCATTGTTTACTTGGATTCCATTTATAGCAACTGCTACCACAGGACTACCTGGGTCATTATACTTGGGGATAGTTACTTTTCCAAGCATGATGCTAGCTATTTGTCCCACCACATGAACTGTAGTTGGGTCCTTTTTCCTACCTGGCTTCTTGAGGCATGCTTCCTTGACTTCCTTTCCGTAGATTGGAACATATTTTACGGCCTACAATAGAGGTATCTAGACACATATATGCTTCAACTGATTCAAGATGTCAAAAGTTGTATCCTCCTTTTCTTCTTTCTTATTGGCAACTTCCAATCTCTGAGGAAATGGTGGTTCTTGTTCAGTCTGCTTGACTTGGACTGGTTCAAGATTTTTAGGTACACTTGGATAAATGAGATCATTCAGAGGTTCCTCCTCCTCTTCCATAGGAATCTCAATGATAATGGGCTTGGAAGGGGATGGTAGATTAGTTCCTGAACACAAGTTGATGTCACTTACACTCACAACATATGCAAGGAATTGATTTGAATTAGCAGAGTATGCACGCTACTACTGTGGTTTGTTATTTGGATTGGGTGTGGGTTGACCTAGTAGTTGAGTAGGTTTAGGTGCATTTGACCTTGGATTAGTAGGTGGAGGCATTATAGCAGGTTGCTAGAGCTAAGAAGGTGGCTGCATATAACTGGTTTTCTAGGTAGGCCTTTACTATCCTCCCCTCCATTGATTTGTTTACTGCCAATTTCTTGGAGGTGGCTACCAATGCCCTTGAAATTTATGCCAATTCCCCCAAGGTTGCTACCATTGGGGTGGAGAGTTTTGATGATTGGGCCAAGTAGTTGGAGGGTTACTCCAAGGCTATGGTGGATATCCTCCATAGCTGGATGGATATGTGGGCTGCCATTGGTTACCATATGAATAGGAATTAAAATATGTCCTAACATAAGATAGTGGATCCGGTGGCATACCTTTTCTTGGAGTCCAGGGCTTCCTTTGTGCAACATAGTAGACTTGGTATTCTTCAATATGGATTGGTTTGAACTCAGGTGAAATCTACTTGCTTTCAAGATTAGCTACCATCTTGCATCTACAGTCCCTCTTCTTTTGTCTATAGTGGGGGAAATACTTTGTCAACATTTCCTTTGCCTCCTATTGCTTCTTTTTGGCCTGAAGTGTATCTAGCTAAGTGGCTAGATTATTTGTAATGTCTTGCTTGAAGTCTTCCAACAAATGAGTAATCTCCATTCGTGAAACTCCACCGGTAGTTGACTTACCCATGGAAGATTGGTAAGCTCTCCCTTTCTTTGAAGCTTACTTAGAGTAGTTCTGACATATTTTCTTGATATCTTCCCAAGGAACTTGGGAGATATCTCCTCCTCCCATGAGGTCCAAAGAATCAATGTAGCTATCATTGATTCTTCTTAGGAAACAAAAATTTTGTGAGTCTTCATTGAGTGTATGGTGTGGATATTTTTGTAGGAAAAACAAAAACTTGCAATATAATCTTCCAGGCTCTCATCTTCCTTTTGCTGCATCCTGAAAATGTCACCTCCCCTCATGTCGTTGCCCTTGCAATATTCCTTGTATTTCTCAAGGAATTTTGTCTTCATGTCTTCCCAAGTTTCCATAGTATCTCTTCCTAGGCTCATGAACTATCTTAATGCAACCTCTTTTAGAGTGGTAGGAAATAGCTTAAGCCTATGGGCATCAATGGTATAATAATGACTCCTGTAGAGTATGCCAAACTAAAAAAAAAAGGTATTACGATCTTCTGTGACAAGTCCATAAAACCTGAGGAGTGTTGAAGCAGGGATGTTCTTGATGTTGTTAACTTCATTCTGATGGGCAATGGGGAAAGGAAACGCTGGTTGGTTAGGTCTGTTCCTATTTGCATCACCCATGCTTGCTTGATGTAGTTCCAAAGAAAAGGGGTTCTTAAGCTGATTTTGGTCTTTAGAGGAGACTTTAGATCTAGTTAGATTAGGAAATGCATCAAAAAAGGGGTGTGGATCTTCTTCTTCTTCTTCTCTTGGTAGGTTCTGATATTCAACTAGTTGGAATGGATTGGGATTGCTATGAAGAAATATCCCATAAGCATCCCTTCTCCTTCCTCTATGCATGCAGTATCACTCACTATCAACCAACTCACACAAAGAATTGGTAAAGAATAAGAGGGGTCATTACTTCCTAAATGAGGGTATACAAAGAACAACTTATAGAAACACTATAACAAGAAAAACTACTAATGAATCCAAAAGACTCCCTAGTTTGACACCATCCTCGACAATGACACCAAAAATGTTGGCCTCCTACAATGATTTAATAACTAAGCCCTTACAACCATGATTCAAAGATTGAAAATCTAACCTGAATAGCCATTTCAATCATCATGAAGGTGCATTTAACTTGTCAACCTAGGGTTGTGAACTTGAAATAGGTCAACACAGTATGTGCACTAGGAACCCAAAGTAGCCATTTTCATTCTACAACTAAGGAACACACAATGCTGAAAGTAAATTGCTTAGAAGGGAATGCCATAAATGCTAATCATTAGTCAACAACTACATCACACTTAAATGCATAACAAAAATGAAAATCTGAGCAACAACAGGGCACTACTCTATCTGCTTTGGCTGCAGGAACAATCATAGAATGGAATTCTAGTGGCTGCAGGAACAGTCGGTGCCAGATTTCTAAGTAATTACCAAAAAACAAGTAATACTAAACTAATACTAAACTAAATGATGGATTACTCACCAAGTGGCCCCCCTTGGAAAATTATCCTCTAAAACTAATGAGAACTCAGATGCTCGAACTTAGATTTTCATTTTATTCACTGTAAATCATGAGTACAAAAGAGTAATGTATCTGTATTACTAAAAATTTGAGAGTGCAAGTACAATATAAAATCGTGCAATCTCCAAAGAAGGAGAATCAAATATTTATTGATACTATCAACTAAAAAAGGTAGTCAACTCCACGACTGAGAGGATTCCATTTAGGGAAAACAAAGAAAGTGGAGTGGCAGTGGTTACGCGTGCATGAAATCTGGTCAAACATGTAGGTCCAAACATAGATTTAGCACAATAGTAATGCCTACATTTGCTCAACCAACATTAAAGTCCACTACAAGAAAATTACATTCGGTTTGCATGAGGAATCTTCTGTCATCAACCTCCTTTGACCTTTGAGCGATTCCTTTGCTAGAAGTTATGGTGCATGCCCAACTAGCAGTGTCTTTAGCATCCTAGAATTAAATCTGAATGGCAATGTCAGTATGCACAATAACTGCATATCTATAACCACCTTAAGGAACATTTATTAACCACATAGAAAATCAATATAGATAATCCACATAATATGCCAATGTCATTAAAACTTGCAGAAATAGGATTAAGCCCAATGTCTATGGTTTGAGGGAAACCTTATGAAAATATCAACATTTAGCATCAAAGTTCATGACAACTGCCAAAAAATAAACTATATATTCTACCTAAAATTGGACCAAAAATTAGGCTCATCACCCCACGTGAACCTCAAGGTATGTCTTCTACTCCACACTCGATTGAAGGTACACAATCTAGCCCACCTCAATTAAATATTGATGAAATTCCTAATGTTGAGATGTATGTACCTACGAGAACACTGCCTAGAATTTTGCATAGAAAGCCAAAGTATTTGATTAATATTGATGAGGATATTTTGCAACACATGGAAGGTAAGATTCCAACACACACTTGTAGAAGATATGCTGATAAGATTTGAAAATTCTTCTTTGAAAGGCTAAATGAGAACACAAGATGTCAACTATTTGTTGAAATGATGCAGGATATAAAGTATAGAAACATCATGAAGACTCTTGGGTTGAGAAAATCGAATGCATCGATTGAAAACACTATTGTGAAGAATCTAATGGATGCATATGAGAGTGTGGGTAAGAACTCACGCTCAAAGGATAGTAATGTCACCCAACGTGTCATTACATCAACTTTGGTAAGCAGTCAAACAAAGAGAGCTCATCTCATTAGAAAGACGAGTGAACAAATGAGATAGTAGAAAAACTTTATAAAAAGCTGTTCAAAGGCGACAAAAAATTGATGGCACCGATTCAAATGAATTATGGGCATTCTCCGGGAGACTGCCACAAAAGATAAAAATCGTTGTTGAAGCATTGAGAACACTAATTGAAGAGCATTGGAAGAATAACACAAGGCCATCTCCAAATCAAAGGGATGTGGTAAGAAGGAGAATTGGTAGTCTGAACCATGAGCCACATCCAAAGCATTTTTTGGATATGACTCAAACCCAATTTTTTCATAAATTTGAAAATGATTATCCTCAAATTAGTATTTGTCAAATATTTTTTGAAATGCTTAAACCTTTTTATGTCAAGATAAATCACACACACACTACTTGTTGTTGTAGACTACATATTGAATTCTCTAACCATTATTATTTTTATCATTCTATATGTTGTGATTTGCATACTAACAATGTTTTGCAAGATTGTGGCATAGAAGCCCCACCAAAATATTCAAGAGAGTTCTTATCAAAATTTTTATGTGAAATAGAAGATGGCCAAATATTCTACATGACAACACGTTTGGATGGTTCATGGGAGCGTTGCGGTGACTTGCAACGTATGCTAGTATGTCAACATATGGAAAACATAGATGAGGTGGGACAAAAACTAGTAGAGTTCGGGAAGTATAAAATAGTGGCATATGCTACAAAAGATGGGTTTCAAGCAAAAATGTGTGATTTGGTTATTCAGATGATTCCAGCATATCAGTTTATGTCCATGTTTCATGACAATATAGTGTATGAGTATGCAAGGCATACCCATAGAGCCCGATGGCTGGACACACAATTCAAGCTATGCAAGGACACCTTTCTAGTTGGAAGCATAGTATTAGTGGTTGAATTTGTAGAGAACTACACTCTACAGCCACAATGTGAGGTGTAGTCATAGTATTACAACTCCTCAACACAGGTTTCAATATTTGTACAATTAGTATTCATTCATGCAGCTGATAGTATAGAGGACCAAAGGAAGGTATTGAGGGAGTATAAATTTTATATTAGTGATGATCACACACATTCTCTAGAGTTCGTGCAAGGTTTCTTCTAGATGTTCTACAATGATTTGGCTTAGAGGGGCATAACATACGGTCGACATATAATATGGTTGGATAACTGTGCAACACAGTTTAAGAACTCACACATGTTCTACTGGTTGAGCAGGATGCATGTCATTATAGGTGTACAACATATGTGGAAATTTTGTGAGGCTAGGCATGGAAAGAGGGAGAATGATGGTGTAGGATCATGCATGAAAAGAGAATTAGCATGAGAAGAGTTAAAGTATAAAGACAATGCAAAGTTGACAGATGCAAGATCAATCATTGAGTGGTGTAATGCTTCGATGGGTCCAGGTAATGAAGGTATGTCTTCAGTTCGTATTTTTTTTTGGTTGATGGATGATACTAACATTGCACCATATGAGGATTGTTGTACACAAATAAGATCGAGTGAGATACACTCTTTCCTTAGCTCAAATATAGCTTCATGGAGTATCGATACACGAAAGATGGCATACTTTTGTTCTTAATGTACAATGCAAGATTGAAATGATTGTGAGTTAGGGGAGTGGGTTGAAAAATGGTTGACAAGTTATCTTAGACCACTTCACACGTATCGCCCTTCGATGACACTAGAACTAACACAGATGGAATCATCAGTCAAATTTGACCATGTATCAAATCTAGTTTAACTAGGTAATATATCTTCTTGCTTAGTTTTTGAAATTCCATATTGTTATCTTACTTTGTAGTGTATTTGTAATGTTGACTAATTTCAAGAGATTTTCTACACATATCAATGTAGGGCTCCAGTTATTGTAGATGAAGACAACAAAGAGGGAACAAATTATTAATTGTGTCATTGTGTTGAGACCAAAAATAAATTGGAGGCCCCAGTTATAGATGGAGAAAACATCTAATACCCTATAGGCTAAGTTGTTGTTATTGGAAGGTGGCTTAGAAGATACCCACATAAGAATGTTAAACATTGGTTGTTTAAGACTTTGACACACATTGTAAGATTCTTCATTACTCAAACCTTGTCATGGAATCCAATGTTCTTTTGACCAAATATGGGGGTAGACCTTTGAACAAGGTCTTGTGGAAGGTCTGTGAGTCTGACCATGAGACAATACTTGACACAATAAAGAGTAGAGCAGACTCAGATGGTTCGTTGGTTTAATTTGTAAGTATGCACATCAGTTCTTATTAATTTATACTTTTATGCACATTAATTTGTTTGATGCCATTGCTATCATCTTATTTTACTTTTCCTATTTGTAAGTAACCTACTAAAAATTGATTGGTGTCCCCTTGCAGAAAATGTAGATTTATGAGCCATCCAAGAGAATCTCAGCCATAAAAGCAATGCAACATCCTTATTTTGATGATCTTGAAAAATCTCAATTATGATTTTAAGTCATTACAAAAGTGTGTGCAAAGCTTGGTGAGGGAATTTCAAGTTATTCATTTGAATTTAACCTTATCATGAGTAGCTATGATGTAGACATTATAAGAGAATCTTGAATTTCAAGTTATTCTATTCATGAGAGGTGTTGTGTGCAATAGGTATCTTGGAACTCCCAGTGAAGATGTATGACCAGGAGTGACTAAGTTGCGAGACTGTCATGCCTATCTGTAAGTTCCTTCCATCTATTTTCATTTCATTTCCATTTTGGATGCTCTTTCTTTTTTTTCCTTTACTTTGCATATTTGTAAGTAAACTACTAAAAAATGATTGGTCTCTTGTTGCAAAAAATGCTGATTTATGAGCCATCAAAGAGAATCTCAGCCAAAAAATTAATACAACATCCTTATTTTGATGATTTTGACAAATCTCAATTCTAATTTGAAGTCATTATAAAAGAGCGTGTGAAGCTTAGCTAGGGAATCTCAAGTTACTTAATTGAAGTTAACCTCATAATGAGCACCTATGATGTAGAAATTTAAAGAGAATCTCAAATGTATGAGTGACATTGTAAAAGATCTGTCAGAACGGAGTACCTAAGGAATTGTAATGAGATTTACTCAAATATTGAAATTTTGGAGTTCATGTTTGGTGCATGAGCGCCTTGTTCTCTAAATCCCTTCAATAGGTAAATTTGTAAAATTTGAATTTTTAAATGTAAACAATGTGAAAGAGGTCATGTGAAGGTCATATGTAATGTATTCAAAGTCTTGAATAGGTCATTAGGTTATTAGAGAAGTGATATTACACAAAAGTTGTCATTTGGTGTAAAAATGCAAAACTTGCATTAGTTGCACAATTGCAAAATTAGTAAATAAAGGATGATGTTTTATGCATTTGCAACACTTTTCCTTATTGTTTCAAGCTTGTGCAAATTATACAACACCTTATACTTTGATTGTTGATTAGTTTTCTTCAAAGCAAGGAGTTAGGTAACTTTTGAAAGTATTTTGTTGTCTTTTAACTCAGATTTGAAAACACAAAGAGATTGAAAAAGAATCACAAAACAAGCAAACTACACTATCCACAAGGCTAATTAGGCCAAATTAACAAAGCAACCCCCCTTTTTTCTTCCAATCACATAAAAAACACCATTGCACAACATTAACCAGTCTTCCAAACCACCAATTCCTCCACTTTTAGGGTGTGATAAACCCTCTAACATAACAAACCCCAAAACCCTCTTCTTTCACAAGTTAGGCAAGGGTTTATTGAAAAACCATACTCCAAACCTTCCCACAGCTAACCAAAGCCTGAAACACCTTCAAAAATGTCTACAAGATCTTAAAAATTATAGAGATATTGCTACCCCCAAAGATTTCTTCAAACCCTAGCACTAAACCACCATTTTCCACTAAAAAATGCACCATTTGACATCTAAGGCATCATATAAAAACCCTCTATTCGCCTCCCTCACACACATGTTCTAAAATGCACAAAATAACTTGAAATTAAATTAAACCAAAACTAAAATGGAGTTAATTCTGCTGCCCACGAAATTCCATCCAAAAGAGAACAAAATCACCCTGTACGAAATCATACAGTTCAAGGAAACATCATAATTCTAGTAAAAATATAGAAAAATGCAAGGAAACAATGAATTTTATTGATCTTCTTCTAAGTACATGGTAAATTTATGCTAGGAATGGTCCTCTTTCGCACCCAAACATGTGGAATCGCTTCGAGCTACGTTCAACCGGCTTGATCCCTTAAGGGTCCAAAGTGCAAACGAGCAACAATCTTTGACGGGGTATTACTCAAAAACCATGGAGCTTACGAAATCTCTGTCCAAGATTAAAAGATCACATTGGTACCCTTTATAATAACCTCTCTCGGTTTTTGTTATCTTTGAGTGGTTTTCCCGTGGTGTCCAGTTTTCACTTGATGGAAAAAGTGTCAAATACAAGTAGTGTAAAGTTGCAAAGTGGTGCAACTTTCGTTCTGGAACTCGTGTGACCAAATGGATTGTTCCAACACATCTGAATAGGTATGTTTATGTTAGGAATGGTCATCTTTTGCACCCAAACATGCAGAGTCACTCTGAGCTACGTTCAACTGGATCGATCTCTTAAGAGTCCAAAGTGCAAAATGGCTGCAAACTTCAGCATGTTGTTACTCAGATATTGCGATGCTTATAAAATTCTCATATAATCCTATAGGATCAAGCTGGGACCCTCTACAAAAACCTCTATCAGTTTTCGCTATCTCAGAGTTTTTTTCCCGTGGTGGCAGATTTTCACTTGGGGAAAAAACTGTCAAATGCAAGTTGTTGAAAGTTGCAAAGTGGTGCAACTTTCATTCTGCAACTCATGTGACCAAATAGAATATTGCAACACATCTGAATAGATATGTTTACGCTAGGCATAGTCCTCTTTTGCACCCAAACATGCGGAATCACTCCGAGCTACGTTCAACCAAATCGATCCCTTAAGAGTCCAAAGTGCAAAATGGCTGCAAACTTCAACATGTTGTTACTTAGATACCATGATGCTTATAAAATTATCATTTGATCCTATGGGATCATGTTGGGTCCCTGTATAAAAACCTCTCTTGGTTTTCACTATCTCAGAGTGGTTTTCTTGTGGTGGCAGATTTTCAATTGGGGAAAAAGTTGTCAAATGCAAGTAGTTGAAAGTTGCAAAGTGGTGCAACTTTCATTCTGAAACTTGTGTGACCAAATGGACTATTCCAACACATCTAAATAGATATTTTTATGCTAGGAATGGTCCTCTTTTTCACCCAAACACACAGAATCGCTCCGAGTTACGTTCAACTAGATCGATCCCTTAAGAGTCTAAACTGTAAAATGGTGCAAACTTTAGCATGCTGTTACTCAGATTTTTTGATTCTTAGAAAATTCTCATCTAATCCTATGGGATAGTGTTGGGCCCCTCTACAAAAACCTCTCTTAGTTTTTGCTATCTTTGAGTTGTTTTCCCATGGTGGCAGATTTTCACTTGGAAAAAAAGTTGTCAAATGCAAGTAGTTGAAAGTTGAAAGTGGTGCAACTTTCGTTCTACAACTTGTGTGACCAAAAAAACTATTCCAACACATTTGAATAGGTATTTTTAAGTTAGGAATGGTCCTCTTTCCCACCCAAACACGCAAAATCGCTTTGAGTTACATTCAACTAAATCGATCCCTTAAGAGTCCAAAGTGAAAAATTCCTACAAACTTCAGCATGTTGTTACTCAAATACCATGATGCTTAGAAACTTCTCGTCTAATCCTATGGGATCATTTGTGGGCCCCTCTACAAAAACCTCTCTCGGTTTTTTCTATCTCAAAGTGGTTTTCCCGTGGTGGCAGATTCTCACTTGGGGAAAAAGTTGTCAAATGCAAGTAGTTGAAAGTTGCAAAGCGGTGCAACTTTCATTCTGCAACTCGTGTGACCAAACAAACTATTCCAACATATTTGAATATGTATTTTTACACTACGAATGGTCCTTTTTTGCACCCAAACATGCAGAATCACTCCGAGCTACGTTTAACCTGATCTATCCCTTAAGAGTCCAAAGTGCAAAATGACTGCAAACTTCAGCATGTTGTTACTTGGATACCGTGATGCTTAGAAAATTCTCATTTGATCCTATGGGATCATGTTGGGCCCCCCTACAATAACCTCTCTTAGTTTTTGTTATCTCAGAGTGGTTTTCCCGTGGTGGCAAGTTTTCACTTGATGGAAAAAGTGTCAAATGCAAGCAGTGCAAAGTTGCAAAGTGGTGCAACTTTTGTTTTGAAAGTATTGTGACCAAAAAAACTATTCCAATGCATCCTATTAGGTATGTTTATGCTAGGAATGGTCCTCTTTTGCACCCAAACATGCAGAATTGCTTTGAACTACGTTCAACCGGATCGATCCCTTAAGAGTCCAAAGTGCAAAATGGCTGCAAACATCAACATGCTGTTACTTGGATACCGTGAAACTTAGAAACTTCTCATCTGATCCTATAGGATTGCATTGGGCCCCTCTACAATAAACTCTATTATTTTTCACTATCTTAGAGGAATTTTCCAGTGGTGGTGAATTTTCACTTGGGGAAAAAGTTGTCAAATGCAAGTAGTTGAAAGTTGCAAAGTGGTGCAACTTTTGTTTTGCAACTCGTGTGACCAAATGGATTGTTCAAACACATATGGATGGGTAAATTTATGCTAAGAATGGTTTTATTTTGCACCCAAACATGCGGAATCACTCCAAGCTATGTTCAATCGACTTAATCTCTCAATGGTCCAAAGTACAAAAGGGAATCAAACTTTGACGGGCTATTACTCGAAAACCATGACACTTATGAACTCTCTATCTGAACTTACAAGATTGCGCTGGTCCCCTCTACAATAATCTCTCTTAGTTTTTGTTATCTCAGAGTCATTTTCCTATGGTGTCTAGTTTTTACTTGATGGAAAAAGTGTCAAATACAAGCAATGTAAAGTTGCAAATTGGTGCAACTTTTGTTTTGCAATTCATGTGACCAAATAAATTGATTGAACACATTCCGATAGGTAGGTTTAAACTAGGCATGGTCCTCTTTTGTATCCAAACACGCAAAATTTCTCTGAGCTACATTCAACTGGCTTGATCTCTTATGATGGCATGCAAAACAATCGAAAAGAGAAACAGATACACAACGGTTGAGAAGTCTGAGTTTTCCACACAAAAATTGTATGATCATTGGTGCAAAGCACCTTGTTCCTTCATTTGATGAAGAAGGTCTAGTTCAGTGGTTTTAGTCATTATAATGTCAAATAAGGCCATGATAGGCCATTTTGTAATCTTTCTTTTAGTTTTGAGTTAGTGTGGGGTCATTTGAGTCAATTATGTAAGTACGATAGGGAGTATGAATAAGAAAATAACATTGGTAAAGGTATTGGAAGAGATTACTAACACTGCCCTTGTTGAAAATTCAAAATTTAGGCCTTAAAAGCAAGGCTAGATGAGGTGGAAAGAAGAAATTGCTTGAGAATAAGTTAATATAGGTTGGAAATAGGGTGAGGTTGTGGAGTTTTATGTGTTCAAATGGTCTAAAAAGAAAAGAGAGGTCAAAATTATGTTATGGCATGATGCCCTAGTTGGGAAAAGAGGGGTTTTGAATGAAAAAAAGAGGTTTGAGGGATTAAAAGTGGGTAAATTTAGGGGGAAACATAATTTGGTGGTCAATTAAGTATGTGCAAGCAAAATGAAGAGTGTTGGAAGAGGTTTTGAGGTTGTATGATGTATGTCTATGGGGTTTTCAATAAACCCTAGTGAATTTTGAGAAAAGTGAGGGTTTAGAGGATAGTGGGGTTAGAAGGCCAATCATGCCCTAAAAATTGTGGATTTTTTGGATTTGCAGAATGGTAAATGTTGGCCAATGGTGTTTTGCAATTGGAAGAGTGATTAAGAGGGTGTTTCTTTGTTAAATAGACCTATTTGGGGGTCTAGGACATCGTTGAGTCCATTTCTTATTTGTATTATAAATTATAACTTGCTTTCTCTCGAGTCCATTTCGTATACAAGAAATAATATTGCAAAATTTGACATATAATTCTTTCAATGTGTTTATATGGTGACAGATCAAGAACATAACAATTCATTTTGCACTATCAAGATTATGCTAGAAAATGTTTAAAGACTATTCAAGATAAATATTTGTATGATAATGTGTGAAGAAGTTAACTACTTCATCTACTCTGAATATTATGTTTTGCAAGTGTTGTGAAGATTATGTATCCTTTGCTTAATTGAGTTGTTCCAATCAAAAGATTAAATATATTGAAATATTTTTTATGAATTATTTCATGGAATACCAATTGAAAATGTGTTTTTTTCTTAGATAAAGTTTTTAAGCATCAATCAATTAATATTCAAAACAAACCATGAAGGACAACAATGATCAATGCTAGGGCTAACCAATTAATAAGTATACACTTGAATAAATCAAGCATGTACATGTGAATAAGGGAAGCACACGTACTCAAAAACACGTAAGCCTTGAAGTCTACACATGAATACATAGTATACACAAATTAATACAAAGTATATGCACAAATACAAGGTATACACATGAAAACATGTAAGTCACAAAGTATACATTGGAACACACGTAAGTCACAAAGTATACATGCAAGTTGTAAAGCATACACTTGAATACACACAACTCATATCTATTGAATCATGAATTTAGAATGCAAATATGGACACCATTGATAAAAAAATATTTGTATTAACCAAATAGCCATGTAGAAATACATCAATATATGTCGATATAAGTATGAAATATAGGTACAAAATAGCCATATAGGCTTATGAGAATGCCATATAGGCATACAATGTGAAATATATCTAATACAAAATATGTACAAAACTGCCATGTAGGCATACAACAAAGGGCTTTGGAATCAAAAGTCATTGCTCTCCATGCTCTTGAAATAAACTCTTTCCCTTTGCTTGTTGATCGGATGGAGATACATCTGTCACTCGTTTATGCTGCGCTCAAGGAGTGCTCCTACTGCTCCTCCTAGTGTTTAGTTCTTGGTGAAGTTTTATCTGTTACAATAAGAAGTAAAGACATTAATATATATAAATTACATTGTAAAAAATGATATATTTAACAAAATAATCACTTACCGCCATTTGATGATCACTCTCCACAAGGGAAATATTCACACGCCTAGGTTGAGGTGTGCTGAATCCCTGTATAAACAATCCAAATAGAAATAAAACTACGAATAAATAATGGTTTTCTTTTTCACTAACTAACATCTATAACAACGAATGTAAATTGAAATTTAGTAATTTTCCTCATACCTCCCCTGTTAGAGCCATCAAGGATTCTATAGTAGATGAAACACCAATCTCCATTGCCCTCATCACATTCAGAGGTGTTTCCGCTTGCAACATCTAAAAATAAAATAAAAATTTATTTAATCACAAAAACTACAATAGAAATCCACATCACGACTTATAATGTATGAGATAATGAACAAAATTTTGAGTACTTATTAAACTATATATTTCTGACTATCATGCTTACTATTTTCCCTATCCATATCTTGTTCGAAAGTAGATGTTTTTAGGCTTTTACCCATAGTAGCAAGCTAGTGAACCGTTTGATCAAATTCTTTCATAGACATGTATGGTAACTATGGTGGCATAGAGAAGGAAATGAACTGTTTGAAAAAATTCCTCAAATAAATGGGGTCTTGTGGCGATGGAATGCCATTACAAACAAATGCATGTCATGGCATTCCATCACCATAAGACTGCATTTCTTTTAGGCATTTTTTTAGACAATTCATTTCCTTCTATATGGTATTATTTCTTACTATTATGCTTTGATAGAAAATTTTCCAAGCATCCATAGTTCGTTGGAAATCACCTATTTTAGGCTTTTAGCCATAGTAGCAAGGAAGTGAGTAGTTTGATAAAATGCTTTGGTACACATGTATGGAAAATGTGGTATCATAGAAAAGGTGGTGAGCTATTTGAAGAAATGTCTTGAAGAAATGTGGTCTCATGGTGATGGAATGGCATTCCATCACCATGAGATTGCATTTCCTCGAGGCATTTTTTCAAACTACTAACTGCCTTTTCTATGCTATTGCTTACTATTATGCTTTGATAGATTTTTTCCAAGCATCCATAGTTTGTGGTGTAGGTGCACCTTTGCAAGCACATGCCTCCATGAGGAAAATTTAGGATTTTGAATTGGTTAAGGTTTTTTCATGATGTAATAAGGCTTAAATATCCATTTTGGAGGTTGTAATAGTCTTAGCTAATTTAGGCATAAAGTGGAAAATTGCAAAATATTGACAAAATTTGTCAATTTCAAATGTTGTAAAAATGCAAAAAAATTATAAAGGCATGGAATGCCAAGGGTCAAAGTGGTTGTAGAGGTTATTGAGTCATTGTAGGAAGTTGGAAAGGTTGGGAAATTTTTAAAAATGATATGATCTATCGATGTAAGTTGTTGTTGGAGAGATTGAAGGAGAAAACTAATAAAATATCACTGTTATATTGCTATTTTTCTATGTTTTCCTCCATTATTTGCCAGTGTACGGTTTCGTACAGGTGGTAGGGAATATATAATGTGTGTGAATTGAAAGAGTTATGTGTTGGCATCAATTTAAAACTAATTTGAGCATTTGATATTAAGTTTCAAGCTTTTGGTGGCTTGATTACTCTAGGCAGTCAAAAAATAGGGGTTTAGTGGTTTGATTGCTTAAATAACTTGACAGGTCATTCCACCTTTTTGTACCCACATTTTATTGGTGGGATTGACCTGAATAATGTAGGAGTAGGTGTGGAAGATAGATATTAGGTTTGGGAAAGATATTTGGTGAGTTTCTCAACGCTGCCCTATTGTAAAAACTAGTTTTAGTGCCTTTGAGCAAGGCTAGAGTGAGTCAATTGAAGAAAGGGATAGAGAACCTAATGGAATCTCATGAGATTTGTGTAATTATATGTGTTTAGAAATTTTTTGTAAACCTGAGAGGCCAGGAGTGGTCAATTGTGAGAATGAGAGTATGAAACCCTAATTAGAAAGGGTGAAAACAAGTGAAAAGTGAAAGGGTCATGAAAGAAGTGTCATAAAGAATTGAGGGCAGCATAAGAGAAGGATAAAATGAGCATGTACAGACATAAAAAATCCTGATTGAGGTGGTTTTAAGCTTGTGAGAGGTTAGGGAACAAGAGTTTCAATAAGCCCTAGTTGATTGCAAAGAAAGTGAGGGTTTTATGAAAAGGGGTCTAAATGAGTGAGTAGAGACTTGAAAGTTGAATAATCTGAGGTTTTGTTGGCTATCTTTTGACTTTTTAGTGGGTTCAAGGTTTGGTTGTGTTTTTGGAGAGGTGTCTCTTGAAAAAGAGGCCTAATTCAACGTTGAAAGCTAGGTTTGGAATCAATGATCCAAAGGAGTTGGTATTGAGTTTTTGATATGTGAAAGTAGGCAATGAAGGGTGCCTGATTTAGAGATTTGTTGACAAGGTTTTTTGAGAAAATTGAAATTTTTGACAAGAAAAGTGGGTTGGCTGACCTAGTAGGAAGACTAGGTAGAAGTTTGAAAACAAAGGAAGAATTGAGTTTTTGAGTTGCAAAGTGGATTGAATCCTTTTGAATGATGAAGTTAAGTTATTTGGCTACCTTGCATTGCATTAGTTTGTTGGAAATCACCCTTTTAAAGCTTTTAGCCATAGTAGTGAGGAAATGAACTATTTGATAAAATGCTTTGGTAGACATGTATGGAAAATGTGGTAGCATAGAAAAGGTGGTCAGCTATTTGAAAAGGTGCCTCAAATAAATTGGGTCTCATGGTGATGGAAATCACCATGAGACCTCATTTCTTTGAGGCATTTAAAAAAAACTCATTTCCTTGTCTATGCTACTGCTTACTATTATTCTTTCATATATTCCTTCCAAGCATCCATAGCATAGACAAGGTAGTGAACTATTTGAAAAGATGCCAAGCAGTACAAAGTGCTCTCATGGAATACCATGACAAGAAAATGCAAATGGAAGCTGCTCCTAGACTTATTACTTATGCTATGTGAAGTAATTGCATCACTGCTTATGTTGGCTTTCTAAACAACTATATTGTAGTTGAAATTTTTTCATCTATCAACATATAGTTATTAGTTATGGAATGTGAAGTAATGCTTTGAGTTTGAATGATGTGCAATGCAACGTAATCAATGATATGAATATAAAATACACAAATCTATTAAGTACAATTCATTAGTTAAACTCTTTATTTTATTACCTGTGAGTAGGTTTAAGTAAATCCACTGACACTGGGAGGTGTTCCCTCAAAACCTCCAATATTAGCCTGTTCAACATCCAAAATCACATATTAAAATACCATTTGTAAAACAATGGTATTAACATGTAATAAATTTATAATTGTTTACTAGTTACATACCCCACTGATAGGTGTATTGCAGAAATAAGGTGTAGGGATGGTGTATCCAGTCTCAACACTATGACCCTACAATTTTATTAAAATTATAAAACTAAATTAGTTAATCTTTCATTTCAAAATCAAAATTTAATAAATTAAATTCAATGAACATGCTAACTTTTACCTGAGTATCAATGCCATATGCCTCATGCAAAATGTTAGCTACCCTCTCCATCTCCATAGCTGCAAATGGATCCTGTGTCGTAGCCTCCTGAGTGTCAGTGGGGTCATATGAATAAGTCGCCTTGCAAGATTGACACACATGAGTTTGAAGGCCACCACTCGAAGACTCCCTTGGATAGTGCTATAGAATAGGGATAGCATGTTGGATGACACTTTGGGTCAAAGTGCTGATCGCCTGCAATGTCTCTATGTTGGCACTCTCCTTCACGATGGAAGGCATAACAATGTGCTCATGAGGTGGACTAGCGAGAGCTCATCTCCCTTGTTGTGTAGGATCCAGATATGCACCAGGTCTATCTTGAGCTAACCCCCCACCTCTCCCCTAGAAGTCCCTCATATCAAAATAATTTGGGATTTTGTTTAATATGAACTCAGAGTATAGTTTCCTAAGGAAATACTGTGGAACTTCACAATTGTTGCATGGTGGGTAATCAAAAACCATGTACCACCTATCATAAATAAAGTTCCTAATCTGTTGGTGGTGGCACCACTGAATAGGAAACCTCTTCGCATTGAGGGTCAAATTTTTATTTGTGTGTGGGTCAGTGAATAATGAGCACATATCACCTTTTGTAATTTTTAAATCCTTTACATCTTTATATGGAATTTATCCACATAATAAGCCCTAGCTACCTGCCTCCTATCTTGCCATCCAGTTATTTGTTTGCTAATTGAATCTACATTTTTTAACATATCTTTCAATGAAGTTGGGCCAAGGTCATTCTTTTCACGGCTGAACCATTTGGATCACTCAACCTACTAATTAAATCCTCAATTTGTTTTTTGTTGTTCTCAATTTCACTCATTAAATTTTGTTGAGTGCCAAGAGGGTGTTGAGGGATTGGTGGAGGAGGTTGTTTTTCTTAATTTCACTCATTAAATTTTGTATGGTCTTATGAGGATCTTAAAGCATATAGAGAGGATTTATTTCAACATGAGATTCCATTGAAGCAAAAGAAAAGACCTATCAACCCAACTCTACAGCCTAAAATGCAGGAGTAATTGGCAAAACTTAGAGAATGAGGTATTATCAAGCCCATTAGATATTCAACATGGGTCTCAAACTTGGTTCCAGTAAGAAAGAAAAATGGGGATATTAGACTATGTGTAGACTTTAGAAATTTAAATGTTGCCTCCGTTAAAGATAATTACCCTCTCCTAAATGTGGAAGCTGTATTGCAAAGAGTAATAGGATGTGAGTTGTTGTGGATTTTTGTTGTTGAGGATTTTGTTGCTCTAATTGTTGAGGATTTTGAGGGTTTGTAGGTTGATTTTCATCTGCTACAAATTCAAAAAACTAAATATCAAATACAATCTAAAATTAACAAATTCAACATAAAACTAAGAAATTCAAAACAAAAAGCAAACAATCCTTACCTCTCACACCTCCTCGTTGACATGGCAGAATCCCCGCAATGAAATAGCAACCATTGATGAAGATTTTTGCAAAATACCTCCTCCTAGAATGCGAGTACGAAAAATGGGGGTTTTGGCCACAGGAAAAAGAAACAACACAGTTGAAATGCAAGAATGAATTTGTTTCACTTTTTTTTTGGTTTTAATATGTCATAACACGAGCACGTTATAATGTGCTCGCGTTATGGGATTGTTGTGGCTGAGCCTCAGACTCGACACACCAAGCTATAACACGAGCGCATTATAATGCTCTCGCCTAATAACACGCTCACGTTATGAGTTTTCAAAACCGTTTTTAAAAGTGGCCACAAATTGGCTACCCATCTCCATGCACCCACCCACGTGCTTGCATTATGGGCTTGTTTTGGATGAGCCTTAGGATTGGCACACCAAGCCATAACACAAGTGTGTTATAATGCTCTCACGTAATAACACACTCACGTTATGAGTTTTCAAAACCTTTTTTAAAAAGTGGCCACAAATTGGCTACCCATCTCCATGCACCCGCTCTAGCGTATGAATCTAGGAAGCTGAAACAACACGAAGTAAATTATGCACTACATGATTTGGAGTTAGCAATGATAGTTCATGCCTTATAGATGTGGAGGCATTACCTTTTGGGAAATCCATTTGAGCTCAAAATAGACCATTTGGGGTTAAGGTATATTTTCACTCAACCAAACATCAATTCTTAGCAGAGGAGATGGCTAGAATTACTTAGCGAGTATGACTTTAGAATTGAGTATGTAAAAGGAAAGGAAAACTGAGTAGCAGATGCTCTTAGTAGAAGAAGACATCTGGTAGCCATGACCTCTATGAGGTCTAACCTAAGGCAATAGGTGATGCAACATTTGTAGGGAGATGAGCACTTTGAGAGGGTGAAAAAGGCTTTAGAAGAGACTCTGTCAGACCATCGATTCGATGGACCGTACAAGATCAAATCAGACAGTATCTTGAGATATTAGAGGTGGATGTATGTTCTAGACTTTGTAGAGCTTAGGAAGCTAGTCCTAGAAGATGTCCACAATGCACCATATTCTAGACACCCCGAAGTTACAAAGATGATCGTAGAGTTGAAAAATTTATACTTTTGGTTGAAACTGAAGGACATAGCATAATACATAGCTAGATACTTGGAGTGTTAGTGAGTCAAGGATGAGCACATACATCCAACATGGCTCCTTTATCCCCATGATATACTTGAGTATAAATGGCAAGTGATCAACATGGACTTTGTACAAGGGTTACCTCTAAGAAAAAAATGCATGATGTCATTCTGGTAGTAGTTGATAAGTTGACTAAGGTGACACATTTTATTCTAGGGAACCTTAAGGATGGATCGTTGACCTTGGCCAAGAAATTTTTCCAAGAGATCTTCCATTTACATGGAGTTTCAAAGACCATTATATCTGAAATAGATACATATATGACATCAAGGTTTTGGATGAATCTGAATGCCATATTGGGGACTAAGTTAAACTTCAGTTCACCCTACCATCCTTAGAATGACGGTCAAATCGAGAGAGTAAATTAGGTAGTAGAAGATCTCCTTCGGATGTACTGTATGGATCAATAGTATAAATGGGAAGAGTACCTACCACATGTAGAATTTTCCTATAACAACTCCCATCATGCATCCTTAGGTATGACACCTTTTGAGGCTCTATATGGGTGAAAGTGTCATACTCTCATCAGTTGGGACAAGTTGGAATACAGGATCATAGTGGGTCTTGAAATGCTAAAAGAGATGGAAGAGAAAATGAGGCTTATCAAGAGCAGACTCAAGGAGGCAACAAATAGACAAAAGAGCTATGCCGACAGGAATAGAACCTTTAGACATTTTGTAGTCGGGTACAAGGTATTTTTAAGAGTCAAGCCACATAAGAGCTCTATTACCTTTGGGAAGTCATCCAAGTTGGCTATGAGATATGTGGGCCCATTTGATGTGATGGAAATAATCAACCTAGTTGCATACAAACTTGCTCTACCCCTGCTCTAGCTCAACTCCATAATGTGTTTCATGTTTCTTTGCTAAAACCATACCACCCAGATGTGTCTCACATACTTGATTGGCATTATTTATAGGTGGAGGATCTAGGAGTGGTGCTAGTGGAGCCCAATAGAATTCTGGATAGACACAACGCTAAGTTGTGAAATAGGGACATTGTTCAATATAAGGTCTAACGAGATTAGTATCATGAGAAAAATGCTACATGGGAGGATGTAGAGGAGATAGAATGCTCTTTCCCTCATTTCATTTCTTAGATAGACTATTGATGATTATCTTTATATGGTTTCTTAACATTTTGGATAGGTATGCTATGATGTTTTGGATTGAAAACAATATGATTTGATGAAAATAAGTGAAATTTTTTTGTTTGATCATACATCGGGATTATGTCTCTTTCTAGTGTGGAAGGATGTCATATCTCAATTTCATTGCTTGCACTTAAAATGATGAGAAAATTTGGAATATCTAAAAAAATGGAATTGTTCATTATTTTTTATTTATGGAATTGATAAAATGCAATGACTAAATTGAAAATGAATGTTACACAATTTTTTGATTTAAGATATTATTTCATAAGATTATCAGTTAAAGGTTACTGATAAGTGGAAAAGTGTAAGAATGTGTGTGTAGGAGTAGGATGAAGGATGAGAACTTGATTGAAGTAGGCATGCTTAGCTAGATGACAACAGTAAGCAAGAATGGAATTTGAAATCTCACACACCACATTAGATCATGACATCTGCATATGTTTGAAAAGTTGAAAAAAATTGCATTTATACTTGGTGTGAGAATTATAACTAGTGGAAAGAACAAATTAGTGCATTTTGGTCTTACCTTGTTTGTTTCAAAATTGATATTAGATGATTTTGAATAAGAAACTCAAACCTTCAAATACAATTTTTTTTTTATACGCAAGTTTTATTTATATATTAGATAAAAAAAGGAGTACAACCATCTGCAAACGCAAGAAAAGCTTCCGCCATTAATTACCAGCAAACCCATCCCTGCCACCAGTACTAGAAAACCACTCCAAAGATGGCCAAAACGAGAGCCAACCAACCAAAAATAGGAGACCCCTCCATCTAGAAACCACCACCCCGCCATCAAATCCAACTACCAACCCAAAAGGCCATAAAGATTTGGCCCCGACCCTGAACATACAAGTCCCAGTCACCCAAAATTCCCAAACTAGCCATTACGAGACCGAAATTACAAACCCCGAGACTAGAATACGCCATTGGACCATACAGATAAACTCTAAAGAAACTACCAAAACCAACATCTACATAGAGGCATTCACAGAAAATTATTTAAAAAAAAAAAATCTTCAAAGACTTTTACACACTCGACATCACCCACGACCATCAGGCCGAAGGATTTTTTTAGGAATTTGATGGCCACCGCCGCCACCATCCTATGTCTGTTCAACACAAGACCGCTCAAGTCAAGAAGGAATGGGAAAAGCTTTACGGCCTCATCCGAACCTCAAATATCTACAAAGTCACTCGGCCTTGGAACACCTCTGCCCTCCACAACAAAACTCAACACCTCATTTACCCCTCCCACCAGATCCTTGTGAAACATCTGAACCAACAACAGTTTAGCCGTGGCCTTGGACTCACCATTGTCCAAAAGAGATGCCAAAAACTGGGAGGAGATGTGAAGATTGTCCCTGCCGAACTCCTTGTTAGCCAAATGACCAGCTCCCAAGATAATTTTTGTCACCACTGAGACTAACGGGTCCTTGTTTGTGAGAATCCGCTTCAGTTGTTGGTCTTTAACTTCTTTGAAGGAGGCTTGTCTAGCTGAAGTTTTCAGAGAGATTGGCGTGTCCGCCCCAAACTTCGCCACGCCATCCACAAAGACTTCGATGACAAAGTGAGAATGCTTCGCCATGAACGCCACCACCAAAACAAGTAAATTCTGCTACTAGAGTCCGCCACTAAAATCACCACTAACCGATATAATCAACACAAATGAATGGAATTAAGGAGATGAATTTCCCACTTAAGCTTTACAGTTCGATTATTTCCATGTACTAACCCACCGCCATCCTTGCTAATGACTTCCCTCCACATGTGCCACATTTAATCCACATTAAATGAACTTTAGGGAATGATGCCTACGACATCCTCGAGCTCTGGGAAGAGAACTGTTGCATCTATCACATGACCAGTCACCTAGTCACACTCTTCTACATCCCCCTTATCCCCTTCCTTTTCACCACCTCAACTCCCAGCTGGCCCTCCTAACACGTTAGTGCAGAGATGAGAAAAGAAAGGAGGGAGGGGGAGCCCACCCAACCTCCCACAAAATTTAAATGTTTATTATGCTGATTTATTTGAGATTTGGACCAGTCACTCCTATGTTTGATAGACTATCAACTTCAACATTACCTTCCCTTAGCATATGATTAAACATCACTTGATCAAAATTTTTTAGTAGTTCTAATGCTGCACCTAAAAACTCCCCCAACTTCCAATTTTGTATCTGACGATTCCTGAGAGCATTTATTACAAGAGTGGAGTCCCCTTCCACCACTAGATTTTTAACACCAATTTCCTTGCTAAGAGACAAACTGAGAAAAAGTTCTTGGAATTCTACAACATTGTTAGTGCCTACAGGGAGGGAATTTTCTATTTTTCCCAAGACTTGATATGTGGAAGTTCAAACAATACAACCTGCACTCGATGGCCCTGGGTTCCCTTTCGACGCTCCATCAAAATTTAATTTGGCCCAACCCTGCTCTGGAGGAATCCACACTACTTTGTTTCTCATCTCCACTGACGCTGCATTCCCAACACTTCCAAAAGGAAAAGCCTTAATCCCAAACCACTGCTTTAGTACCCAAGCATCCCATTTTGTAAAATTTATTTTTCCTGGGTTTTTATTCTCCAATCTCGCATTAAAAAGTTCTACAATGCAAGCCTCTATTTTACATTGCAACCTTGGAATCAACATCTCCTTATCTTGAAAAAGTCATCGATTCCTCTCCTTCCAAACTTCCCATAACACTAGTGATGGGCTTGAAACCCATAGATCCCCAAAGAGAGATTTTTGAAAAGAATTTGGCCAGGAAATGAGTAACTCCAACAACTTGCTGGGAAAAGCTGTAGACCATGTGATAACTTTGCACAAAACCAACTCCAGATTTGATATGTGAACTTACAATTTAAAAATAAGTGATCCACTGTTTCCTCTACCTCATGGAAAAGTGGACATCTAGATGGTCCATGATAACCCATTTTGATAAATCTTTCCCCAGTGAGAACTCTGCCTTGTGCTACTGCCTAGGCGAAAATACTTGTTTTGGGAGACATGCTTTATTCCAACATAATCTCTTTGGGATCACCGAATTTCCTACCTCTGAAGAAGACAAGATAGCATATCCAATTTTGGTTGAGTAGACACCACTAGGGGATGCATCCCATCTCAAATAGTCCTTCCCCTGCCTACACCAAATCCTTCTCTCTGCTAAGACCTGTTCAAATGATTCCATTTCCTGAACTTCAAGATTAATATTCCTCACTGATTTCCACACGTATGGACCCTCCCGAGAAGAATATGAGAAGTCAATATAATCACAAAATTTCATACCCCAAGCATACTCCATTCTTTCCCTAACTCGATTAAGCACAGAGTTTTCAGCCAGTGCAGGATGCCCTCCCCAAGAATCCTCCCAGAAAAGAGCCTCTTTCCCATATTTGATTTCCCATGTGAGAAATTTAGTAATGAGATCTCTGGAGTGCCTGATAAAATTCCATATACGAGATCCCATTGGTAAAGATTTTGCCACACCAAGAAGTAGTAATGATCTTCTTTCAAGTATTTTTCTCTCACTATCTTCACCCATTTCAAATCTGGACGGGAGTGAACAACCCATGCCAGCTTTTCCCCCAATGCCTTATTTTGCAAAATAAGATTCCTCAAACCAGCACCATCACTTTCACGTTTTTCACAGACCTTTTGCTATTTTATGAGGAGGATTTTCTTTTGATCAGAGTTACCTTTCCAAAATAAATCCTTCATCACTTGATTCAAGATCTTGCACAAACCAACTGATAATTCAAGGCAAGACATCATGAATATAGTGAGAGTAGAGATGACAAATTTCATCATTGTTAGTCTGCCTGCCCAAGAGAGCCATCTATTTTTCCATGAAGAAACCTGATCCTTGCAACGTTCCACCAAGGAGTTCCAAAGATTTCCATTTTGGGTTCCTTTAGTTAATGGGAGACCCATGTATTTACAAGGTAATTGGCCCTTCTTGAATCCTAAAATTCTCAAGATTTGAATTTCACATGGACAACTAGTATTAAAGAAAAAATATCAGATTTAGCCTTACATAGCTCCTACCCGGAAGCCTTGAAGTAATCCTTTAAAATGCCTTTCAACCTTTATGCTTTCCTAGTCGAGGCAACATTGAACAACATTGTGTCATCCACAAATTGCTGATGAGTAATATTAGGCAGCCTGCTAGTAACCTGTAGACCCTCAATCCAGTTATTCCTTCATGCTTTTTTGATTGTCCTCCCCAAATCTTCTACCATTATGATAAACAAGAATGGAGATAAAGGGTCCCCTTGCCTCAATCCTCTAGATGCAGTAAAGAAACCCTCAGGAGAGCCATTGATCAGCACAGAAAATCGCAGATAGGCTATCCACTAAAACATCCAATCTAGCCAATCCTTTTGAAAGCCGAAGGCTTCCATTACCTTAAACAAGAATCTCCAGTTCACTCTGTCATAAGCTTTCCTGATGTCTAGCTTCAAAAGCATCGCTGGTTTTTTTAGTTTATGTACTGAGTGAATAACTTCCTGAGCAATAATTACCCCATCCAGTATTGATCGACCAGGAATAAAGCCTATTTTCTCTTCAGAAATGATTGAAGGTAAAATCTTCCTTAGCCTATTAGCTACCACTTTGGCTAGAATTTTGTAGAGTGTATTACACAGAGAGATTGGGTGGAAGTCTTCCCAAGAATCCAGTTTCTCCTTCTTTGGGATGAGGGAAATTAAGGTGTTGTTAACTTCCTTCAGGACACTTTTTGATCTTCTTGAATCCTCTAACACCTCCCAAACATCCCTTCCCATGAACTCCCAACATTTCTGGAAAAACGTTGCCGAAAACCCATCCGGCCCAGGGGATTTTTCTGGCTGCATTTCAAAGACTGCTTCCTTCACTTCTGCTTCAATGAACTTAGAATTTAAGGCCTTCAACTGATCTTGGGATATCAGTTTTGGTATGGAATTCAGTGAGACAGTTTGAGCTTCAAGATTTGACCCATCCTAATCGTTAAGCAAGTTTTGAAAATATGATACAACAGAGGCATTTATTTCTGCTATATCTTCCACTAGTCTACCGTCCACATCTTTGATACATGAGATTTTGTTCTGTTCTCTCCTTGCCTTTGTGGAATTGTGGAAGAATTTTGAGTTTCAATCTCCTACTTTTAGCCAGACTTCCCTGGATTTCTATCTCCAAAAGATCTCTTCTTTTTCTAGAATCTCCTATAAAAGTTTGGAAAGCTCCTATTCTCTCTTATAACATGCATCGTCCATCCCTTTAGTCATGATTTATTCCACAAGGAGAAAAAGCTCACTTTTTGTTTGTATTTTTTCGGTGAAAATGTTCCCGAAACATTCCCTATTCCATTGCCTAAGCTGTTGTTTCACAAATTTTAGTTTTGTGACCACATTGAACATACAAGATCCCCCTGGGGAACACTCCTTCCACCACTTTTCCATCTTTTCCATAACTTGAGAGTCCTTAAACCACATCATCTTGAATTTGAAAGGACACCGCACTGGGCCCTTCTCACTGTCGATCTGGAGCTGCACTGGGTAATGATCAGAACCAATCCCCAAATTAATTTTGCTTGCAAAGGTAAATGGGAAGAGCCGCAAATATCCTTTAAAGAAGAATCTATCTAATTTTTCTGCAATGCTGCCAAACCCTTTCCTTCGGTTTGTCTAGGTGAAACAACCATTTCCTGTTGAGATTTCCAGTAGCCCATTCCTGTCCACAAAACTTCAAAAATCATAATGAGATTGCAACATTTTTCTAGAGCCTCCTTTCTTATCCTCCCTCCAAAGAATGGCATTGAAATCACCCCCAAGAATGCAAAAATTTAGAGCCAACCAACCAAGGATCCCATCTAGTTCTAGCCAAACCTGCCTTTTTTGAATGCACAATGAAGGGCCATACACATTGATTAGAGAAAGCTGGAGATTTGAGTGCAAACTCCTTACCTTGCAAACCATCTAGTGGCGACTCAAATTTAGGCTCTCTACTAACATATATTGGGGCTTCCAAATGATTAATAAACCTCCTAAGGCACCTTCTGCTTCCACACCAAACCATTTCCATACCTTCAACTTCTTACCAAAATTTACAAGATTTGTACCTCCTAATTTTGTTTCTTGTAAAATAAAAATGTCTGCTTCGCTTACTACTAGATGTTGCCTAATAAGGCTCCATTCCCTAAGCCCCTAACATTCCAAGTTAATAGCCTCATTGCCATTCAGGAAGGGCATCACCCTTCCCTTCTTTTATCATGAGGTCTATCTCTTTTGACCGCAAGCCTCCCCATCCAATTTCCTCTTCTCTAGATTAGGGATTCTGCCTCTCTTTTTGTGTTTGCCACAGTCCGGAGATGATTTCAAAATGTCCCTTTGATGAATGCCTAACTTAACTTTAGCCGCAGTGAAACCGTTAGACAACTTCCTCTTTTTTCTAGACTGCGGGCTAAGCAATTCCATATTCCCTACCCTATTTTTCAAACCCACCTTCTCCAGTCCTTCTATCTCAAACCCTTCATCCAACGCCCCTAAGTTTACTTTAGCCGCCACCACTAGTTCCACCAACTCCTTCCCCGCTTCTATCAGAGAGTCAAATTCCACATTGTGACAATCTCCTTCCAGAAGCTCCAAAGTTTTTGAAATCTTCTCTTCTAGAGTTGTTTCCTACTCCCCTTGCTCCAACTGTAGCTCCTAAAATTCCTCCACCTCGATGGCCTTTGACTTAAAATTGGGCTTGTCTCACCACACAAAGAAGCCGCCACCGAGGATACTGGCGAGTTCCCAAAAGCATTGGACTGTTGATTCAGAATCCTTGCCTTTGGAGGTGTACTGAATGCAGCCTCCTCCCCTGTTGTCCTATCCTTTGGCCTAGGAGAATCTTTCGAGGCTGCTAGTGAGCCAAATTTTCCATTTTCCACTTTTGAGCGCTTGCACCCCAATGAACAAACTAGGTTATTTTGAGTAAAAGTGTCACGTTCCAACTTCTGGGCCCAACACCCATAATATGATATGAATTCGATCTCTCCCCAGATCTACCGAGTTTGTGTGTTCTCTACACATATTCACATATAATTTTGGTTTTTCCTTTCCAACTTCCTTTCCTCTACACAAACAAAAGTTCCTAGCTAATTCCCTATTTCTTCCAATATACTGGGAGCCCAAAATTCCTGAGGAAGATGAGGTAGCGAGTACCAATCTTGAAGGGTTTATATCTCATGAGTTGACAGATCAAAACTGACTCTCCATTGTCTCAGATAGAAACCACACCCATCCAAAACCCATACACCATTGATGATTTCATCTCTTATGCTTCTAGATGGGCACGTTACCAAGTAGCTATTTTGCAGCATTTTGAACTGCAAATTTGATCCCCACCACTCTTTCCACCACTTGATCAAATAATCCCAGTTGAACTCCACACCAAACCATTTCCCTATTAGTCCTAGGTTTTCTAGGTGTAGAACCTCCTCATGAAGTTTAGCTAAGCTAATTACCACTTTGGTTCTTCCACCTTTTACCTTGTTACATGATTGTGAGACGTTTTGTCTTCGTCCCCCACCTCAAACTTCTTCCCTTTCTTCCTCCCATTCCTTGGTGGGCAAGTTCTTTTTCCACACCAAACCTCCATTACCATTTATGTGATTAGGGTTTCTTCTAAAACCCTGTCTTCCCATCCAAGGAAGGCCTCCTTGACCTCTATTGCTGCCAGCTTGCTGTTGCGGTCTATGAAAAGCATAATTTCTATAACTACCACCCTTGTGTTTACCTCTAGACGCATGCCCTCGATTGTTTAAACGCTGAACACCCTGATCTTGATCTTCCAGAAACCAACCGTTTTTAGCATTATTTTGAGGGCTGGCCCATCTCTCTTCCTTCCAAATGTTCTCAATGTTCCCTTTCCGGTTGCCCCTGGGTCCCTCCTAGCCTCTTCCCCCACGGCCATGATCATCAGACCGTTGCGGGCTTCCATGACCGTTGCAGAGATTCATGATTTTTCTATCCCAAACCATCAAATACAATTATTGTATGAAAAGCAATTGCATTGTTTGTTATTTTGGATGAATTTGAAATACAAATTGAATAAGGAAATGAAATGGATAAAATAAACATGTAAGTTTGGAGAATATAATTTGAATATATGAATATCTATGTATATAATCTCACGAGGAAAAAATAATTATGTATATACAAATATGTGAATATATATGTATATATATGAAATATATATATATACATATATATATGTGAATTTTTTACATAAAATTTAATTCTACTCTTCAAGGGAATAATGAAATCTTGGGATTTAAAATCTATAACTACCAACAATAATGGGATAGGGGCCAACCCCCTTACATGGAAAAAAGCTTCAGTCAATGCTCAGAAATAGAGGGAGTGGGCGAACAAATAATAAAAATAGAGGTAGTAAATTAAGACCACTACCTCTCCAAAATTAGCAAGGGATCCTCCGTGGTCAGAAAATCGAACAATCTAGTGAAAAGAAGAAAAAATCAAGAAAAAAGCAAAAAGAGGAGAAAGGAGAACAATGAGTTTGGAGGAACTGTAGCTTTTCTAGGGAAGGGAAAATAACTCAAGAAAACATCGATTAAGGTATTTTGAACTGAGTTCAATTTGTTTCTTTTCATTTTTAAAAAGTTTCTTATCTTTTAAAATTATTGAAATATTTTTGTATTTTGTATATCTTATCATTCTTGTTCGATATTTGGCTATCTTGTTTACTCTATCGATTGACCATGTTGATCCATGTGATGCCCTTTGTGGGCTGAGCCACCTCAAAGGCTTTGTATTTTTTCTTGACCCAATGTAGGAATTTGTGTTTCATACCCACGATGGTCTTTTATCACCTGTATGATATTTAATCTTCATGGTCATGGCCAATCGACCGACCGTTGTTATTCTTTGTTTGCTTGCTAACAAACTATATTTTTACCAATGCCCTATAGGAAACTAGCTGAGAGGAGCATACTATTTTATATCTCATTATAGTATGATACTCACAACATGTCGTATCCCACCTAATGTTGCATTAGGGTGGCGATGCATTCCCTGCTAAATGCAAGGGTCGAGCGGTGCATATACCACTTTTATATCATATAAATCTCACCATTCACTGTAAGTGGTAGGTGGATTCAAACAATACCATGTTCAATGTTATATAACTCTATGTTACTCGTGATGGGCCTCCTCAGGCTGCGGGTGTTGGAAATTGTGGTAACGAAAAATGTATCCCTTTTTCTTTTCCCTTGCTTGTTTGGGCCCTCCTTGTGAACTAGGTCTAATAGTGCCTTGATTTAGTTTTGTAATGTGTTTGAAACATTCACATTAGGTCTTGGGCTCTTTTGAACTGATGAACTTGAATGGTACCTTGCTAAAGTTTTGTGAAGAATTGTAACACACTTCCACACTTTTCTAAGGTTTTATTAATTAATTACACCTAATAAACTTCTTTTTAACCTTAATCCTACTTTATTTAAAGTGTTGTAACACACTTTCACACTTTTCTAGGGTGGTCATTAATAATTGGGCTTCTTTATGCTTTAATTGGTCCTATTTTGCATCCACAAGCCTCATTTAATGCATCTTTTGAGGATAATCCCGACACAAATCATTACCCAATCATAATTTAGGCATTTTAGGCTTGAATAACCCAAATTTAGTGATTTGGGGCTCACTCGCCACCTTGGGAAAATGAGTTCCACCTAGGTTTTTGGGTCCCGAACCTTATTTCACACCTTTCTAAGCATTTTTTAAAATAATCCCAAAACTTAGGCCTAGTGGGACTCATTTGCCACCTTGGGGGAATGAGTCCTGTGTGGCTCAAAATCAAAATTAATTCAAATTATTAGCGGAATTTTATCCTCCTACATTTGATGTTGGATTTTAGTATTGTAATTTTTGGAATTCTTGCATAATTGAGTATAAATACAAGGTTCTTTCACCCATTTTCACCCTTGAAGCATTCAGGTATTCGTCCTTATAGACAATTTAAGTTCACAAGTGCATTAAAGTGTTTTCAAGAGCATTGAAGGGAAAATTATCAAGCATTTTAGAGTAGCATTCAAGCATCAAGCATCATGTAAAGGACTTCATGCATCACGTTTATTTTGGAGCTAACAATTGTGATGTAATATTTTGTGATTCAAGCAAGTGTTCAATTCAAGATTTATCCTATCCAAGCAAGCGCGTCAATATCTACATCCATTGGAGCCATTGCATACATGTTTACAACACTTCATTGATAGGGTTTGGTGAGTTGTAACATCATATTTTTTTTGATTCATCATTGTGCATTACTATTTCATTCTATTTCAAGGTTTGATTACCAAAACAGGGTTTGACCAAGGCAAACCCCTATCCACTAACCCAACAAAAAATTTCCCCTCTCCTTTGTGTGTGATTTGAAGGTATAGGTTGCAGATTTTCTAAGGAGCAAGATTGGAGAAAAGTTTTCAAATTATTCAAAGTTTTCAAAGTTGTCATCAAGCCTTGGAGAGCATCGGAGAACACCTACAAGTTGCAAATCAGGGTTTCGGATCTGGAAATCAATCAGGAAGGACAAAGCAGATAGAGAAGAGCAGGATCAAAATTTGAAGCTTCATAAAACCCTAACTAGATTGATTCACCACTTCTGGCAAATGAGTCCCATTTCCAATTAAAATTCATATTTTTACAAATTTGAATACTGTTTTGGAAGATTCTTGTTCCCACAGAGTTTTCCAAAATTTGGATTGATTCACCCAGCTTGGCCAATGAGTCCCACTTAGCATTAAAGACATACTTTCCAGTGTTTTAGACCTCCATCCAGCCATTTCCAGATTTCCAGGTGCACACATTCCTTTATGTAGTTTTCTATGTTGTTTCATTTTCATTTCTAGGTCATTTTTTAGGTCATTGCATTGAATTGGGGTTTAGTGTTGCATCTTGCATTTCATTTATCTTTCCAAGTTCTTACTTGGTGGTGAACCCCTCATGAGTTAACATTCAGCCCCTAGGACAACCCTCTTGCAAGATCTCTTTCTCCTTTGCATTGAGATCTCTAGGGTTACCCTTGAATGTCGTATGTGGAAAGTGGGTATGCTTTATGTCCTAAGTCATATGATAGCATTCAAACTACCCATTTTTCAATCACAACAGAAAAATTTGTTTGAAGAGCATGGATATATATATACATATATATACATATACATATATATATGTATATACATATATATATACACATATACATATATATCTATATATATATAGATATATATATATATACATATACATATATACATATATACATATACATATGTATATATATACATATATATATACATATGTATATATACATATGTATATATGTATATGTATATATATATATATATGTATATCAGAATGTTCCACCTTTTTCTGGTCAATGTTTTAGATGCAAGAAATTTGGTCATAGAGCTAGTGAGTGCAAAAGCTTTTTCTGGTCAATGTTTTAGATGCAAGAAATTTGGTCATAGAGCTAGTGAGTGCAAAAGTAAAATGATGAATGACTATAACAATGGGAGAATGGTTCAATCTTTCTAAGGCTACTATTATACATGCTATGGATTTGGGCATACACTAATCAATGCAAATCTAGAATGAATGAAAATAAGATTGGTCAAAAGAATGTTATATGCTATAATTGCAATAGGCTTGGACACATTTCTAAGTTTTGAAAAAGCATAAATATGAAGCAGGATAAGATTCTAGTAAAGAAGGATGAACAGTACAAAAGATTGATCTGGTAGAAACAAAGAAGGAGATGCATAAGATTTGGAGAGAGAAGGAAGAGACTGAGGTTATAGATAAATCTATACCAGCATCCAATGTATATGTTTCCTCTAGAACCAAATTTGAGAGCTTTGGCTCAGGGAGATTTAATGAAAATATTTTATCCCCTACCAAATAAAATGGCGCTGATGCTTTAGCATGAGGATATGTGATGTAGGTCCACATGCTTGATATTTTGAAGAAAATTCTAGTAGAAAATGTTGAAATACAAAATATTTTGGAGAATTTGAAGGCAACTATACACACAGTGAAGGGTTTGATAGATTTATTGTTTGAAGCATTCAATGCAAAATTAGGTCATTTTCAAGCATTATAAAGTGATTTTACCTAGCCAAATTCATTCACAACGAGCATTGAGAAGGAGCGGAGTAGCGAAGAAAATATTTTGAGTGATCAAGGCAATTTTTGATTTAGTTTGTTCAAACCCTAATAAAAAAAGCGAAGGAAAATGTATTTACAATCTTTGTTTGCCCTAGTTTCACATAATTTTTTTTGAAAGCAATTTGAAATCATTTTGAAATGGCTACACCAAGGGTTATTGAAGTTAGTGATAGGCCACAACTCAAGTTTAAGAAACACCCCATTAAATTCACAGAGGTCAATTTGATAGGAGCATTTTCACGTGTTCCTTATGGTGTTTTACATACAGAGGATATAAGAATTTATATTCATACTAAGTTAGAGGAGAATAATCATTCTAGGCTAGGAGAGGTATGGGTGAATGAACTTACTATCTAGAGATAAATTTACCTTGAAACCAAAATATCAAAAACTAGTTGCGAAGAAACTTGATGTGTGAGAAGGGTTTCCAAATTTTTTCCTTGATGATAAATGGGTTAGAATTTCATTGAGCAGAATACATGATAGGTTTTTTTGGATTGACATTCCTGGGTTAATCACAAAGGATGTGATTAGAGAAGTCATAGGTTTTTTCTCCACCAAACTTGTCTCGATCCTCAAATTCGTGAAAAGTAAAGTGGTCATAGAATTAACTGGTGCTACATATGACAAGAGGGCCTTGATAGTGAATAATATAAGAAATCCAACTATGAAGTATGCAACTATGATGATAGGTTACAAGATTCTCTTTACAAATAGAGAAAACTTTGTATCTACCACCACAATAAATGTTGCCTATGAAATGGTGGAAAAAGGAGCTGACTATGATCTTTATGAGTTGTTGAGACATCAAATAATGGAAAATTTAGAGAATACCAAGGAAAAGAAACATCCATTTAAGTATGGTACCTTGATTATTTGTCTACTTTTCTACTTTTTGAGAGAACTACCCATTACTAAAAGTGTAACATGGTTGAAAATACATGTTGCACATCAGATTATATATTTTTTGAGAGGCATTGGTGATGTAGAGGCACAATATTATTCTCTTGAAGATTTATTTATAGTTTTTTAGAAGAGGATGCATGAAAGAGAAAGAATCCCTAAGAAAATGGTAGAAAAATACAACGATAAAATCATATTCATGGTATCAACAGATGAGTGCATCATTCAAGTAGTTGAACCAAGGATACTGTGGATCCCAGCAATGGGAAATGAGATTATTGAACAAGAGATTATTGCCTCAGTTGATTTCATTTTTAGCAAGCCTAAGGACAACATAGAAAGAAGATATGAAACCTATGATGAAAAATCAGTGGAGGTGCATATGGAACAAAAGAAACCAATTATAAAGAAGAAGGTTGAAAATATGGTTGAGAAGTTTGTGGAAAACATGGGCTTCACAAAAGAGCAAGTGGAGTAAGAATGATCAAGGGTTGGAGCTTTGGAAAGCTCATCAGGCACTAGAAGATCTGGTAGAACAACTACCACTCCTTCTATTTAGAAGTCATCTAGGACTAACCCCCCTACAAGAGAAAAGATAAAATCAACTAAAATTTCTCTAGTGAAGGATAAGTCTCCTCCAATTGTGAAATATACAAATCTTGAGAAGAAGGCTACTTTAGAAGCACCACTTGTAGCCCATACAAAGAAGAGAAAAAAATAGAAAGTAATAAGAGAAAAGGTAATAGGTGTAAATTTTAAAGAGGATGAAGAAGAATAAGAGGAAGAAGGACCATAGTTGGTATATGCAAAAGGAAAGGTGAAGCTTCATAGAGTGAAGCAAGTTCCAAGAAAAAGAGTGAATGTTATGGACACCAATGAAGAAGAAGAAATAGAGAAAGAAAAGAAGGCATTTGTCATCTACATATGATAAAAGAAGAAATAAGTCACTAAGAAGGTGTCACCAGTAAAGAAACAAAAGAAGAAAGACTCGGTAAGAACACACACTCTCATGAAGTTAGAAGCACTTTTCAATGGTATAGTACAAAATGAGATGTTAGTAGAAACTATAGTCCTATATAAAGAAGAAAATGAGGTGGATAAGACCACTATTGTAGAAGCTATCATTAAGTATATTTTTGTTCTTTAGGTTGACATGCGAAACATAAAGAAACAAATACCTATAGATTTATGGAATATTTTGATAGAAATAAGGCAAGAACCTATAGATGAAGAGGAAAAGTTAAGAGACTATGCACTGGAAAAGATAAGTGCTCCTCTCTCCAAGGAAAATAAAGCCACTTTGGATATAGTTTTCAATAAGAAACTTAGGACTAAGAAGAGGGTGACAACCCTTATGGGTAGAGATCAAAATGATCTCAAGAAAATTAGAAAGAAGAGCATTGTAAAGGAAGAAAATATAACACTGATGTAGGAGCATCTAATGGTGTAGGGAAATCTTGCATCACCTAAAAAAAATGTTTTTCCTTATTTTTATTTAGTTGTTTTGAATCCCATGATGGAACTTAAGGGGTGTAAGATAGTTAGAAGTCAGAAAAGGTGAGAAATAGTCACTTACTATTTTTAGTAAGTTGGCCTAAACAGGCTCGTATAGACCTAAAAATTTACCCCAAGGAGTAGAACTAAAAAATATTTTCAGTGGAAGAAGAATCATCTCAATACCCTATATGGTTTGGGAGATATTAAAGTTTCCATCTTGAGAAATTTCTCCAATACAACTTCAAATTCAAATTTGAAAACATTAGAAGCCCTTAAATAGCTTGAAAAGTGGATGAAACGATCTTCGATGGTTTTAGCATTGTAGACCTCTTTGAAAAATTTCCAACGATATATTATAATATCAAATTGGACACCTGAAACAAAATTTATGGCACCGAGAATCTACCCCACTAAAAAGTGAATTTCATTAAAATATCTTCCTAGGAAAGAAATCAAATGACAAGACTTTTGGCACCAAAACAAGAGGGAAAGTTGCACTTTCTAGAACATTCTAGGGTAGTTATTGGGTAAAATAAAAGGGTTAAGTGGGGGTTGTAGGAGGTGGCTCCATTAGTGCAGATTGTAGCTTTGAATAATAGATTTTATTTTCAGACTTGATTTGGATGTAATGAATCAAGCCCATGAGGTTGTAGCCTTGTAATTTCATTTTCAGAAAATAATTGAAAGTGGGTTGTTTTCTATCTTGCATTTATGTGTTGTTATTTGTTATTATGTTTTATGTGGGTTTGGGCGGTGTAGTCTTCATCAAGTGGTATCAGATCTGGTTTTCCTAAGTGTGTAAGCGGATTAATGAATGTGAGGTAGTTTGATTCAGGATTTGTGGTTGTGGGTTTCTAAGAAATTGATCAAAATTCCTTCGCGAAGAAACCGTGGTGGTGGAAGAAATGTTGTTGTACTAGAAGAGGGATTTAGAGCCCTATAGAGAAAATTTCAAGCATTGCAAGAGGAGTTGCATCAAGGGTTTGAGCCAAGAAGAGGAGATGGAAGTGAAGATGAAACTAAGAATGAGGAATAGTTCGAAGAAGAACAAGATGCAATAAATCCTGATCAAGTTAGATTATTTAAGGCCATCTGTAAGATTAGAAAAAGGCCAAAGATTGATGTTTCTACATTTTCTAAAAATCTTAACCCAAAAGAGTTGATTGAATGGATCAATGATATGAAGGAGTACTTTGAGTATGAGGAGGTGGAAGATCCTGAGAGGGTCAAATTTGCAAAGAACAAGCTAAAGGGTCATGTGAATATTTGGTGGAAAGAAGTACAAATAGAAAGAAATTGAAGAGGAAAAGAGAAAATAACTAGATGGGAATGAATGGTGGAAAAATTAAAAAGATAATTCATTCTTGTGGACTATGAGCTAGATTTGTTGAAGAAGATGCAAGGGTTGAGACAAGTAGGAAAATCTGTCAAGAAGTATACAAAAAAATTCTATTGTGTCCTACTTAGAACATGACATTCTAAGGCCAATAAGGAAAAAGTTGCTCATTACATAAATGGGTTGAAGCCAAGTATTCAAGAAGAGTTGGGTTTGGTAAGAATGTCTACCATTGAAGATTCATACTATTTTTCTTTGAAGGTAGAAGAAAAGTTGAATAAAAGGTTTGAAAGCAAGCAAAGAGGTGGGGGTCATGGTGGAAAGACTAGTGGATTGTCATATGGAGTTCAAAATGAAGATCAAAAGAAGGGTGAAGGATCCAATAGCAGCCAGAAGTACACAGGAGATAACATCTACCATCCTCATGATCAAAATAATGGAGACAAAAGAGGAAGAGGAAGATCTGGACGAGGACCAGGAAGAGGAGGCTTCTATGGAACCTATTTTTAATGTGGAAAAGAAGGAAATAGAGCCTATGAGTGTCCTCAACATCAAGGGAGGACAATAGAAGACATAAAGGTAATTCCCAAGTTGCCCATGTGGATGAAGATTCTCATTCTTCACATTTAGAAGATGTTGAAAGAGGGGAGGCCATTGTTGTCAGAAGAGCCTTGTTGAATGAGAGACAAAACCAGATCAAAGAAAAAAATTGTTCCACACTTGATGCAAGTGTGAAGGTAAAATTTGTAATGTTATCATTGATGGAGGTAGCACTGATAATCTTGTTTCAAAAGAAATGGTCACTAAATTGTAGTTGGAGACGAGAAAGCATCCAAAACCATACTGAATAGCATGGTTGCAAAAGGACCATAGGGCATTGGACAATGAGCAATGTTTGGTAAAGTTTAAGATTAGTAACTATAAGGATGAGGTTTTGTGTGATATTATACCTATGGATGCTTGTCACATGTTGTTAGGAAAACTGTGGTAGTTTGGTCAGTGAGCAGTGCATGATGGAAATGCTAACACCTATTCCTTGACAAAGGATGGTGCCTCATCATAAGTTGAAACCCATGAGGGAGGAAGATGAAAAGGTATGAAGTAATGCAAGAATTTTTTTGGTTGATGGAAGAAAGTTCCTAGAAAGTATGAGGCATGAGTATATGTGTTTTGTGTTGATCCCCATAGTTGATAAAGAAGATACTAATGAGGTACCAGTAGAGGTTTTAGATTTGTTGAAAGTTTTAGGATATTGTTTTTGATAATATACTTGAAGGTTTTCCTCTAGTAAGGAAGATTAGCCATCAAATGGATCTGATTCCTGGAGCCAGTTTTCCAAATAAGGCATCCCATCGAATGAATCCAACAAATAATGAAGAGTTGAACAGACAAGTGCAAGAGTTGTTGCAAAAGGGATTGATTTGAGAGAGTTTGAGCCCATGTGCAGTACCTATAGTACTAGCAATAAAGAAGGATGGAGAATGGAGGATGTGTATAGACTCCCAAGCCATCAACAAGATCACCATCAAGTATAGATTCCCCTTGTCAAGGATGGATGACATCATGGATTTTTTGAGTGGAGTTGAGTACTTCATTAAGATAGATTTGAAGAGTGGTTATCATTAGATATGGATTAGAGAAGGAGATGAATGGGAGACAACCTTCAAAACCAATGAAGGCTTATATGAGTGGTTAGTCATGCCTTTTAGGCTAACTAATACACCAAGCACATTTATGCAGCTTATGAATGAGGTATTGAAGGAACTTTTAGAAAAAAATGTTATTATTTATCTGGATGATATTTTGATTTTTATTAAGACATTGGAGGAGCACCTAATGCATATCCGAAGTGTTTTTGAGAAGCTAAGGGAGGAGAAGCTGTTGATTAATTTAAAGAAATGTAGCTTTGTGAAGAGAGAGTTGGTGTATTTGGGATTTTTTTGTCTTAGCAGAGGGTTTTAAAATGGATCCAGAGAAGGTGAGAGCTATCATTGAATGACCTACCTAAGGAGTGTTATAGGGTGTTGTAAATGTGACCTTCCCATTTTTTAAGACTATTTTATCTTTTTCCTTAGTTATTTTACTTAAACTCGTGTTTGGGTAGTGTTTTGTTGTGCTTCTTGAACTCACGCAGGGTTTTCATTTTTTCCTCGAACCTCTCATTTTACTGATTGTATTGTTACAACTTTCGTTGGGTGGTGTTTTATAACCTTATTCAAACTTATCGTTCCTTTGAAAGTGGGTGTGTGTGTGTTAATAACTTGCACGTGATGAGTTGTGATGTGTCAAGAGTTAGTAACTTCCCCTACAAGTTATTCCTTTGGGAGATATTCTTTTAATCATTTGAACTTGAGTAGTTTTTTGTTAGGTTACACGAACTACCCATTTTTCCACCCATAATATTTCCAGTGATTAATGGAATAAAAATGAGCTTAATTCACATAACCAGTGCATTATACATAAAAGAAACCAACATTTTTAGACACGATATGAACAAGAAGCAAATAAAGCCATGCATACAAAATCATAGTGCTATCAAAAGGAATATTTCATTTATATATATGTACATTTTTACATTGCATTGGCACTAATAAATTGTTTGATTTGACTACAAAAGTTCATATTGAAGACAAAAGACGAAAAAATAAATTTTCATTCAAGCACATAGGGAAAACATCAGGACTTGAATGCCCTCAATCACAGTTTAGAGACGTTCAACTTGAGCAGGTGACAATAGGTTCTCATCCACTATAGGAACTGCACGAAGAGCCCCATATCATTCCTTACGATTCCTGCATGAAGGAGAGTGACAACTTCCTGTAGTGTTTCATCCTAAGGAGCCAATGCTATACAAATGGTGTTAGCTATCAGTCCATTCCAGGGATAGTGGCTGAGCCCAATGATAGCCACATTGACACGATGATGGAATTTAGGCTTTACGAGGTGCTCCAATGATCTTACACCCTAGTCGCAGTGGCCACAAGCCCTGATGATTATGTATATGAAACACTCTAGCATGGTGGTGTTATGTACATGTGCTTGACTCAAGAATTCTTTGCCTAGAATACTATGAAGCACCTCTTCCTCCACCTCACTTTGTATTGTGAAAACCTCATTCAGCTGATCTGACAGATTCCTAAACAACAAAATGCACTCGATCTCCTCTAGGACGATGAAGTCATTTGCGGAATTTCGGTCACTTTGGGAGTTCACCATGTTAGATGCTATTGAATGATGAAGAAAGGTGACACTAGCTGAATTTATAGAAGACTGGTTGGAAGTTGGTGCTTTCTCCTAGGTTTGATGAGATGGCAACTCAATCCCAATTTATGGCTGATTTGAGCTAGTTTAAGTTACATTTTCCCATAAAATAGCATACACTTGCTATCGTTTGATATTCCCTTGATGTTGCATTGATTATTTGATTGTGTGAAAGGTCATTCAGTAGCTTTTGGTGAGATCAAGATTAGTTTTTCTTGGCCAATGTCTATTCATTTTCCAGATTAATTATTTTGATTGATTTTAGCAATTATCAAGAAATGGTGGAGAAACAAGAAGGCCACTAATTTAGTAACAACTTTGGTGACTGTTCAGTGGGGTTGGTTTTGGTATAAATTTGAAAGTGGAGAGAAAGATAGGGGTTCTCCGGATATACACTTGGTGGTGTTATCAAGAGGGATCTAGGCATTTATTTTAGACTATAATAGTTCATGATCTTTGTGTTATGAATTTAATGATATGTTTCGTATGCTGATCTTTGTGTTATGTGTGTGATATAGTTATGTCTTCTTTGTGAGATAAGCTGTATGGTGTTCATTTATTACAGTTTGATCTTATTTCTTTGATTGGATGGTCATAGGCTTTTCAATCTTTGTGTTGATTATTTATGGCTGTGATTTATGCTAGAACACGTTAGTTTCATATTTATGGACTAGTGTCAGTTTCCTTTAGTTTCATATTTATGGACTAGTGTCAGTTGCCTTTCTTTCTTTTTTTTCAAAATAATACTCATGTTCATTAGCTTAAATTAAATTCATTGAAAATCTAGTGAGGAGAGCTGTACCTTGAAAAAATTCAAAGAAAAGCCACAAATGCAATTGTGGTCTTTTCAAAGCTATTAGTGGATTTACACCGGTGCTAAATTTGGGTCAAGAGTCATTTATTTTGAGTATATTTATCCTGAGCCATTTCATTCGCTAACATATTTTTGGTGACTCCGCTAGTGACACAAATCGAATTAATTGAAAAGTCTGACAATCTTAGTTACATCATGTGGCAAGATGGTACTTCCTAATAATAATGCATTTCTTGTTTTGCAGCGAGATTTAGATTGGGTTGGAGCAGAACAAGAAGACATCATTTCATAATTAAATATGCTTTCCTGGAGATATAGGAGAAATGTAGTAGATTATATGCAAGCGAATTTTTCCTTGGAAGAAGAGGAAGAGTTGGCCCAACACCCACTTGCACCTATGGTTGAACACCCTTTGAGGTTGATATTTGTGTACTACAACAACCCTCCTTTTCATCCTAATTGTCAGCCCAATTAGCCATTTCATCATCCAAGGGACCCACCCATACTTCAACTTTAGAATCCACCTATGGCTCGTCCACCACCCAAAAATTAACCCAATAATTCTCTTTCCCACTCTTTACTCCCATGTGAGTTGGTGACTTTGATCATCTATGGATTTAAATCTTTTGTGTAATCAAGTTGGCCCTCTTGTCCTATCACAATACCATGATTTACCTCACGGTTCCTAGAAACGGTTCCCTAAATTTTTTGGTTGAAATGAACAAGACCTTGAGGAACACATCTTGGCTATGACTACAGTAAGTAGAATTTTAGGAATTCAAGAAGATTTTTTTTAAGAATCTTCATTGACAGTTTAATTGAAAAAGTGACAAAATGGTACAAAGGAATTGAAAAGGGAAGTGTTATAGGATGGAATTCCCTTAAAAAAAAGTTCCTCTAGTGCTATAAAACCCCAGTTAACATTGCAGCCAACTTGTGACTTTTCTTTCAGATCATGAAGGAAAAAACTAAAAGAATGAGGGATTTTGTTTACCGCTTCAATTGGTCTCTTTAGTGAATTCCTGTTCCAGAAAGATCCAGTGAGGAGATCCAGTTCCATATATTTATTTCTTCTTTGGAACCTAACATTCAGTTAATCCTTAAAAGAGATAAAGTTCAAGGGATTGAGAGAGCTCACACAAAAGCAATAAATGTTGAGGATGATTTTATAGCCGTGGGAAAATGGAAACTAGGTACAAGTGTGGAGCGTGAAGCCAGTTGCTAGTTGTCCTCTAAATTCTGAATTAAAAGTAATGAAGAAGTAGAATTACCTTGCCCAACTACTGAAAACATTAATATGAAATTTTTTGATAGCATGGAGCAGCCTAATGAGGAATGAGATCAACATTGTAGTGATTAGGCCTTTAGTTTATATACCTCATTTGAGGTTGAAAATGATCCTAATTCATCTAGTGATAATGAAGATGATGAACCACAAAAGAAGACATCGATTTCCTCTCCTTCTCCTTTTGAAGATAAGTCCTCTTCTGAGGATGATTCGAAGGGCATGGTATCAAATTCCCTTCCTATTCCTGAATATAAAGTTTCCTCCTTTGAAGAAATAGTGGATGAGAATAAATGTCTTCATCCGAAAGGAAATGGAGATCTTGCAAATGGTACCTCTCAAGAGGAAGAGAAATGGTCAATTCATCCTAACCCTCTTTTCATTTTTGATGAATTCAAAGTATATGACAATTCTCTCTTTGCAGATTTAATCGACGGTCAATTTATGTCTGAGGCTGAATTGTGTGTATCAATAGTAAAAAATGGTCATAATCAAGGAGATGTTGGGGAAACTACTAATATTGCATTAGAGGACGGTGAAATTTTCCAAATTGGTGAACAGTTAGAGTTTAGAAGTGAATCAATTCCTGCTTTGTATTAGTCTACAAAGGTAATTATCTCCCATGAAAATGACTTGACCGAGGAAAAGTGTAATGAAGTTGAAGAGAATATATTGCTTCCCATGGTGATTCTTCAAAAAATGGGGGGATGCTTGAGAGATGTAATGTTAGAGAGGCATTTAGAACTCAAAATTTTGTGTCAAAATTGGATATACCTAGATTAATGAGCCTCGATTGTGGGAATTGGCTAATAAAGGATGGTTTAGTACCAATAGGATGACAGCAGGATGAAATCTTTGATGAGGAAAGGATTTTTGGGAAATCATTTGACTACAGTTACATTTTTAAGGATTTTTGGGAAATCATTTGACTACAGTTACATTTTTGTCCGTATCAATGCTGGGATGTCAATATTTCTAGATTTTCTTTAGAGACTATACAAGAAGGTGGGACTTTTCAAGAAAGGGTTATTCTTCTCCTAGTTGGTGAGTGGGTTTATATGATTGTTACCTTTCCTTTCCTTTTTCGGCAGGTTGGTCCTACCTTGCAAATAATTGAAATTTTGGTGTGTTCATTTTTGGCTTGTTGTTTGGTTTGGTATCCTTCTCATTTGACTCCGTTCCCAATGGAAGGATTGGTCTTACATGCTAGGTTCTCCGCGTCCTTTGCAGTCCTTGTCCCCAATCAGATCCACTATTACTTGTAAATGCGACCTTCCCCTTTTTTTAGACTATTTTATCTTTTTCCTTAGTCATTTTACTTAAAATCGTGTTTGGGTGGCATTTTGTTGTGCTTCTTGAACTCAGGTGAGGTTTTCGTTTGTTCCTCAAACCTCTCATTTTACTGCTTGTATTGTTACAACTTTCATTGGGCGGTGTTTTATAACCTTATTCAAACTTACTGTTCCTTTGAAAGTGGGTGTGTTTGTGTGAATAACCCGCGTGATGAGTTGTCATGTGTTAGGAGTTAGTAACTTCCCTCGCAAGTTATTCCATTGGGAAGTATTCTTTTAATCATTTGAAACCTAAGTAGTGTTTTGTTAGGTTACACAAACTACCCATTTTTCCGCTTGGAAGCTTTCCAGTGATTGATGGAATAACAGTGAGCTTAATTCACATAACCAATTCATTATACATAAAATAAACCAACATTTTTAGACATGATATGAACAAGAAGAAAATAAAGCCATGGATACAAAATCACAATGATATCAAAAGGAATATTTAATTTATATTTATGTACATTTTTAAATTGCATTGGCACTACAAAATTGTCTGATTCGACTACAAAGTTCATATCGAAGAAAAAAAGATAAAAAGAGACATTTTCACATTTTCATTTAAGCACACAAGGAAAAAATCAGGACTCAAATTCCCTCAATCACAATCTGGAGACGTTCAACTTGAGCAGGTGACAACAAGTTCTCATGCGACTATAGGAACCATATGAAGAGCCTCATATCATTCCTTACGATTCCTACACGAAGGAGAGTGACATCTTCCTCCAACGTTTCATCCTGAAGAGCCAATGCTATACAAATGGCATTAGCTATCAGTCCATTTTGAGGATAGTGGCTGAGCCTAGTGATAGCCACATTGACACAATGATGGAATTTAGGCTTTACCAGGCACTCCAATGCTCTTACACCCCAGTCATAATGGACATAAGTGTTGATGATTGTGTATATGAAACACTCCAACATGGTGGTGCTATGTACATGTGCTTGAATCAGAAATGCTTCACCCAAAATAATGTGAAGCACCTCTTCCTCCACCTCGCTTTGTATTGTGAAGACCTCCTTCAGCTAATATGAAAGATGCCTAAACAACAGACTGCACTTGATCTCCTCCAAGATGATGAATTCATTTGTATAATTTCCATCACTTTGGGAGCTCGCCATGTTAGATACTAATGAATGATGAAGAAAGGTGACACTAGTTGAATTTATAGAAGACTAGTTGGACATTGGTACTTTCTCCTAGGTTTGATGAGATGGCGACTCGGTCCCAATCTATGGTTGATTTGAGCTTGTTTAAATTACATTTTCCCATAAAATAGAATACACGTGTTATCATTTGATATTCCCTTGATGTTGCACTAATTATTTTATTATGTGAAAGGTCATTCAACGACTGTTGGTGAGATCAAGATTGGTTTTTCTTGGCCAATTTCCATTCATTTGCTAGATTAATTATTCTTATTGATTTTAGCAATTTTCAAGAAACGATGGAGAAACAAGAAGGCCACTAATTTAGTAACATCTTTGGTGACTATTCAGTGGGGTTGGTCTTGGTATAAATTTGAAAGTGGAAAGAAATATAGGGGTTCTTTGGATATACACCTGGTGGTGTTATCAAGAGTGATCTAGGCATTTATTTCATACTGTAATAGTTCATGATCTTTGTGTTATGAATTTAATGATATGCTTTGTACGCTGATCTTTGTGTTATGCATGTAATATATTTATGTATTCTTTGTGAGATAAGTTTTATGGTGTTCATTTATTACAGTTTGATCTTATTTCTTTGATTGGATGGTCATAGGATTTTCAATCTTTGTGTTGATTGTTTATAGTTGTGATTTATGCTTTCGTGTTTGTTTCATATTTATGAACTAGCGTTAGTTTCCTTTCTTGATTTCTGGTCAAATGCATACCCATTTTTATTATCTTAAATTAAATTCAATGAAAATTTGGTGAGGGAGTTGCAGCTTGACAACATTTAGAGAAAAGCCACAAATGCAATTGTGGTCTTTTGAGAGCTGTTAGCGGATTTATGCTGGTGCTAAATTTGGGTCGAGAGTCATTTATTTTGAGTTTATTTATCTTGATCCATTTCATTCACTAACATAGAGGTAAGGTCATTTCATGATCTATCAAGTTTTTATAGAAATTTTATTAAGAATTTTAGTAGTATTTGTGAATCTCTAACTGAATCAATGAGAGGGTATAGAAAGGATTTTAAATGGACTGTAGGAGAAACAAAGAGTTTTGATATCTTGAAGAAGAAAGTCACAAACAACTTGTTTTGGTACTTCTAGATTTTAGTAAGGTATTTTAGGTAGATTGTGATGCTAGTGACACTACCATAGAAGTTGTTTTGAGTCAAGAAGGTAAGCCTTTTTCCTATTTTAGTGAGAAGTTGAATGATTCTAAGAAGAAATATTCTGTCTATGATTAGGAGTTTTATGCTACAGTTCAGGATTTGAAGAAATGGAGACACTATTTGTTGCCATAAGAATTTGTTTTATATATTGATCACTAGGCTTTTCAGTATCTCAATAGTCAAGGAAAGTTAAATCAAAGGCACTTAAAATGGGTTGAGTTTTTGTAGAGTTATACTTTTGTTTTGAAGCATAGGAGTGGAAAGTCAAACAAAGTTGTAGATGCCTTGAGTAGAAGGAAAAACTTGTTGATAGAGATGAATATAGAGGTTGTTGGGTTCAATGAACTCAAGAGTTTGTATCCTAAAGATCCATACTTTACAAAAACTTGGAAGGCTTGTTTGGAACCTATTACATTAAATAGGACAAGATGGTTGGATTTCTTAATCCAAGATGAAATATTGTTTAGAGGAAACCAATTATACATTCCAAAGAGTTCTATGAGAGAGAATATAATTAAGGAGAAGCATAGTGGAGGATTGGATGGACATTTCAGTTGAGATCAGATCATTGCTCTTGTTAGTGAGAATTATTACTGGGCACAGTTACAACAAGATGTGAAAATTTTTGTACAAAGTTGTAGAGTATGTTAGATGGTGTTCAAAGGAACAATTCATAATACTAGATTGTATCAACCATTACCTATACCTGGGATGCCATTGGAGGATATTAGCATGGATTTGTTCTTGGATTTCCAAGAACACAAAGAGGTAATGATTCCATATTTGTGGTGGTGGATAGATTTTCAAAATGGAACATTTCATTATGTGTCATAAGACCAGTGATGTTCATATTGCAGAGTTGTTTTCAGAGAGGTGGTGAGACTACATGGTCTACCAAAGAGTATAGTTTTAGACAGAGATACCAAATTTGTTAGTTATTTCTGGAGGACATTATGGAAGAAGTTAAAGAAAGATTTGAATTTTAGTTCTACACACCATCCACAAAGTGATGGACAAATGGAGGTGGTGAATAGGAGTTTGGGTAACAGGTGCTAATATGCTTAGTAGGAGATAAGCCCAAGGGATGGGATCTGATACTACATGCATAATTTGCTTACAAAAATTCTGTCAACAAGAGTACTGGTAATTCAAAATTCTAGATTATATATAGGAGTAGTCTAAGGAATGCTTCTAAGTTTAAGAAGATGGAAAAAGGAGAAAAGAGTAGTGTTGAGGCTAAATATTTTGCAGAGCACCTAAAGAACTTGCATGAAGAGGTGAGAAATCACATCAATAAGATGAATTCTTAGTACAAAGCTAAGGTTGATCAAAAGAGGAGATTTAAGGAATTTCAGATTGGTGATGATGTTATGGTTCACCTAAGGAAAGAATGGTTCCCAATGGGAATGTATAACAAGTTGAAAATGAAGAAATTTGGACTGTGCAAGATCTTGAGGAAGCATGATTCAGGAAATGCTTATGAGGTAGAGTTGCCTAGTGGAATAAATATTTCTCTTATTTTCAACATTGATGATTTGATTTAGTATCATGAGGGCGTTATAGAGGATGATCCGATAAAAGAACAGTGGGAAATTCTAGCACCTACTTTAGAGAAGGAAGAGAGAAGAAATCTTAGACAGTCGTGTGGGTAAAAGTACAAGAAACATGTAGTATGAAGAATATTTGGTTAAATGGAAGGGAAGGCCTGTTGAAGATTCATCATGGTTGTCTAAGGATAAGGTTAACCATCTTGGTTTCCCTTTAACTCCTGAGAAGTGGTGCAGGGGCACCTTGGCTTAACTCCTTCATGTTTGTTTGCAAATTTTGGCTTGTACTAACCTTAGCCAAGTCAGGATTTTAGTTGTTTGAATTGGACCTTAGAAGGTCTTGTGTGGGTGTGTTGAATTAATCATTAGCATAGATGTCATCCTAGTTTAATCATGCTTTTAAATTTTGGCTTTATTAGCTTTAGACAGCCTATGTTGTATATAGGGCAGTTATTGTGTTCTAAACACATGGTCTTTATTAAAAGATGCCAAATGGACAGTTATGGAGTTGATGGTTCAGAGTAAGGAGGTTGAGGTCCTTAACTTCAGGATCATAACATGTTGATAAGTTACAAAATGTTTGTAAAATTGCATGGCAAGGTTGATGGAATTGCATGCAACCTACTTGGCATTGGGAATCCCTTGAAATCAGGGATAATGTTTGATCAACTGCCCTTGAATGGTGGAAAAGGCATCAAAAGTAGAGTGTGTGTCTCGTAGAGAGCAGTTAGATCATTGTAAACAAATTTTGTTGTGAAAGAATGGAAAACAGTTAACACTTTTTGTATTTTCTGTGTTTACTGAAAACCCCGTGTGTTTTCAAAAAACCGTGATGTTTATGGAATATATGCACTGATTTGCATTGGATCAGAGTTTACTTGACATACTCCAGTTTCTTTTCTTTTGTAGATAGTTCATTGATTAAGAATACATGCATTGTAGATAAGTTTAGGATTGCAAGGAATGGAATAGACTGCCTTTTCTGTATCTGGCCGTGCATTTTGAGAAACAGTGATCTTGTGGGCACCGTATTTGTTGATTTAACACTGTGTTCATGCTCTTAGGATAGTGTAGAACAATACTCATCTAGTATTTAGATTGTTTGGTGTAGAGTTTTTGATTTGAATCTTTAGATCAGAGGTTAGAGGTTTGTAAATACCATTTTGAGCAGCAAGATTTCAAATGGCTTCCCCATAGACACCAACCACGGAATATTCCTAAAATTGGTTGAATATGGGAGGGAAGCCAATGCATTGTACATATTTAGTGATAGGAAATCAAAAGAGCCAAGCAATGATTTTAAAGACCAAACCCTAGGCGAGTATTAGCTGCCCGGTTAGGAGTTTGGAAGAGAAAATTGAGAATTTAGGCAGGGGAAAAGTGCACTGTATGGAATCCGTACGATTCCAGGTAGGGTTAGGCAAGAACTTTGACTGACAAAAGGTTTGAAGCTTTAATCAAACTTTTGGTAGGAGTTTTGAAACAAAGAATAGTGAAACCCTAGAAGATAGGGCAATTAGGCCTCCACTCCAAGATCCTTGGAATTAGCTGTACGGTATTGACAGAGATCAGACAACCTAGGCAAGATTTAAAAGTCTGAAAAGGGTGTTAGAATATGTGTTTTTTTTGCTAGGCTGTGTGGAGATTTTGGGCAGAAAAAGCCAAAAAGGGACTGGTAAAGGCTAGTAGAAACTAGGCCTCTTCAAGCAAGATTTGGAAATCGGGTAAAGTGAAGGTTCAAGAACCACAAAGATGCATCCCATTGGTGTTGAAATGAATGGAAATAGAGAATTTACCTCCCCTGCAACGAGTTCAAGTCGATGGTGAAGTTAGCATCTAGACTCTTCTAGGTGTTGAAAGGAGATTAGCAATTTCAAGTGGTGTTGAATCTTCAAAGGTAAAGCACAAGGTCGAAAGCTCTCTGAGAAGAGTTGGAGCAGGACTAGAGTAGTCTTTTAAGCTCAACAAGAACCCTTGGTAGTAGGTTCCAAGTAGGAGACAGTGGAAAGTCTTCTAGAAGGCAGTGCAAGTAACCTTTGGAGTTTCCTTACATCATATTGGTATCAAAGCAGAGGTTGATTCAAGGCTTTTGATTAATGAGCCAAGCCACTGAGTCAGTTGGAGAGAACACACCAGAGGAAGAAACCATGGTGAAAAATGCAGAGCTAGCTAAAAAGGTAGAAGAGCAAGAGGAAGACAACCGGTTGCTCAGAGAAAGGATATCTCAAATGGAGAAACTCTTGGATGAAGTCCATGAGACAGCAGATACTGTGAAAGACAAGATAAAGTAGAAGGAAGAACAAGAAGCCAAGGAAAAAGAAGAGGATTTGGAGGAGGAAGCTCCAAAGCCTGATCCTGTTCTTGCAGAGGAACCATTCTTGAAGGCATTGCAGGCCTTGAGTGGTAAAGCATTGGAGGGTGTGCCACTTTTCAGTGGACAAATGGACCCTGATTTAGTTGTAGACTGGATTGAGAGCATTGAGAATCACTTTGAGTGTGATGGCATAACAGAGGCCCAAAAGGTAAAGGTAGCCAAGTCAAGGTTGAGAGGAGCAGCTCTCACATGGTGGAAGTTTGTACAATCTGAAAGAGAGAAAGAAGGCAAAGGTCCTATAGTTTCATGGAGAGGAATGGTGACTAAGATAAGGCATACTTATCTCCCTGATGATTATGAAGTCCAGTTGCATAGGAGAAGACACAATCTGAGGCAAAAGGACATGGATGTTCAAACATACACAGAGGAATTTCAAAAACTATGCCTTAGATCAAAAGTGGTTGAAGATGAGAGTATCAAGTTAGCAAGGTACCTAAATGGACTCAAATGGTCTATTCAAGAAGACATGAGTTTGGTAAACTTCAAATCAGTTCACCAATGCTATCAAAAGGCTTTGAAGATAGAGGAGAAAGGCAAAAAGAAGCAGGAACAAAACCCCAAAGGCAGAGGTAAAGGGAAAGACAATAGAGGACAAAGAGGAAGTTATAGTGGAAGAAGCTCAGAACCAAGAGCCCAAGGAGAAGTCAGATTTTCTAAACAGCAAGAAGGAAGCTCTAGTAGAGGTGGTAGAGGAAGAGGTTTCAGCTCCAGAGGAAGAAGTGGTGGACAAGGAAGAGGCAGCTACTTCACCAACATGAAATGTTATCATTGCAACCAATTGGGACACCCGGCCTATAGATGTCCTGAGAAAGGTAGCACTTCTCATGGAGGAGATAGGAGAACCAATCTGATTCAAGATGAGACTACTGCAGCAAATAAACAACCTGAAGTACCATTGAACTCAGAGGAAGGTGAAAATCTCATGATGAGGAGGACTTTGATCAAAGAACCAGTCAAAGAAGAGCCAATCCAAAGAAGGTCCTTGTTTAGGATAAAATGCAAGATGATGGGGAAGGTGTGTAAGGTCATAATAGACTCAGGTTCTACTGACAATATTGTGTCAGAGGAGGCAATCAACAAACTGAAATTGACAAGGATACCTCACAATAATCCTTACAAGGTCACATGGCTCAATAAGGGTCAGCATGTCTTGGTGAATGAACAAGCATGGGTGGAGTTCTCAATTGGCAAGTACAAAGACAAGGTATTGTGTGATGTATTACCTATGGATGCATGCCACTTGCTCCTAGGTAGGCCTTGGCAATTTGACCGTCAAGCTGTGCATGATGGAGCTAAGAATTCATATACCTTCAAGAAGGACAATGTAACCTACAAGATTCAATCTTTGTTAGAAGATACAGAGGTGCAGACAACAGGTTCTAAGCTGCTCATAGCTGGTGAAAAAGAGTTCTTAAGAGCCTTGGAAGAAGGAGAAGGAGTTGGCTATGCAGTAATGATCAAGCCAAGAGAAGTAAGCAAAGAGAAGGCAGCTGAAAAGCAAGAGTTACCCAAGGAGATTCAAGACTTGTTGCAGACCTATGAAAGCATTGTAAGTAGTGGTCAACCAGCAACCTTACCTCCTAAAAGAGCCATAAGTCATAGGATAGACTTGATACCAGGAGCTACCCTTCCAAACAAAGCAGCCTACAAGATGACACCTCAGCAAAATGAGGAAATAGCTAGGCAGCTTCAAGAACTACTTGACCAAGGTCTTATTAGGAAAAGCATTAGTCCTTGTGCAGTACCCACCGTCTTAGCACCTAAGAAAGGAGGAGAATGGAGGCTTTGTACTAATTCCAGGGCAATCAACAAGATAACCATCAGGTATAGGTTCCCTATCCCTAGGATTGAAGACCTCATGGATTGTCTAGGTGAAGCTAGGTACTATACCAAGATAGATTTAAAGAGTGGCTATCATCAAATTAGGATACATGAGGGTGATGAGTGGAAAACAGCCTTCAAAACCAATGAGGGTCTTTATGAGTGGCTAGTTATGCCATTTGGCTTGTCTAATGCCCCCTCCACATTCATGAGACTCATGAATGAAATCCTCAAAGACTACATTGGCAAGTTTGTAGTAGTGTATCTTGATGATATACTAATCTATAGCAGAACAAGAGAAGAGCACCTCCAACATATTGAGTTGATTTTCAAGAAGCTGCAGGAGGAGAAGCTGAAGATCAATTTGGAAAAGTGTGAGTTCATCAAAATAGAGCTGGTGTACCTTGGGTTTGTACTATCACATGGCAACTTGAAGATGGACAGCAGCAAGGTAGAAGCCATTCTCAATTGGCCTACTCCAAAGATAGCAACAGAGGTAAGAAGCTTCCATGGTCTTGCTCAGTATTATAGAAAATTCATAAGACAGTTTAGTGCTATTTGTGCTCCTATGTTGGATACCATTAAAGGAGGCATGAAAACCAAGTTTGTATGGAATGAGCAAGCTAACAAGAGTTTTGAGTTGCTGAAGGAAAAGATAGCTACCCAACCTGTTTTGGTGTTGCCAAGCTTTGAGAAGCTATTCACCATTGAATGTGATGCAAGCAATGTAGCTATTGGAGCTGTTCTCAGCCAAGAGGGCAGACCGGTGGCTTTTCATTCAGAGAAGCTAAGTGAAGCCAAGAAGTACTCTTCTTATGACCTTGAGATGTATGCATTGGTCCAAGCACTAAGGAAGTGGAGGCACTACTTGCTTCCCAAAGAATTCATTGTGTACTCAGACAATCAAGCACTTAGTTTTTTGAATTCACAAGAGAAGTTGAGTCACAGGCACATGAAATGGGTGGAGTATTTGCAAGCTTACACCTTCAATATCAAGCACAAGAAAGGAGCTCTCAACAAAGTGGCTGATGCATTGAGCAGGAGAGTTCTCATCATTCAAGAAATTCAGTTGAAAAGCATGGGAATAGATCACTTCAAAGATCTATATGCAGATGATGAAGACTTTGTAGAAATTTATAAGGTATGTCTTGAGTATACCTTGCAGAGTGATCTTTTATTTAAAGGGAATCACCTTTGTGTTCCTAGAGGTTCTATTAGGGAAAATTTAATACAAGAGAAACATAATGGTGCATTGAGTGGTCATTTTGGGATCACTAAAACTCAGGAACTGGTTGAAAGGTTTTATTTTTGGCCTAAGATGAACCTAGATGTCAGGAAATATGTAGAGAGTTGTGTGGTATGTCAAAAGGCCAAAGGCACTTCCTCAAATGCAGGCCTATACCAGCCATTGCCTATCCCTTCTAGGCCATGGGAATGCTTGAGCATGGACTTTGTAGTTGGTTTACCCAAAACAAAGCAAGGTATGGACAGTGTCTATGTTGTAGATAGATTTAGCAAGATGGATCACTTTGTACCCTGCAAAACAACCAATGATGCCAGTCAAATAGCCTCTCTTTTCTTCAAGGAGATAGTCAGGATTCATGGCTTACCAATCAACATTGTATCAGATAGAGACACCAAGTTTATGAGTCATTTTTGGAAGACTCTTTGGCAGAGAATGGGCACTAATCTATCCTTTGGATCTGCATACCATCCCCAAACTGATGGTCAGACTGAAGTTGTGAATAGGACACTTGGAAGCCTTCTAAGATGCTTGACCAAGGAGTATGGTCAACAATGGGATCAGATTATTGGGCAGGCTGAATATGCCTATAATGATACTATTAATAGGTCAATAGGAAAGAGTCCCTTTGAAATTGTGTATGGTCTACATCCTAGAGGTGTTTATGAGCTGAGAGAGTTGAAGGATGGAGTCAAGGGAAGTGGATATGCAGATGATTTTGCCTATGCAATGCAGGAAATTCATGACACAGTCAGAAAAACCTTGGCAGAAAATACCATGAAGCATAAGATTAAGGTGGATGAGCATAGGAGAGAAGTCCAATTCAATGTGGGAGACTTAGTGATGGTCTATTTGAACAAGGCTAGATTGCAGAAAGGAGTTCCTCACAAGCTGCAAATGAAGAGGATAGGTCCCTGTCCTATCTTGGAGAAGTATGGCAACAATGCTTTCAAGGTGAAATTGCCATATGACAGTGGACTGTCCCCTGTTTTCAATGTTGCAGACCTTGTACATTACAAAGGACCACCAATCAACATGGATCAGACCTTCCATGAAGTCACCCAAGATGTGGAAGAACTCAAACTGCCCCCTGCTACAGTCCAACAAGCTGATCAAATCTTAGATACCAGGGTCTACAAGAAGACTAGGACCAAAGAATATAAAGAACACCTAATCAAAAGGAATGGACAACCTGATACAGATGCAGTATGGATCAAGGAGGCAGAATTCAAGAAGTTAGGAATTGATCTCAACTTGCTCAATCCAAGGGTGGATTGAAGTTTTCTGTTTTGGGGAGGATGGTGCAGGGGCACCTTGGCTTAACTCCTTCATGTTTGTTTGCAAATTTTGGCTTGTACTGACTTTAGCCAAGTCAGGATTTTAGTTGTTTGAATTGGACCTTAGAAGGTCTTGTGTGGGTGTGTTGAATTAATCATTAGCATAGATGTCATCCTAGTTTAATCATGCTTTTAAATTTTGGCTTTATTAGCTTTAGACAGCCTATGTTGTATATAGGGCAGTTATTGGGTTCTAAACACATGGTCTTTATTAAAAGATGCCAAATGGACAGTTATGGAGTTGATGGTTCGAAGTAAGGAGGTTGAGGTCCTTAACTTCAAGATCATAACATGTTGATAAGTTACAAAAATGTTTGTAAAATTGCATGGCAAGGTTTATGGAATTGCATGCAACCTACTTGGCGTTGGGAATCCCTTGAAATCAGGGATAATGCTCGATGAACTACCCTTGAATGGTGGCAAAGGCATCAAAAGTAGAGTGTGTGGATCGTAGAGAGCAGTTAGATCATTGTAAACAAATTTTGTTGTGAAAGAATGGTAAACAGTTAACATTTTCTGTATTTTCTGTGTTTACTGAAAACCCCGTGTGTTTTCAGACAACCGTGATGTTTATGGAATATATGCACTGATTTGCATTGGATCAGAGTTTACTTGACATACTCCAGTTTATTTTCTTTTGTAGATAGTTCATTGATTAAGAATACATGCATTGTAGATAAGTTTAGGATTGCAAGGAATGGAATAGACTGCCTTTTTTGTATCTGCCCGTGCATATTGAGAAACAGTGATCTTGTGGGCACCGTATTTGTTGATTTAACACTGTGTTCATGCTCTTAGGATAGTGTAGAACAATACTCATCTAGTATTTAGATTTTTTGGTGTAGAGTTTTTGATTTGAATCTTTAGATCAGAGGTTAGAGGTTTGTAAATACCGTTTTGAGCAGCAAGATTTCAAATGGCTTCCCCATAGACACCAACCACGGAATATTCCTGAAATTGGTTGAATATGGGAGGGAAGCCAATGAATTGTACATATTTAGTGATAGGAAATCAAAAGAGCCAAGCAATGATTTTAAAGACCAAACCCTAGGCGAGTATTAGCTGCCCGGTTAGGAGTTTGGAAGAGAAAATTGAGAATTTAGGCAGGGGAAAAGTGCACTGTACAAAATCCGTACGATTCCAGGTAGGGTTAGGCAAGACCTTTGACTGACAAAAGGTTTGAAGCTTTAATCAAACTTTTGGTAGGAGTTTTGAAACAAAGAACAGTGAAACCCTAGAAGATAGGGCAATTAGGCCTCCACTCCAAGATCCTTGGAATTAGTTGTACGGTATTGACAGAGATCAGACAACCTAGGAAAGATTTAAAAGTCTGAAAAGGGTGTCAGAATATGTGTTTTGTTTGCTAGGCTGTGTGGAGATTTTGGGCAGAAAAAGCCAAAAAGGGACTGGTAAAGGCTAGTAGAAACTAGGCCTCTTCAAGCAAGATTTGGAAATCGGGTAAAGTGAAGGTTCAAGAACCACAAAGATGCATCCCATTGGTGTTGAAATGAATGGAAACAGAGCATTTACCTCCCCTACAATGAGTTCAAGTCAGATGGTGAAGTTAGCATCTAGACTCTTCTAGGTGTTGGAAAGGAGATTATCAATTTCAAGTGGTGTTGAATCTTCAAAGGTAAAGCACAAGGTAGAAAGCTCTCTGAGAAGAGTTGGAGCAGGACTAGAGCAGTCTTTTAAGCTCAACAAGAACCCTTGGTAGTAGGTTCCAGGTAGGAGATGATGGAAAGTCTTCTAGAAGGCAGTGCAAGCAACCTTTGGAGTTTCCTTACATCATATTGGTATCAGAGCTGAGGTTGATTCAAGGCTTGTGATTAATGAGCCAAGCCACTGAGTCAGTTGGAGAGAACACACCAGAGGAAGAAACCATGGTGACAAATTTAGAGCTAGCTTTTGAGTAGAAGAGCAAGAGGAAGACAACCGGTTGCTCAGAGAAAGGATATCTCAAATGGAGAAACTCTTGGATGAAGTCCATGAGACAGCAGATACTGTGAAAGACAAGATAAAGCAGAAGGAAGAACAGAAGCCTAGGAAAAAGAAGAGGATTTGGAGGAGGAAGCTCCAATAGCCTTGATCCTATTTGTTGTAGAGGAACCATTCTTTTGACAGAATTTCTCCTAGCTCAAATCCCATTTGGTGAAAGTGAGTCAACGTTGGCCCTATAATATTTGTTATTCACATCATATCCACTGGATTAGGACTGGAATACCCTGAATAAGAATCCCTATACCCGAACTGTTTATGTGTTCATTTATACATAAGGCCCACCCACTGAGCATAAGCATCTTTAGTAACAAACATTTAATAATAAACAATGCCTTAAAATATTGAAAGCAGTCATCATAGAAGAAAAATTTCCACCGCATGCCTCATTATGAAATGTCTCAAGTAATCTCTTTTGTTGATTCTTATCAACACACTTCATAAATGTGCCATCTAGTCCTCTTTTATAAAGTGTTTCCTCCCAAATAACATACTTAGATACTTTCAACTTGAGATTCCTCTTTTGCTTGGGGGATAAGTTCTTTGAAAACTCTCCATAGGTAAGATAGTATGCAATGTTTGAGAACCACTCATCTTGAAGGTTGACCAACAACACCATGGGGATATCTTCATCATCTTTTTGAGATTGATTTTCAGCCATCAACTTACACAACTCCCTTCCTCGAATAAACTTGGTGGGCTTGATGTCTATACCATACTCCTGCACCTTAGCTTCCCATCGCCTTCTATTACAACCAACATCTTCTTGAGTGAGTACACTCTTGACAACAAGATCTTGTACATAAACAATTGAATGTGAGTGAAAAATATAGAGACAAAACTATTTGACTGCTTTAACTACAACAAATGCACGTTTCTCGATTTGAGAGTGATTAATTTCATGTTTCTTTAAAGGTACACTCATAAAGGAAATTGGTACTTGAAGATTTTGGTCATCAACTTGCAATAAGATGCTAGACATTGTATGATTAAAAGTGTAGCAATAAATACTGAAATATTTATTGAAGTCAGGATGGACTAATATTGGAGCATGAGCAATTGCTTCTTTAATTCCTTTGAAAGCTTTTTTTTCAGCTTCATTCCATTTAAAACTTCGCTTCTCCTTCATCATATCCATTATATGTTTAGTGATTTCAGAGTTGAGTACAAACTTTCTCAAAAAATTGACTTGCCCAAAAAAAATTTAACCCTGGCCCTATTTGAAGGTAGACTTAACTGCAAAATTTCCTTAACTCTCTCAAGGTCAATTCTAATTCCTTATTTTTATACTATATGCTTGAGTAACTTACCCTCAGTAACTCCAAAGTCTAATTTATTAGGATTCAAAGAGATGCCATGTTCCTTACACCTCTAGAGAACTCTCTCTATATCTTTCAAGTGATATTCTCTCCTCCTAAAAAACACTATAAAGTCATCTAGATAGACAACAATACTTTTATTCCTAAGATCACCAAATGACAAATCCATAGCTCTCTAGAAGGTAGCTCTATCATTAATGAGCCCAAAAGGCATACAATTGTAGGTGAAGGTCCCCTTAGAGTAGTGAACGTTGTTTTATGTCGATCCTCCCCTGAAACACTAATTTGATTGTATCCTAAGAAGCCATCCAACATGGACATCATTTTTTAACCCGCCACTATTTGGAGAATATGATCCATCATATGGAGTGGATAATTCTCCTTTAGGGATGCTTGATTGAGATTCCTAGAGTCCACACAAATCCTTATTTCCCCATTTTTCTTCCGGACTAGAACTATGTTGGCCACCTAAATTGAGTGATGGATTGGGTATATGATTATAGCCTTCAACATTTTGTCAATCTCCCTGAAAATAGCATCAATAACTTTGGGTTTATAATTTCTTTGTTTTTGCCTAAAAGAAACTATTCCTTCTTTCAATGGTATGTGATTCTTGAATTTTCCACCCATAAAGTTCTTTAAATCATTGTAATACCAGACAAAGAATTCCTTGTATTTAATTAGCAATGCCACCAATATTTTCTTTTCTTCAGGAGTACAACATTTCCCTATGTATACTAACTTTGGAGACTCAACATCTCCAAAATTCATAGCCTCATATTCCCTAGCATTACTCATGGATTCATTCATTTTCCTTTTAATTGCTTGATCATGTTTATCAAACAAATATTCCAAAGATACTAAACCCTTAGGAATCTTATTACCTTTTAACTAAACAATTCCATCCACCAAATCTTGTGCATCGTCCAGGAAAAATTCTTTACAATCATTAATGCTACCCTCAAAGAAGGCTTGAGCAAAGATTTCAACATTCTCTAAGAAGGCCTGAAGTTTCTTGTCACTTTCAAACACAAATTGAAAGAAATGAAAGACATGGCGTGTTGGACTCAATATTCTACAATAAATATCATCGCTGCTTCATGTTATAATATTTCATTACCCGTAGCAGGACCAATACCATCAACCCATGCATTATCCAAAATGATTCGAAGAAAAAGATTAAGATTTGAAGCCACCATCCCAGACCAAATCTCCTCACACATCAGGTGAGATACTATTACCTTACCAGTTGAATAAGTTTCTTACCATTCATAGAGGTTTTACATTTTTTAATAATGGAAAAGTTTCTTTTTAGCATGATAGTAATGATCCCGGAGAATCATTTTTTAATTTTATTCACCACCACACAAAATTTGTCAATTATCTTGAAAGAATCTGAAAAATTGGTTTAGTGACGGTACAAGGGATTTAAAACAATGTTAAATATTTTTCAACAGCACTTCTACGACATTTTTTGGCTATGAACAATTTTCCAGAATTTTAGCTTATTTGGTTTCTAGTTTTGGAGCCTGAGATACATAAGTTTGGCTTGATTAAAACAACATTTCTAGATAGTTATACAGTCTGCACTTTTCCCTATCAATTTTGGCTTTACAGAGTTGACAATGATTGGCATGCTAGATGAGTCGGCAACTAGTTGGCATTTGTTTGAATACAATGTGGAAACATATTAGCACTGGAAATTTTTACACTAACGATAGTAGTGCCAACCTAATAGGTTTGAACTTATGTGAAGCTCTTTTAAGTTTGAGAGTTAGTCTGGATCATTGAAAGCTTGTCAACCTATTTAAATTTTTTGAATTTGAATCTTACATAAGTTTGATTATTTGAAGACAATGGAAGTTACACTTGTACTTTTGAAAGATACGATAATTGGTTTCCTAATGATGTATAACGAAGAGAGATATAAGAGGATCTTTTTAGTTTTTAGAATTATGACATGTGGATAGTCAATTTATGAAATTGTTTGAAGTGTTAAAATTTTGTAAAGTCAGTATTAGTGGATCAGATGAAGAGTTTTGAGTTATATTCTAAAGAAATATGGAATTGTATTCCAATTATGATTGTAGTTGCATTTTGTAATAATTCAAATTGGCGGGTTATTTTGTCCAAGGTTATTTTGGTTGGGTTATTATGCCCTGTAACCATGTCTGGATGTTGTGTGTTAATAAAGAAACACTTTTGCATCTCCTCTAGAGGTCTTTTAGCAATATTGATTCTATTGGCCAGTCTATTAAATTTAGCCACAAATTCCCTCATAGGTTCATTTGCCTCTTTCTTTAACTGCATTAACTACGCTATTAGTGTGAGGTCACCATCTGCACTTTTGAACCTATTTTCAAACTTTGTTTTCATGGTGTCCCAATTATTGATAGAAGCATTGGGTAGATGATAAAATCATTCTCTGGTAGCATCTACAAGAGACTGGACACGAACAATTGAATCACCACATTGTTATACACCAAGCACGACACAAGCAATAAAGGAAGCATTTATATGTTCTTCAAGTGAGACCTTCCCATCACGTCTAAACTTTGGGAAATTCTTATTGGAACCCTTAGGAAAATCATTTAAATTAGCACCCAAAGATAGGGGGTCGATTGCTTCTCCCCATGGGATTGATGGTTGGTTAGCCATATTATGTGGAAAACTAATTGTCAAAGGAATAACAGTCTCGTGCAATATCAACACTTGACAAGTAGAAAAGTATAGGGGTGGTCTGGTTGGAGAAGGGGGTCTACTCCTGCCTTTATCCTTTCTTTTGGGAAGAGAAGAATAAGGAAAATTATCTTTCTGTAAAGATTCAAAGAAAGGGTTGACAATACCTTTATTCTTATCCCCTCTAGTGTATCTACGGGAATCCAGGATGAATTCTGAATTATTCAACAAATCCTAGATAAGACAACTCAAAATTATCTTTCGTTCAATTCCCCAATGAAGTCACCAAAAATCTATTGGCTAATAGATTGGGCACCTAGCAATTTTACCCTTGACTCTTAACCCTAAAAATGCAATTTTTACCATTAGCTTTGAGTTAATCGTTCTTTATGGAAAAAACTACTCTCTAAATTTTATAGAGGTATAGCTAATTCAAGTCGCCAAAATTTTTTTGGCTAACATATCTTGTTGGTCAACTAATTCAAAGGAATCCTGGTGCAGGAGCACCTGGGAAACATGGGTTTTCCTGAAGTCTAAAGGGAGTTCAAATTTTGTTGTGCTCTCTTGTGGTCATGTTGACCATTTAGCTAGTTTTTTTTGTTTTGAATAAAACTTGATCTATTATGATCAATGGATTGGGAGGTGTAAATCATGAATGGGTTTTGAAGCTCTAAGTTGTTTTGGTTACCAACCTAGTCAAAAGTTTGAAAACACAATGGGTTTTATAAATTGCATCATTAGGTCATCTATGGGCTCGACCCAAGCATCTAAATTGTTTTGATGGCCTGTTTAAGGAATTCCTCGACCATGAGATAGGGTTGGAGGCATTTTTGTTAGAGTGACATTTTGTAAAGCTGAAGGAAACAGCGTTTTGAGATATAGTTTCTTGTGTTTTGCATTTATATTGAGCTTTAATGGAGTGTCTCTGTTGTTTTTTTGGTTGTAGTATGTAGTATTAAAATTGAGCAAGCTTATTGTGCTATCTTTTTGTTTTTGTAAATCATATTCATCTTGTATTTGTAAATATTTATGTTTCCTGTGTTTTCTGGCCTGTAACAAGCAGTTTTGAGAGAATGGAGCCCTAGAGCACTCTCCCACCGTAAAAATTGTACGGACCTTTGGGATTTGTGTCTAGGCTCCCTTAGTGTAAGTATGGTAGTTAGTAGAGTTCGTGGCAGTGCAGGAGATGCTAGCAAAGCTTTGCCCTAGGCGAGCCAGTGCAGGTCCGGTTGGGGCAGACTTGGAGTAAAAGCCTCATATCTTGCAGGGGAATAAAGATCTTGGAGAAATTATTTTTGGAGAATTTTTTTGGTGGTCTTGGCTATGCATGGTGATCAGGAGGAGGTTTTATCAATTCATATGGTAGGAGAACTTCCTGACAGTCTGAAACAGCTTTGAAAAGCTTTAAAACCCTAGGTTTTGGGTCAATTTTGAGTGTGGACAGTGTACGGCCTGTATAGAGCTTAAAACCCTAAAAATCCTCAAGGTATAGGCATGAGAAACTCAAACCCTAAGAAAATTATCTTGTTCCTTTGGTGGGTTTAGAATAAAATTGCAGTTGACTCTGTTGACAAGCCTAATTGGGGCTCAAGGCTACTAGCCTTTCAAACCCTAGGTGTAAGTTGGGTGAGAGCGATGGAAAGAAGAAGTCTTGGGTGAACCTTCAAAACCATAGGAGGAAAGTTTGAGGCCTTTTAGGACACTTCTCCACCCCTACAAGAATCAAATTGAATGTTGTGGAAAGATTAACCTTTAGGAAGGATTAAGGGTTAAAGGAAGAATGGAGGAATTGCATCAAGGATAGCTTGATAGTTGAAAACTGACAAGGTAGAGAGGTTGGCCAGGAGAACCAGGGGAACCTAGTCAAGAAGGAGTTCATATAGGTTAAGGTGGAGCAGCAAGGCACCAAGGAGGTCTTCCAAGTGAGACCCAAAGCAGGAATCAGTGATTGATTCCTCCAACCCCACTCCCTATCAGATTGGTATCAGAGCAAGTTAAAGATTTGCGAAGCATCTTATATGTCAGATGGTGAGTCTAGTGATTCTTCCACCATGGTGACCAATGAAGAACTGGCTAAGATGGTTGAAGGACAAGAAGAAGACAATAGGCTATTGAGGGAAAGAATAGCCCAACTTGAGGCAGCAGTGAGGAGTGCACAGTTTGAGGGAAGAATACCAAAAGAAGAAGAGGTTGCCAAGGAAGATAAGACCCCTGAACCTGACCCTATTTTGAAGGAGGAGCCTTTCTTGAAGGCATTGAAAGCTTTGAGTGGGAAAGCACTTGAAGGTATACCACTTTTTAGTGGAAAGATGGAAGCTGACCTAGTCATGGATTGGATAGAAGGCATGGAAAATCATTTTGAGTGTGATGGAGTCACTGAAGCACAGAAGGTGAAGGTTGCTAAGTCAAGATTGAGAGGATCAGCCTTGACATGGTGGAAGTTCATTCAGACAGAGAGGGAAAAAGAAGGAAAACAACCCATATCAACTTGGAAAGGAATGGTTGCTAAGGTGAAAGAAGCCTACATGCCATATGACTATGAGATTCAATTGCACAAGAAGAGGAAAATTCTAAGGCAGAAAGACCAAGATGTGAACACTTATATTTAAGAGTTTCAAAAGCTTTGTATGAGGTCTAATGTGACAGAGGATGAGAGTCTCAAGGTGGCTAGGTACCTTAATGGTTTGAAGTGGAATATCCAAGAGGAGATGGCTCTTTTGAGTCTTAAAATAGTACATCAATGTTACCAATTGGCTATTGTATGCAACCTAAAATGGTCACCTAGACTTTGGGCCCCATTTATTTAATTTGTCAACATCAACTTTCTGAATCAATGATTGTCGCATTTTCAAATCAAATTTCTTAATCAATTCATAACTATTTCAAATGTTTCAATTTTCCTAAGGTTTGAATGCTTCATTAATTTTATTTAATCAAAGAAATAAATCCCTTTTAATAAATAAAATAATGTTATTTAATTGAAGTTAATATTACTTAAATAAAATGATGCTATTTAATTAAATCTATTTTTAATTAAATAATTTTATTTTATTTTATTAATATTCATTTCTAAATTACATAATCTTATTTTATTTTATTAAAAGAGATATTATCATCTTAAATTAAATAAAATAAATGAAATATCCTCTCAAGAATATCCGTGATGAAAAAAAGGGAAACAAATCAGTTAAAAGGGAAATAAACTAAAAAAAGAATTCCAATCAAGATTTGTTTCTATTTTTCTATTTATCCCACATTGTTTCTGAATTTGCCTTCAATTCTACTTTTGCCTATAAAATGAGCCCTCTCATTCTCATTTCAAGAAAGAATCACGAATTTTTACATCAGACTTATGCTGCAAATTTGAATTTTATCATTTGAGATTACATTAGTTTGATTATATAAGCATCTTATTTTTAGAGCATATAGTTTAATATTGCATTTTAGCTTAATCTTCATAGTAAATTAATTTGCAAAATAATTCATTTATGGCATTGCATGTAGATTAAGTTTCATTTCAATAAATTAGTTTGGTTTATTACATTTTACAGTCATTTAGATTAGTTTTCATTGTTGCATTGTAAGAACAGGATTCATGGAGATTGGCATTCTTGCTTCTCCTCTTTGAATCTCTCGTTCCGAGATTGTATTTGCAGGGGTAACAGGGTTAATCTGAGGGCCACAACATCAATCTCTGCTCTTCTCGGATAGAGAGCTGTGAATTGATTTGCAAGGACTCATTATTGAGTATCCTTGCATGCAAGGATTCACAGAAGTATAACATATTTTCAGTTAAACAGCTATCAAGATTGAGGAAAGGAACAAGAGGAAGCAAGATCAGACTTCTAAGGGTAGAGGAAAAGGCAGAGATCAAAGAGATCAAAGAGGACAGTGTGGTGGCTACCAAGGTAGAGGAAATGACCAAAGAAACCATGGAGAATCAAAACTCATTGAGCATGGAGGTGAAACATCTTCAAGAGGAGGATTTAACAGAGGAAGAGGAGCAGGCAAGAGTAATTCTTATTTTGCAAACATGAAGTGTTACCATTGCAATCAAATAGGTCACCCTGCTTATAGATGCCCGGAGAAATCTTCCTCATCAAGCAATGAAAAGAGAGTGGCTTATGCACAAGAGGACACCATGAGTCCTAAATCATCTGAGATCAGTCATATAGAATCAGAGGTAGGAGAGAATCTGATGTTTAACAGGGTTCTGATCAGATAGCCAGTCAAGGAGGAACCTAAACAAAGAAGAGCTCTTTTTAGAGTAAGTTCCAAGATACTTGGTAAAGTATGCAAGGTTATAGTAGACTCAGGTTCAACAGACAACATAATCTCAAAGGAGGCAGTAATGAAACTAAAATTAGAAAATTCACCTCATACTAACCCCTACAAGGTCACTTGGCTAAACAAGGGGCAGAGTGTTTTAGTTAATGAGCAAGTAACGGTGGAATTTTCTATTGGAGGATATAAAGATAAGTTGGTTTGTGATGTTTTACCCATGGATGCATGCCATTTACTACTGGGAAGACCATGGCAGTATGACATAAGTGTTAAGTATGATGGGAAAGAGAACACCATATCGTTCAAGAAGGATGGGAAGACTTTCAAGTTGCAGTCACTGTTAGAAGAAGATGGACAATCCAAGGCACCAAACATCATGTTGAGCAGTGGTAAGGAGATCCTTAAGAACCTACACCAAGGGAATGAAGGGTATGTGGTTGTGTTACAACCTAAAGAGGAAGATAAGGCTGAAAAGACAGTCCTACCAGGAGCAGTCCAAAAGTTGTTTGATAGGTACAAGAGTATAGTCAGTGATGGTACACCTGCAACCTTACCACCAAAGAGAGAAATAATTCATCAAATTGACTTCATACCTGGAGCCTCATTGCCTAACAAAGCAGCATACAAGCTTACACCAGATCAGAACCTAGAGGTAGCTAGGCAAGTGCAAGAATTATTGGATCAAGGATTGATTCAAAAGAGCATCAGCCCTTGTGCAGTACCAGTGGTTTTAGCAACCAAGAAAGGAGGTAAGTGGAGACTTTGTACTGATTCTAGGGCAATAAATAGGATCACCATTAGGTATAGGTTTCCTATTCCTAGAATTGAAGACCTAATGGATTGTCTTGGAGGTGCTCAGTTCTTCACAAAGTTGGATCTCAAGAGTGGATACCATCATATTAGAATTAAGGATGGTGATGAGTGGAAGACAACTTTTAAGACAAATGATGGGTTATATGAGTGGAAAGTGATGCCATTTGGCCTCTCAAATTCCCCTAGCACGTTCATGAGACTCATGAATGAAGTGCTTAAGGATTTCACAGGGATCTTTGTGGTAGTATATCTTGATGACATACTGATTTTCAGTAAGACAGCAAAAGAACACCTCAAGCATGTGGAGATGGTTCTTAAAAGGTTGCAAGAAGAGAAATTGGAAATCAATCTTGAGAAGTGTGAGTTCTTCAAGCAAGAGCTTGTGTATCTAGGTTTTGTAGTATCCAAAGGCTCATTAAAGATGGATCCAAGCAAGGTGGAAGCCATCCTAAACTGGCCTACACCAACCACAGCAACAAAGGTAAGGAGTTTTCATGGTTTGGCTCAATTCTATAGAAAATTCATAAGGAATTTTAGTGGTATATGTGCACCAATCCTAGATACTATCAAAGGTGGTTTGAAAAAAAAGTTTAAGTGGACTCAAGAGGCTGCTAAAGGGTTTGAAAAATTGAAACAAGAAGTGGCAACTCAACCTATTCTATTATTGCCTAGTTTTGACAAGTTGTTCACAGTTGAGTATGATGCAAGTGGAGTGGCAGTAGGTGGAGTGCTAAGTCAAGAGGGAAGGCCTATAGCATTATTTAGTGAAAATATCAATGAAGCCAAGAAAAAGTACTCTACCTATGATCTAGAGTTATATGCTTTAGTGCAGTCCCTTAGGAAGTGGGGGCATTATTTGTTACCCAAGGAGTTTGTGGTTTTTACTGACAATCAGGCACTTAGTTTTATCAACACTCAAGAGAATTTGAGTAATAGACATTTGAAATGGATGGAATACATCCAAGCTTTTACTTTTACCATCAAGAACAAGAACGGATAAATGAACAAGGTGGCAGATGCATTGAGCAGGAGATTGTTGGCAGTCCAAGAGATACAGATCAAGAGCATTGGCCTAGAGAGTTTCAAGGATCTATATGGGGAAGATGAAGACTTTTCAGAGGTCTATAAGGTATGTTCTAACTTTGAGAACCATTTCCATAGCCAATATTCTGAGTATACCTTGCAAAGTGGGTTGTTGTTTAAGGGAAATCAGTTGTGTGTTCCAAGAGGGTCAATGAGGGAAAATTTGATTCTGGAAAAGCATAATGGCAGTCTTAGTGGGAATTTTGGAATCAATAAGACTTTAGAGCTAGTACAAAGATTCTATTATTGGCCTAAGTTGGCAAGAGATGTTAGAAGGTATGTGGAACAGTGTGTTGTATGCATGAAAGCTAAGGGAGAAGCTAGCAATGCTGGTTTATATCAACCCCTGCCCATTCCTAACAGACCATGGGAGTGTGTGAGCATGGATTTTGTGGTAGGTCTTCCTAAGACCAAGACTGGTTTTGACAGTGTTTATGTTGTGGTAGACAAATTTAGCAAGATGAGTCATTTTATTCCCTGCAAAAATACTCATGATGCCAACTACATAGCTCATCTTTTCTTCAAGGAAGTTGTTAGGATCCATGGGCCACCTTTGAGCATTGTTTCAGATAGAGATGTGAAGTTCATGAGTCACTTTTGGAAGACTCTATGGAATAGATTGGGTACAAATCTGTCATTTGGATCAACTTACCATCCTCAGACCGATGGTCAAATAGAGGTGGTTAACAGAGTGTTGGGTAATCTTTTAAGGTGCCTAACCAAGGAATATGGACAGACATGGGATATGGTTATCTCCCAAGCTGAGTATGCTTATAATGACAGTGTCAATAGAACTACAGGGAAAAGTCATTTTGAGGTTGTGTATGGGATGCACCCAAGAGGCATTTGTGAACTCAGAGACCTTGGATCTATGGAGAATAGGAGTAGACATGTAGAGGACTTCACTCAGACCATGAAAGAGATTCAGGAGTAGGTCAAGAAAACAGTCACAGCAGCAACCCAAAAGTTGAAGGAGAAAGTTGATTTGTCAAGGAAGGATGTACAATTTGCAATAGGGGACTATGTTATGGTCCACCTTAACAAATCTAGATTGCAAAAGGGAATGTCAACCAAAATCCAGATGAAAAGAGTGGGACCATGCAAGGTGTTAGCCAAGTATGGACAGAATGCTTACAAGGTGGAATTACCAACAGACCTAGGCATATCTCTAGTGTTTAATGTGGCTGATCTGATCAAGTATAAGGGGACAGTCACTGACATGGATCAGAATAGCAAGGAGATATTCAAGGATGTTAGCAACATGACACTACCAACTCCAGACAAGCTACAAGCAGAGAAGATCTTGGAGTCAAGAGTGAAGAAGGCTACAAGGCACAAGGTGTACATGGAGCATCTTGTCAAATGGAAGAACAAGCATGAATCAGAAGCTACCTGGGTAGAAGAAGTAGACTTTAAGAAGCAAGGCATTGATATGTCTCTGATCTCTCCTAAAATTCCTTAGTTGTTTGTGTTGAGAGGGGGAGAATGGTGCAGGAGCACCTGGGAAACATGGGTTTTCCTGAAGTCTAAAGGGAGTTCAAATTTTGTTGTGTTCTCTTGTGGTCATGTTGACCATTTAGCTAGTTTTTGTTGTTTTGAATAAAAATTGATCTATTATGATCAATGGATTGGGAGGTGTAAATCATGAATGGGTTTTGAAGCTCTAAGTTGTTTTGGTTACCAACCTAGTCAAAAGTTTGAAAACACAATGGGTTTTATAAATTGCATCATTAGGTCATCTATGGGCTCGACCCAAGCATCTAAATTGTTTTTATGGCCTATTTAAGGCATGCCTCGACCATGAGATAGGGTTGGAGGCATTTTTGTTAGAGTGACATTTTGTAAACCTGAAGGAAACAGCGTTTTAAGATACAGTTTCCTGTGTTTTGCATTTATATTGAGCTTTAATGGAGTGTCTCTGCTGTTTTTTTGGTTGTAGTATGTAGTATTAACATTGAGCAAGCTTAGTGTGCTATCTTTTCATTTTTTAAAATCATATTCATCTTGTATTTGTAAATATTTATGTTTCATGTGTTTTTTGGCCTGTAGCAGGCAGTTTTGAGAGAATGGAGCCCTAGAGCACTCTCCTACCATACAAATTGTACGGCCCTTTGGGATTTGTGTCTAGGCTCCCTTAGTGTAAATATGGTAGTTAGTAGAGTTCGTGGCAGTGCAGGAGATGCTAGCAAAGCTTTTCCCTAGGCGAGCCAGTGCAGGTTCGGTTGGGGCAGACTTGGAGTAAAAGCCTCATATCTTGCAGGGGAATAAAGATCTTGGAGAAATTATTTTTGGAGAATTTTTTTGGTGGTCTTGGCTATGCATGGTGATTAGGAGGAGGTTTTATCAATTCATATGGTAGGAGAACTTCCTGACAGTCTGAAATAGCTTTGAAAGCTTTAAAACCCTAGGTTTTGGGTAAGTTTTGAGTGTGGATAGTGTACGGCCTGTACAGAGCTTAAAACCCTAAAAATCCTCAAGGTATAGGCATGAGAAACTCAGACCCTAAGCAAAGTACCTTGGTCCTTTGGTGGGTTTAGAAGAAAATTGCAGTTGACTCTGTTGACAGGCCTAATTGGGGCTCAAGGCTACTAGCCTTTCAAACCCTAGGTGTAAGTTGGGTGAGAGCGATGGAAAGAAGAAGTCTTGGGTGAACCTTCAAAACCCTAGGAGGAAATTTTGAGGCCTTTTAGGACACTTCTCCACCCCTGCAAGAATCAAATTGAATGTTGTGGAAAGATTAACCTTTAGGAAGGATTAAGGGTTAAAGGAAGAATGGAGGAATTGCATCAAGGATAGCTTGATAGTTGAAAACTGACAAGGTAGAGAGGTTGGCCAGGAGAACCAAGGGAACCTAGTCAAGAAGGAGTTCCTATAGGTTAAGGTGGAGCAGCAAGGCACCAAGGAGGTCTTCCAAGTTACCCAAGCTATAATCAATGATTGATTCCTCCAACCCCACTCCCTAACAAATCCCAAGCCTAATAAACTAAAAATTACATCCAGGCTATTAGAAGTTGATAAAACAAGAAATATTTGTGTGGAGGTTGCTCATCCCTCGGTGCAGAAGGAAGTTACCCAAGCTATAGCTAGTGATTTCAATGTCACAAGGGTAAACTTAGGACCATCTACAAGGGTGGAGATGTGCAAAACTTTCAAGTAACAGAATCCAGGTTGGTCGAACGCATTGCCAAAGACAAAAACAGAAAAGATGCGTTAAGAAGTCAAGTTAGAGTCTTGATTGAATTTTTGAAGTCTTTCTTTGACATCACTCCTCAGCCTGTCCCCCAAGTTGAAGTTGTATTTAACCCAACATCAACAGTTGGAAAAGAGGTGGTGAGTAGGATACAGGACTATAAGATATTTGGGAAAGCTATAGATGAATGGATTGAGAATATACTGGATAAAGGAAGTTAATTTATCTGAGATATGAAAAGGGTGCATCAAAGTGCATACCTTTTGAAAATAGAAGTAGAAAAGGATATCACCTCAACTAAAAATGAAGATACAACGTGGACTAATAGTTTGGGTAAACTTGGGGGAATGATAAACTTGGGACCTAACAAACTCGTTAATGAATAGATGTTTCCATATATTATTGATAGTCGTTGTATGATATGGAAAAGGAATGTCGAATAGAAGCATTGTGTAGTTAGGAAAAGTTTACAAGAGTTTGGAAAGATATTAATGGAGTGTAACACAATTACTGAAGAAATATGCAAGAATATTTCTACACTCGGTTTACCATCTTTGAGAAAGGAAGGAAGTGGTGATGAAGATGTAAAGGTTTTGAAGGAGAATTTTAAGAAGTTAATTGATGACATCATTAATACATGACCTTTCAATGTTGAAAGCCTCAAGAAATTCAATGGTGCTGATTTAGTCTTATTTCAATTTGTCGAAAGAGATGTTGCCTATGAGAAGAGGCTTGAAGTAGGACAAGACAATAGAACAGTATGGAAGCTTTGGGTTGGAAATGTCACCATTCCTCAACATAAGGAAATGTCACCTGTCCTAAAAGCTTTCTGAGCCTTCCAGAAGAAGACTGCCACATCATCAACCCAGTCAACTAATGAATTGGTTAATGAAGCGCCACCATCATGACTTTTCAGTTACCTTTTCGATTTTTTAGTTATTTGAGAAGACTTATTTTTAGTAGTTATCTTTAAAAGAAGTTGCGCTTATATATGCTTGTAACTAAAACAAAGGAACTCTCTTAGCATTTTTTATACTTAATTTCTGCATTTTCAATATAGCAAACAATATTGAAACCTCTAATCATTTGTGTACATTTGGTTTTGCGGAGATAATTGGAATATCTTGAATCTATGTGTTTGAGTTATTCTTTCTCAATTATAGTTCTTGTGTGAGTGTATGGTTGTTTTATCTCTATAATTGGTTTCATTCTTGGGTTATATTGAGTTGGAATATTTTTATCTACATGTTGCGCAGTGAACATTGGTCTTTGTGTTGGTGTCAATGATATCTCTTCTTTCATTGCATCTAATATTAGAAATTTTTCTAGTATTGGGTTATCCGCCTTTATTTCTTTCAGGTAAAAAGCTTGTAGTTGTTTTATTTTAAAGTTTTCTTGGGATCATATTGAAAATCTGAGAGGGAGTTGTACCTCTATAAAATTCAGAGAGTATTTGTTTCCCATAAAGAATGGTTAACTTATAGTTGTTGGTAACAATTGCACTTTTAGGGCTAAGAGTCAATAGCAGGACACTAAATGAGTAGAGGATGGGGAGGAGTTGGTGGTTTTTTTTAATGAGATCCCTTTTTTTATAATGATGAAGAAATCATGGTCACTCCTACATCAACAAAAGACTCATGGCAGCAAGGAAATATCGTATACCTCATTGAATTATTGATCCGTGAAGACAAGTATGAGGATGACGAAGCACAAGGAGCAAACTTTCAACCTCCAACCCATCTTAAGGAAGATGACATTATTCAGGTGTCTCAAAAGGAGCATGGGGATAGTATGGTTCTCAAGGATGAGGAGATGGATGCACATGAGTTTTTTGATCAAGTTGAATTAGATATCAAACTAGAATCTATGCTCTGGGAAGAAGACCTTTATTTTAATTCAAAATTTCAAGAAAATTTCCATGAAGAAAATATGTCTTATCATGTAGAAGAGTAAAGAGGAACTTGATGAAAACATTTTGTGGGATTATTTAGAAGAATTTTGTTTAAACCTTGGTGTTAAGAAGGAATCTCCTAAAAAAAAAAGTCACAAAATTTTGAACAAGAGAAGAAGGTGGTCATGTCTCCAAATGAATCGCAAGGATTAGACTATTCCAACCACTTGGATGATGGAGAAATAGAGCTTGAACATGGGATCAATATTAGTTGCTTGAACACTACCTTTTCACAAGGATGCCTTATCAAGAATCTAGATCAATTGTTGCCAATAAGACACTACAATTCATGCTTCCTCCTAATCATGAAATTGAACATTAAGAGGAACAAAGTAAGGTTTCCTATCTATTTCAAAGTAGTAGCATGAGCAGTCAATTTGAATGGGTAGGTGAGTTTTTTCCATTCTTCAAGAAGCATTTCAAGAGCATATTGGGCACATATCCTTACTTCATTTCTTCTTATTTTTCTATAAGAACATGAAGAATCCTAATTTAATTAGGAAAGGAATTTATTTTTCCAAGTGAGTCAATTGTTTTGCTTAAATAGTTCTACTATTGGCTTGTTTAGGTTAGGTTAGTTGTTTTGTTATTTTCCTCCAAGTGTAGCTTGCACATGTTTTTTTATTGTTTTATGGTTTTTTGAGACCAACCTATTTTATTTTTTTAATCATTGTGATTATGTGTCCAATGGATGCTTAAAGCTTTTGGATTTCATGTTTAGTAGGAAAAATCCTATAAAATTCATCAAAATGTTGACACTTTGTGCCCCAACCAATCTAAGAAATATGTGTGGTTCATCTTGACAATGTGCTTTTGGGTTATGGATTTTCATTTCCTTGTCCTTAGTCAGTTACCCAAATTTAAAAATCTTGAAATTGGTTGTGTGAGGGTTTCATAGGTTCCCATTTGTAAAATGCCCAAATGGGTATCTCTAATTCATATTTGAGGGAATTTATTATTTGGGTGTATTCTAGTGAAGTTATGAATGGTTGGAGCTTTTAGGTTAACAAGGAAATCCTTTGTTAGAGGTTCTTACCCCATCAAGAACTTTGTATGTGAAGTAAATTAGTGGTTCCTTAGGTACCATGAACCAAGGTTCCCAGTTCCTTGTTCCTTCCTAGGCCTAAGTCTTTGAAAATTTCAATTGAAGAAGATAAAAAATTAGTTGAAGGTTTCATAGGAACTAAGAACCTTTGGTTCCCAATTCCCATGGAACCCTCGACAACACTTTTGAGTGGAAAAAAAGAGAAAGATAAAATTGAAGGTTCTACATGAACCAAGAACCTTTGGTTTCCAATGCCCATGGAACCATCAACAAAAGAAAATGAAGATGGTTAGAGGTTCCATCAAAACCAGAAACCATTGGTTTCTAGTTCCCATGGAACCCCCAACAAAAGAAAGATCAAAATCAAAGGTTCCATAGGAATTGGAAACCAATGGTTCCTAGTTCCCATGAAACCCCTGACAAGGATTTCCAGATGGGCATAGTGAAAGTCAAAGGTTCCATAAGAACCAAAAATCATTAGTTCCTAGTTCTTGTGGAAACCCCAAAAAATGTTCTCAAGGGTAGGAGAAACAAAGTAACAAAAGTGATTAGAGGTTCCTTTGGTTCTGGGAACCAAAGGAACCCCTGACAAGGTTCCCAAGGTGTTGTGAACCCCCAACAAAGGTTCCAAGGAAATCAAATGAAAAAATTCAGAGGTCCCATAGGTTCCATGAACCTATGGAACCTTTCAAGGTTCTTAAGTCCTCACCAAGCCTTGATGACTAAGAACACAATAGAAATCAAAGGTTAGAAGGTTCTTGGCAACTAGGAACCAAGGTTCCCATTCCTAGTTCCTACCTTCTTCCTAAGAAAGAATGGAACCCGCCTAACAATAAGGAACGGGACAAGGAAAAGGAAGCGTTGGAGCTTCCCATAGTTCCTAAAACCATTGGAACCTACAGCAAGGTTCTCAAGGTGTTGGGAACACCTGACAAGGGAAAATGAATACATCATGGAAAATAAAAGAAAGATTTGGGAGGGTTTGTGGGAACTCAAAACTGATGGCTCAATTTCCTATTTCCAACCTATGCCTCAACATAATTTCAAAGATGTCAAAGGAGAGGCTAGAGAGCATGGAAGATAAAGAACATGTCAAGAGATGAAGTCATGTTATATTCAACATCTACCTTCTCTACAAACACCATCAACACTCAACAACACCTCCAACTACCCATATTTTGTGTCATAGGGACTTCATAAGGTATTTTAATGTATTTTGGCACAATTTTTTAGGAGAAGACAACACCCATGCTTCATTCATTGTTGCAGACCCACTTTCTATCAAGCAACCACTCCTAGGCCATGATTTTAATGCTTCATAGGGGCTTTTTCACTTCATCCTCAAAATAATCAATGCAGGAGTATGGTCAAGGTGTTAAAATATTCTCTACACCTTCAACTCAATATTTTATGCACATTTTTGGAAATATTGAAGTTGTATTCATTGTCAAAGATTGTTGTCATTGATGTCAAAGACATATGAGAGATTGTTGTTGAGAAACAGGAATACATTCAAGACATTGTGCATTGAATAAGATGGAGAAATCATTGATGATTATTTGTTGAGTTTAATTCTTTATTGGGTCAAATGTAATGCATCAAATAAAAGAAACCATTTGGAGTGAAAGTTGTAATCATTAAATGCAAGGGCAGTGACTACGATTAAAAGGCAGTAGATATAATGAGCAAAGATGTTATAAAGACTTACCATGATATATTTTGAAGGATGGTTGATCTACTCATATGCCTAGCACCTCACCTTGAGATGATCAAAATCAAAACTAAATGATGGCCTAATTATTCCTTAAATGATGCGCCCAAGATAGTGTTGAAGTTTAAAAAATAATTAAAATATAATCAAAGGTAGTTGACCCTCATAACAAGTCATCTATTTTATTTGAGTCACCTCCATTCACAAAGAGGTATGATGGGTATATAAGTAATAAGAATTGGAGATAAAGAAAGGATGTAAAAACAATAAAAATAATTCACAAGAAAATAGATAAGTTGTTGAAATAGATCTGGTAAAGAAGATATAAGCATGGAGAATATAAATAATGTTGTAGATTGTTGAAGATTTATGAGTAGAGTTAAAAGGCGATTTATGATAAAAGTTAATAGAGATTTATGAGTAGAGTTAAAAGGAGATTTATGAGCAAAGTCAACAGAGATTTATGAGAAGATTTTAAAGGATATTTATGAGAAAAGTCAATAAGGATTTATGAGCAAAGTTAAAAGGAGATGTATGAGCAAAGTCAACAGAGATTTATGAGCACATTTAAAAGAATATTTATGAGAAAAGTTAACAAATATTTATGAACAAAGTGAATAGATATTTATGAGAATATCTAAGAGAGATTTATGATCTAAAATTCATTGATGTCATTGAACAGATTTTGAAAGCAATTTAATTGGTCTTCATTGATTAAATAAACGAATACAAATACTTTGTTTCTTGAAGACGTTGGTGCCCCATATTGGTGAGGTTGGTGCTTCATATCAAAGAGATTGGTCTCTTGTTGAGTTGGTGCTCAATTGTGTGGATTGGTGTCTCCAGTGGATTGGTGCTCAATTATGGGGATTGGTGTCTCCAGTGGGTTGGTGCTTAGTTGTGGGGATTGGTGTCTCCAGTGGGTTGATGCTCACAAATTGTGTAAAAGGGGATTTACGTCTCTTGTAAGTTTGTTCCTATAAAGATTGTACGATATTTTAATATCAAGCAATATTTTTCCATGGTTTTCCCCATAAGGGTTCCCCCATAAATTATGTGTTCTTCTTGTGTTACATAATTGTTAGATCTTATGTGAATGATATTGTGCAACTAATATTATTCTGGTTAGTTTAAAAAATTAAAATATTGTAGTATAATGATTCACCCCCCCTCTCAGTATAATCATGTGTTCATCACATATGTCAAATTATGGAAAATCCATGGCTAGGGTTTCTCCCCCTGTCGCATCCTCTCTCTTACACTATTCTAAGGAATAAAAGACATTTTTGTTTTTATTTTTAAGGGATTATTTCCTTTGTTTTCTTCTTAAGATATGTACAACTTTGCAACTCCACTTTTGTAAAGTAGGCTCTACACTTTCAAATCAATAAACTACTATTTCACCTCTTTTCACTTTTGATGTGTTGTGTGAAACCATTTTACCTTCACTTTTGAATGAACACTTTGTAATGTCACAAAATTGCAACTAGGGGAAATTTCACATTTTAGCACTTTGCCTAGCATTTATTGCACCTAAACACATTTGTGATAAGAGCCTCATGGTTCAAAATTCACGATTCCAATTCCATGAGGTCCAACGATGAAGCGACGACAATCCATTGTCCTGTTTTTCAAAAACTAACGTTTTGGATGCTTGCGTCGTGCATTGACATCTGTGCGACGCACTAGGGTCCTGACAGTTTTTCAAGTTTAAAACGTGGAATCTTAGAATCTTGACTCAGGACACGCATCTTTGCAGTCAAATTCTTGAGTGTAATGGATCCTTCCACCCTTGCATGCAACAAAACTCCCTTTTGCTCTCATTTTTGGGGGTTCTCTCATTCGATCACTTATCTTCTTAATCTCAACCTCTACTACTCTTTGCAATAGCACTTCTACGAGCGAAGCTCTGTCGGATTGAGGTCCTTCCAATAGCCAAAGCTCTCTAGCAAGAATTCAACGATGCATCTGTGTGTTCAAGAGGGGGTCGAGGACTATTGGTAATGCTCTCTTGCTTTTATATATTTATGAATAGATTCGGTCATTTTGTTCATTTGCTATTTCATGGTGTGGGTTCTCCTCCTCAAGAGGGGATTGTTTTCACCACTCCTTTTTGTCTATTTCATTTACTCTCTCTATCTATTTGGCTATCCGTGGAGGTGGGAACACCAAAATGGGGGTTTGACTGCAGCAAGCCCTGAAACAACCCCAATATTTTTTCCCATTCATTTTGTGTGCAGGGTAGCTTGGAAGAATATTTCTAACACATAGCCATTTGTAAGTCTTCTCCTAGCTCTCCCTTGTACTTTATCTAGTTTTCTTCTTTTTATTTATTTATTTTACCAAACAGACCTCAGAACGGGGCTAGAGAGTGAGGTTTTAGTTATTTTGTCCAGGTTTTGAGTTCTCTATTTCCCTGGGATGCTAGCGCATCCTTTGAACTCTAGCACACCACACTGGCATCCTAATTTTGCATTGTAGTCTATTGGCCAAGAGCTCCTCCTTTTGAGGCAGAGATCTTGAAACCTTGCTCCCTCGAATTCTGAAGCAGTATCTTGTGATAGTTATTTTGTGTATAGTTTCTTTGCAATTTCTTCATTCAGCAACATTTTAGGTGGTTAAGGGAATTTTACTCCCTAGGATTCTGTTGAGAATGAAGAGACTCATGAGCAGTGAATCACCCTTATCTCACATTTTGGTGAACCCGGCGTGAATATGTTGGATCTTTTTCTAGAATTTTTTAATGTTTATGATGATGCTTTCTCTAAGGAAGATTTCAATATCTTGGATGATGCTCTAGATGATTTTTTAGAAGCATCTTCCTCTACTTGTAGATCTTCTTAACAAACTTCTTCACAAGTTGAACAGTCGGTGAACGTTGTTGTAGTCTCCATGGCTTCTCCAAGTCCTAAGAGACTCATTGTTTACTTGACTCCGGCTAGCCCCTCTCCTAAGAGGATTCTTTATATTTGTGGAATTCCATATCACAATGATTCACCAGATTTATATTCAAGGTTTGTAAAAGCTATAGATTCTACTGCTTATAATGTTGTTGTGCACGCGTATAATACAAGAAGAAATATGCAGAATTTGGATCAACAACCTTATGTTCATACACCTCAACCTACTCAAGTTCCTACTTCTTTAAAACCTTCTCAACCAAGTCTTCCTTCAGCACCTAAACCTACAACTAAAGCACCTGGAGATTATGATCTTGTTGAGCAGCTTTGTGTTACTCCAACTAAGATCTCGCTTTAGGATTTGCTTCAGACTGCTCTGATTTATCAAGGTATGCTTCAAGAAGCCTTGTAGAAGATCATCTTGCTTTCCTCTACTAGGCTAATGGATTTAATGCATTAATGGCTCATATTTGTGTGGATTCACTTAATATCATGTTCTATCCGTAGGAACTTCCGCCCCTGGATGTGCAGAAGCAAGGGGACCCTTTAATGATTATAGTTAATGTTAACACTATTGGTATTAGACGTACCCTTGTTGACACCAATTTAGCCCTCAATGTTTGTGGTATAGATCTACTACCTAATATTAAATTTGATTCTTTTTCCTTAGTTTCTACTTCCCTGTACATTCATGGGTTTGATAATGTTGGTCAACAAGCCCTAGGCATGATAATCTTGCCTTTGCGGTTAGGCCCTGTTACTTTACCCACCTTGGTTTACGTGATTTCTAGCCCCTTACCTTACAATCTTCTTCTGGGGAGACCCTAGATTCATACTATGGGTGTTGTAATTTCCACCCTACATCGTTCTCTAAAGTTTGTTGCGAATAATTGAGTGGTCACGGTCAAAGCCAATCTAGAAGTTGTTCACCTTTGTGAACTAGCGGTTGTTGGTTAGGCTTTGGTTGTTTCCACTCTTAAGAATTGTATTCCATCTCTAACCTATGATGTGATGACATGTTCCTTGGTGATATCCTCTGTGGAGGTTGTCCCTAAAGTGAACATCACTAAACAGGAGAAGCCTAATGCAGAAAGTCCTAAGTCTTCCCCCTCTACCTCTTCTTCTGAATCAAATGCATTCCTCGATGATGATTGGGGATCCTTAGAATTATTCAAATTTTTCATTGGTGAATACAAAGTGAATCCCATTCATCTTAAACTTCTGATAACCTCAAACACCTCTTTTAAGGAGATGGATCAGACTCCTGTGGAGAAGGAAACCTGCGATCCCATTCAGGAAACTAGTCATTCCCCTACCAAGGAGGATGAACCTACTCCTACTAAGCAGGTTAACATTTAAAAATCAAATAAAGGAGACGGTTGTGGCCTTACAGATGCATTTGATGTCCATTGGTGGAACGATGCTCTCTACGTGGAACCACCACCTTTTGAAGCCTTGCAAACGTGCTATGGTCCTGGATATAGGCTTGTTTCTCAATATGGTTATGGGTGTAAGGGCCTTGGACTTATTGAGCAAGGAATTTAGGCCCATATTCAGTTTAAGCCTCACAAGCGTTATCTAGGTTTGGGATGCCCTATTAAACAATCTAAGCAAAAACCTTGGTGGAGTGTTAACATGATTTCAGTTGAACCTCTTAACCTGGTCCATCCTGAATTGATAGAGGATGGGGAAGAGGCCGAAGAAGTCAACTTAGATGTTTTCTCCTCAGAGGAAGCACTAGAATAAGTCTTAGGCACCTACTCCCACTTTCCCTCTCACCATAAATGATGATTCTCGTATTGTCTAAGTAAGCAGGCATACTTTGGAAATTTGTATTGAATATGGATGAGGAGGCCCCTCTATCGAACATAGATGATGGTGTCCCAATACCAAATCCTAAAAACCATAGTCCCCTCCTCAAGGGGGATACTGCTAAGGTTTTCATGGATCCTAAATCTTCTAACGAGGTGATTAAGATCAAAAAGTGCCTTTCTTTTGAAGAAGCTAAGGAGCACTTCGATCTCTTACACTCTAATCTTGGTAGTTTTGCTTGGCCATATGAGGACATGCCTGATATTGATGAGTCTTTAGTGGTTCACAATATTTTCTTAAGTCCCAATGCCAAGCTTGTTAAGCAAAAAATCTGAAAGATCAATCCCAAGGTTGCATTGTTGGTTAAGACCAAGATAGAGAGTTGTTAAAAGCAAGCTTTATCTATCCAATTGACTACTCGCCTTGGATTTTGAATATTGTTGTCGTTAGTAAGCTCAATGGCCATATTTGTATATGCATTGACTTTCGTGATCTCAATAAGGCTTCTCTCAAAAATTATTTTGCATTACCTAATATTGATATGATTGTAGACTCAACTACGGTCCATTCCGTGTTATCCTTCATGGATGGCTTATTGGGCTATAATCAGATTTGTATTAACCCAAAAGATTAGTATAAGACAACCTTCACTACCCCTTGGGGTACCTTTTGTTACGTGTTCATACCATTTGGGTTAAAGAATGCAGGAGAAACTTACCAACGGGAAATGACCTTAATCTTCCTTGATTTCATTCATAAAATCCTAGAGGACTACGTTGATGATATCTTGGAAAAATCCATAACCCGTCAAGATAACGTAGGCTACGAATATATAATATGAAGCTTAATCCTCTTAAGTGTTTCTTCGATATAGATGCGGGAAAACTTTTTGGATTCATAGTTTCTCATCATGGAATTGAAGTTGACATGAATAAAATCGATGCAATTGTTAACATGCCTCCACCTAGGAACATTACTAAGTTATAGATTATACAAGGGAAGATTCAGGAAATTCGTAGATTTATATCTCAATTTTTCAATCATACCCTTCCTTTCACTCAGTTATTAAAGAAGGTTGTTCGCTTTATATGGGATGAGGAGTGCCAGAAAGCTTTTGGCCAATCCTCCCATATTAATGTCGGCTATGTAGGATAGACCCTTCTTGATTTACCTTGCCACATCACTATACGCCTTGGCAGCTTTGCTTGCTTAGTATGATGACGTCGGGAAAGAAAGAGCGGTCTACTACATTAGTCATGTCCTCATTGATTATGAAACTCGTTATTCTTCCATGGAGAAATAATGTCTTGCTAGATCATTTTTGCAATGCAGAAGTTAAGGCATTACCTTCTTCATGTTGAGATGCATGTTATTGTGAAAAGTGATATCCTAAAGCACTTGTTTTCTAGTTCCAATCTTGTTGGGAGGTTAGCGAAGTGGGTAGTGTTTCTTTCTGAGTTCAACATAAAGTTTGTTACTCAAAAATCAATAAAAGTTCAAATGATTTCCAACCAATTGGAAGACGCTCCCTCATCCCGCTCCTTCTTGGGTTTGGACTTGTTCCCCAACAAGGGAATTTTCACAATTAATCATGATCTTGTGTGGAAGATGTATTTCGATGGGTCAAGATGTCAAACTGGCTCTGGAGTGAGCGTAGTTCCTATCTTGCATGAAGGTAAGTTAGTCCCTCTCTCCTTTCAATTGGAATTTACTTGCACCAACAACATCACTAAGTATGAAGCCCTTATTTTCATCTTACATGTCATGATCGCATTAAAAATAAAACATCTCTATATACATGGTGACTTCAAGCTTATTGAGAATCAAATTATGGGAACCTATCAAGCTAAGCAAAGTAAGTTGTCCCAGTATCAAGATCTTGCTTTATCCTTCCTTAATCGATTCTCCTCTTTCACAATAGACAGTGTCCCTAGGAGAGAAAACTAACATGTGGATGCCATAGCGAGCGATGCCTCCCCGGTACCTTCGGATAGGGAGACGAAATAATATCACTTTGTGGTTCATATTCTTTGGTCTCCTGCTATTTTCAATCAACTTGAATCTGATGCTCTCGTGTGTTCTCACATAGACTCGGGGGAATGGTATTCCAACATCCACAACTATCTGAAGACTGGAAATTTTTTCGACGATGCGATGAAAAATGATCACACTCATATACGAAAGCTTTCAATCTGTTATGTTGTTTTGTCATATGTTCTTTATTGAAAATCTTACAATGGTCTACTTCTTCAATGTCTCACTAAAGCGGAAATACCCCCTGCCCTTAAGGAATCACATTCAAGTTCCAGGGATGGACACTTTGGTGGTAAATCCTTGGTGCAAAAATTGATTCACATGGGATACTTTTGGCAAATGATGGAACAAGATTCCTTCGATTTTGTTAAGAAGTGCCCGCAATTTCAACAACATAGTCACCTTATTCATGCTCTTGCACAAGAGTCACAAAATTAGACCTCTCCTTGGTCATTCGCAAAATGGGGGTTGGATATTATTGGAAAGATATCACCTCCTTCTTCTAAAGGACATGTCTTCATCATCACTACTATTGATTACTTCACGAAGTGGGTTGAAGTTGTCCGGCTTCGATCCACAACCATTGAAACTATCTATAGAAAATAACATCATTGCTTGCTTTAGATTTCCTTCCACCTTAGTTTCCAATAATGGTATGCCATTTAAGAACAAGGAAGTGAATCAATTTCTGGAGAAGTTTCATATTCAACATAGATTCTATACACCATATTATCCTCAATCAAATGGCCAAGAAGAAGAGTCTAATAAGACTCTTGAGCTCATTCTTCATAAAACAGTAAATAAACATGGTAAGGATTGGAACATTCAATTGACATACGCTTTGTGGGCCTATCACACGAGTGTTCGTACGATGACAAGAACAACTCCTTACAACCTTGTGTACAGCATTGAAACTATCATGCCTTTGGAGTTGGAAATTTCATCTTTGCAATGGGTTTCCCTTAAAGGGTTAATTGATGATGAAACTTATTGATCTAATCATTTGCATTAGCTTGAGATGCTCAATGAGCACCGATTACAGGCCCTCGACCATCTTAAATCTTATCAACGATTGTTATCTAAACAATATAATCAAGGTGTTCTTCCCATAAATTTCAAGGTAGGTGACCTAGTTCTCTACGAGAACCAGAGAAATGTAAATGTGTCACTTGATTAAAAGGGGAAGTTCAACCCTAATTGGTTAGGCCCTTACATTGTCATCTTTGTGTATGGTTTTGGTACATATGGATTGTCATCTATGGATGGGACACCTCTAAAAGAACCTATTAATGATATGCATCTTCACCGATACTATGCGTATTGTCTATGTGTCATATGTGCAATGTTCACTCTTCAAGGGTTGTAGCATTGCATGTTTTGACATTCCTTCATTAACACATTATGAAATTTTCTTCATTAACACATTATGAAATTTTTTGTGTTATGATGCAACCATGTGTGTGTGTGTGTGAGATACATACATACGTGTGTCTTACTATGCTATATATCCATGCATTACATTACATTTTTTGGTTAGGAAATTATATGATCATTGTATTAAGTTAACATGCATCCATGTGTGTTTATTAAATCATGATAGCATCTAATTTAACATGCATTGATGCATATAATATCCATTGCATCCACATACATGAAAGAAAGGAACATATACATCAAATGAAGACCACGATATCAAAATCGGTATCTCATGTATATAGATAAATATCAATGTCATGTACATGTATTTTGCCACAGTCATCAAAAATTGAGTGGTTATTGTATATATGTATCAGTGTCTATACATCAAAATGATCTACAAAAAATATAACTCTACAAAAATGATATACAAAATGGTTGGCTAAACCCTAAGCATATGGCTCCCTGAGCCCTCTAGCTCTAGCAGTTGTGGTTGTGGTCAGGGTTGAATGGTAGACGCAGAGTGGGCCCTCTGCGACTAGGAAACAAACATTGTTGCACAAAATCCTCTAATCCCTCCCTGGAGGGAAGCTATTTGGATCTCTATCGCTCTGAGCGCATCCTGGATTCGTTGATCCCTTATGGGCTACTCGACGAGGACATCAAGCTAGATTTGAAGAGCATCACATGCCTGCTCAGTACCATCTTCCCTCATCACAATCAAATCTCGCTCGACGAAGGCAACCTGGAGCTCTGTTGACACCCTGGTCCCTCTGTCCTCAGGTAGTAGTGGCATCAGCTATCCTTTGCACCACCTCCACTCATGCCTCCTTATACACTATCCTCAAGCGGACCACCAACTCCAAAAGTGGGGCATGTCAACCTACTGAGACTGGTCGGTAGGATTCAAGGACGGGACCCTAGACTGGCACAACAAGGGCCACCTCTGATATGCACCAGGCAAAGAGCCCAGTCCATCCTTATGTGTCCACTGCAACCACAAAGAGAAGAGATATATCAGTATCATGATATGTATAGATATAAAACTAAAGAAAAACATATATACATGGGATGAAAACTAGAAGTACTGAAAGGAAATGACATAATTTAACTGCTATACTTGGGTCCACTAGCTGCTAGTGCGGATCAAGGGGTGATGTGATGTTGGGACCAACCCCACCTGCATCTGGTGCTGCTCCTAACACTCCTAGAGCTTCCACAGGTTCGGTGACAAGATTTGGTGACGCAAAAGAAACGAGGACTACAGGTGGGGGAGAAGACATCCTATGTCTCTGCCTTGGCCTCTCCTCTGCTACCACAACCTCCTCCTCGCCCTCCTACTATTTTTTCTCTCCACCTCCATGTGCCCACCTCCACCTCACCCTTGGTGGTGCCTCTCCCTATAGGCCGAGATCCCCCTAGGGGCATCTGCCGAAAAAAGGGAGCAGGACCGTGCGCCTGCCACCAGGCCAGGAAGCCTCTCGCCACACTGACATTGTCGACCGATTGCATCTATGGTAGGTCTTGATCATCAACATCGTCATCAGAAATGGTGATGTTGGCAATGGTGGGCCGCCAATGATCTCCCGGCCAAGTGGCACTCCTCATGGCCCATGCATAAGATGGGACCATGGGAGGAATAGTCTGATTGTGACCATGTTGCCGCATGACCCAGGTCCAGTAGTAGGGCATAATAACAATATTTGTGCGACCTAGGAGAAAATGGTGGTGTTGCAGGTTCCTTAAGAACCTACCATCATCTACCCACCTGAAAAAATGATGGGGCCGCCATCTGACCTAGTTGGGTTGTAGGGTGTCAAACTGTAGCCACTAGAACTACAGGTCATTATGCCTCCACTATCAAATCAGCTTGTACTAGTGCACCATGGGCATTGAATAATCTTAGGCCCAAGGTTATCCTCGAGTTGTGTGTATGTAATTTGGATGAAGGCCCACACCTGCAGTAGGGTGCATGCTGTCAGGATCCAAAACTCATAATGCACATACCTGCCCCCATGCAGGTGAGAGCCTCATCCATCTATCATGACTCAAGTGGCCACAATGATCACCAAAACTCAACATAATAGGGGCACAACACCACGCCCCTGCTCGGACTAGTGCATGTAAATATGATTGATGTCGTCACTGCCATCAATGCGGTCCGAGCAGTATGTGACCTCGTGTCATTCTTGCACTAAGCGTGTGTCATTTATCATGACCTGCCACCCACAGATGGGAAGGCCGAGAATGCGATAGACATCCTTGAGCGTGATGGTCATCTCACCCATTGGGAGGTGAAAGGTCAAGGTGGTTGAATCCCATCACTCCATCAATGCCATCAACATACGATCATGGTAAAGCATCTCTGGCATCTGATAAACTTGCCAGAGGCCCGCCCACCATAGAAGCATCTCCTCTGCATCTGATAGTCACTAATGTTGGTCCCAAACAAGGTGAAGCACCCACCCATTGAGATGCTCCCTCATCTCTGGATAATCCTACAAAAGGAAAAAAGATTGAAGTCAGAATATCCGATAAGCAAAAAATTATATGAAAATCCACTAAATAGGGGCCTCTGAGATGCGTGTGCACTGCGCGAACGTCTGTGCATCGTGTAAGCATCTGAGACCGCCATTAAAGCTGGTGAGATGCCAGCACATGCTGAGGTCCCCAGCGCACAGGCAGGATGCCAGCACGTGAGGACACAAGTGCGCCATCTGGATGTCTGCGCTCTAAATCTTTTAAAAATTCATAGACAATCTTTAAAAAATGTTGTGTGGTCGATTTTGTGAGCATTAAATATGTAAAAACAAATGAATCAAACACACCAATAAGACATTATATCAAAATAGAATATTAAAGTAAAAAATATTGCAAACTCAGTATCATGTTATCGATGTCATCCTATCATCCTATATCTTCAGTATTTTCATTGATTCCAGCTGGCCCTCAGATTGTATGCTAGGCTCAATGAACAATCCTCCTAAAGAACGAGATTGAATATGAAATGCATGTAATGCTTAAGCTAAGACATGATTGCTCTAAAGCTAAACGTGATTGCTGAAAATGAAAGACTATGATGATGCTATGAATAATGAAAACTATAATGCTATAGTACTAGAATGAAATTAATCTCTAATTACTCTAATATGTGTTGTGTGTAACCTTTGCTTGGATTGGCTGTGCTATTTATAGAGTTTACCAAAAGCTTCTGATTGGTTGATATGATCAACGATTGTGAAAATTCCTGGCAGATCGAACGGTTGAGGATGGATAAGACTGAAGAAAAATAGAAGAAAGCAGAAAGCAAGATTTGTTTTCTTTTTTTGTGAAAGGGGTAAGATAAGATGATAAAGATGATTTGTTAAAAATCATCTTTTTGTGAGATTATGGAAAGATTTTGAAGAAGATAAATAATGAATTATAAAATTCAATTATTTATTTATGGGTGACACAGAGATTCTTCTTAAAATAGAATATTTACCCTAGATTTGAAGAATAATGGAAGATTTCATAGATATGGAAGATATTCAATTAAATAAAGATATTTAATTAAAATTTTAACAAATGGTATGTAAATGAAATTAATTAAATGAGATATTTAATTAACTAGAAGAAAGATTTGAAAAGAAATAATTAAATTTAATTAAATCCAAAAAGACTTAATTAAATTCAAAAAGTGATAATTAATATAAATAAATAAAGTGTATTTATTTAATTAATTAAGTGGACATATGAATGTGAAATAATTAAATAAAAATCAATTTATTTAATCATGATAGAAGAATAATTTGAATGAACAATATAATTAAATTAATTAAATTTAATCATATGTAGAAGACTTTAGAGAATTTAAATAAATAATAAATATTTAATTAAATGCCAGGATTAATCAGATATGACCAATTTTATGCATCTACATTTTTCCCCTCTTTGAAGTAATGTGTGAAACGTATTGCTTCAAAGAAAATATTCCTGCTTTCAAAATTTGTTGTGTTTGACTTTGCCCCTTTTTCTGAAAAATGTGCCCCTGACCTGATTCTGATATGTTTTCGATCGAGAAAAAATGCTGCTAGTGTTAATGATGCCCCCTCGAGAGATAAATCACTGATGATGAAGGTGTGTGGATAATGTTGGAAAAATGTGATTTGATGAGGATATTTGGATTTTGATTTGAATTCAGTGATTTAGCTCTTGAAAAATGATGTATAAGGATGTCCCAGTGTAAAAATAAAGTCAAAGTTAGATAAAAAGATAAAAATGTCACAAAACTCACCTTTAGTTGACCTTTTAAAAGGTAAAAAAGAAGAAAAGGACAAATCATTTGCACTTTTTGACTTTGAGAATCCTATAGCTCTAATAGTGACCTGGAAAAATGGAGATTTTGTATCACCGTCATAGATTCGAGCGGGCCTGCCGATACCAGAGACCAATTGCGTATGGACCACCGGTGAGTCAATCCAACTTCTTATGCTTTCAATTTTTTCCGTTTGGAGTAAAAAAAATTTGTTTTCTGCAAATTTTAGGTTTTAAAATTATGTTTTAGTGCTTTTAGAAAAGTTTTAGCGCTTTCGATAAATAGAGTAGCGCATATAGGATAGATTTAGCATGTTTAGCGTAGAAACCAGTTTAGCGCATTCGATAAAAAGAGTAGCACATATAGGATAGATTTAGCATGTTTAGTGTAGAAACCAGTTTAGCGCATTCGATAAAAAGAGCAGCGCATATAGGATGTCATAGAAAAATTAGGGATTTAGCGCATCTAGGAAAAACTTTAGCGCATGCAGGGTTATCGCGCATCCAAGAAATGAAGTGGCGCTTAGGTTTAGAGTTTTAGTGCTTAGAGGGAAATAGCGCATAGAGGAAATTTTTGAGCGCATCCAGGGAAAAGAACAACGCATTTGGGTTTTAGCACATCCAGGATACAGAATAGCGCATATGAGTTTTAGTGCATAGAAGCCCCAGATTAGTGCATCTAGTAAAAAAAACATAATGTGTGATTTGATGAAATTGATGAAAAAATGATGATGTATATTGCTTCCTTGGTCAATAGATAGAGAAATTATCTTGTCATCATGTTGATATGGATAGAAAATCTGATAAATAATTGATAACTTTGTTTCCAAAATAGAAATCAAAGAGTAGATAGCTGATAACTTTGTTTCCCCTGTATGAAAAACAAAGAGTAGATGATTGATAGGACTTCTAATAAATTTGTTTTCTGCGATAGAAAACAAATAGTAGATGATTGATTGAAAACATATTTGCATTCGTGATTGAAATACAAATAAGATGATGTTCTGATTGTTGATAAATTTGCATTCTTGAAAAAGAAAAGAAATAGTTATTGATGATAGAATAGATTGATGTGATATTCAGATAGATAGTTTGTGTATTGATTGTATGATGTGAATCACTTAGATAGAACACTTGATATGGGTCACTTGATATTGGTTTGATGAGTATGTGCCACTGATATGGTTCATAGATAGATATGAGTCAGATTGATGTTATTTGATTGAGATTGAATCATTGATATGATGTTGATTGACTGTCTTTATGATAACCGAAAATAGGAGGTTTTCAAAAACCTCCAGATTAGGGAGCGTCACTCGGCAGGGTGGGATAGGATAGCCGAGTTGACACCAGATAAGGTACCATTGATAGGGACATGCGAATTGAGATCCTTGTTGGCCATGCCTCCTATTTGGGGCAACAAGGGACTGTTGACCGCACTGGCAGAGAGGTGGCATTCGGAGCACAACACCTTTCATTTGTCGACTGGTGAGGTGACTGTGACTCCAGAGGATGTGTATAGGATATTGGGTATTCCAGTGGTTGGTGCCCTTGTGTTCTATGATCACAAGGAGCTTGGTGGTACAGATGCGCTAAGGAGAGTGTTTGGTGATATGCAGATAGCAGGGTACTGGGTGCCATGGGCTAACTTCAGAGGATATCCAGCCTTTCCTTCAGCTTTAGGTGCATTCATTGGAGGTCTCCTTTGTCCGGATCACCGGTCAAAGGGACTATCAGCAGGATGGGGGAGGATCCTTGAGCAGATGCTGGTACAGCCACGGAGGTATGCCTGGGGGAGTTGCATGTTGGTGCATCTGTATCATGACCTCCATCAGGTGGTGTACAGAGGTTCTTTGAGTATATCCTACGGTGTGACATTGCTCCAGATCTGGGCGTGGGAGCATATTGTGGTGACGAGACCAGCTTGTCCCAGAGTGAGGCCACCAGGCAGACCCTACGTGTATGCATATGTTGCGTTCCTTGTCCAACCTAAGCTGGGAAAGGCAGATTACTAGAGACGGTTCCTTGATGACATGGATGTCGTGATATGGTGGCCATACCTAGATTGTGAGCCCTAGGATACAGATCATTTGGAGATTTCGTTTGTATGTATCCCCCGATTTTTGATAGGGAGGGCTCCATTTATTATTGAGGGGTTTTTGGCCATGCGAGTATAGCAACAGTTTGGATTCACTCAGGGTATGCCTCAAGGAGTTTCTCACTATGCGCGAAGCAAGGATGAGGCAGGATGGGGACCTGGTATTTCATACCAGATAGCTTATACAAAGTATATGGCTCTAGCGCCCGAGGCATGGGATGACAGGTGAGATATTGTTGATGTTGGGATGTCTGAGGAGTACTCTATTTATTTTCATACACATCCATTTCCACGGTTGACATGTCCTGATGAGCCAACACCCATTTTGGTGGTACCACAGCAAGGGGCAAGGAGACAGGAGGATGTGGTAGGTGGTGAGTAGGCAGCGGTTGGGGGAGAGGAGGAGGAGAGCTCAGATGGGGATGATGGGGATGATGGTGGAGATGAGGAGTAGGTGCCGATGAGACCGAGGCCAGATATTTTGAGTGGTATCCAGATCATGCAGAGGCTGAGGACTGGGATTGGGCGGAGGATAGTGATCAGGGTTGGTTCCTCATCACAATAGGGACAGATAGATACCCTACAAGCCCAGGTGCAAATATTGCAGGGACAGTAGGTGCAGGCACAGGGATTGGTCGCACAGCTACAGGCACAGGCACAGGCACATCCTCCTACCCCAGACCCACAGTTAGCCCAGGTGATGACGGAGAGATATGCATTGAGACGGAGGGCGGTAGAGGCTGAGGGTGTTGCACAGAGGCTAATGGACACTGTGGAGAGCGCATCATTGCGAGAGGCCATTGCAGAGGGCTTCGAGATGGCCAGAGAGGCTGAGTATTACTGGGTCAAATACGAGGACTTGTGTCCTCCTGAGCGTAGAGAGCCTTTCCCACGGTCCCATACTAGGACTAGGAGCAGGACACAGACAGGCACACAGAGTCTAGGGGTTACCGGGCCTCGACAGGATCCAGATGTAGGGACCAGTGGTAGGCCACCATCCGCGAGACCAGCTCCATCAGGGGGTTCTACCAGCCAGCCTTGATGTATGCAAGAGTTTATGTGATGTATCTCATATTCTTTGGAGCATGTACATTGATTTTTGATCATATCTCATGTATCTTGTTAGACTTTTCAGTGTTATTGGACTATTAGACATTTGTATATATATTTTGATGAGCGATGATATGCAGCGGCGATGAGTTTTGATGATGTGTTGCCTTTGTTGTGGTGATATGAGATGGATATGCATTTATTTCCTTGCGTATGTGATGTGGATATTGATATATGATCTACTGACTAACATGATTTGCAGGATGATGTGATATGATTATGATATGATGATGTGCGATATGATGTGTATTGATGATCTTATGCAGGTGGATGATGATGGTAAAAATGCAATGTGTCGAGATGATATGATATATAGTTAATGATGTGGAAATGTAATGTTTATATGAAATTCTTGTGTTTTTGATTTTTTCAAATGCTACAAATGATGATGATATGATGGATGTTATGTCTATGAAATGCATCAAATAAAATGGTATTGAAAAATGAGAAAAGATGTGAAACGATTAAAATGTATGCTATGAAATGTAATGAATATGAAAAGATTGATGACATGATAAAATGAGAAGTAATGATATGAAATGAAATGTAATGAAAATGAGATGATATGGAAAATGTAATGAAATTATATGAAATGATAAAATGTAATGAAAGGAGATGATAAAATGTAAAATTGAAATGATTTGAAATGATAAAATGAAATGTAATATAATGATATGATATGTAATGAAATGTAATGGAATAAAATAAAATGAGATGAAAATGAAATGTAATGCTATGAAATGATGAAATGAGATGAAATAAAATGTAATGTAATGATATGAAATGACGTAATGAGATGAAATAAAATGTAATGTAATGATATGAAATGACGAAATGAGATGAAATAAAATGTAATGTAATGTAATAAAATGGGATGATAAAATGAAATGAAAATTGAATGATATGCTATGCAATGTAATGTAATAAAATGATATGGGATGAAACGATAAAATAAAATGAGATGAAATGATATGAAAAATGTAATGTAATGTAATAAAATGGGATGATAAAAGTGAAATGATATGAAATGAAATGGAATAAAAAAATGAAATTAAATGGAATGAAATGAAATGGAATGAAATGATAAAAGGATAAAATGGAAATGTTATGGAAAATGTAATAAAAAAATGAGAAAATTGAAAGGATCCAAATGATGAATGCTTAAACTATATGATATGCACAAGACCGAGATGAAATGATAATGAAATGAGGATGAAACAAATGTTCAAATGTCCTCCACATATAGTCCAAAGAGACATGACAACCGTTGATTTATCTGTTCAGCTTTGTTTGAAACTCTAATGTGAATCCAGTATGCAAAATATATACATTGATCTAAATGAAATGCAACTAAATAAAACCAACTGTTCATTGAGCCTTCGGGTAGCTTTCTTGAATCATCATAGAGCCTTATAAAATGTTGGAAGTATGTACAAGCATCAGAGGGGAGATTAGCACCAATGATGACCTGAGTACAACTTTCATGATTTTTGATATAGCAAGCGAACACAAGCATTGAGGTATAATTGAACCAAGATGACCTGAGCATTTTTTGCATAAACAGACAAAGACTAACCACTTTCTGATGCAAATGTGGAACTTTCGTCAATGATACGCTTTGGAATCATGTTTCACGACATATTTGCATCAAACCGATAGTTAACCTCAAGATAGCAAACAAGAAAAAAAATCATCCTCCTTCCTAGCCACTCTAGTTCAATACATCATTAAGTGTACTCCAGAGAGATGATATCAAAAAATAAAACAACTATTGTTCAAAATGAAAAACTGATATTCCAATCATTATTCAAATTTTAGATCATCCAGATATGAGTCATGATATGGTATTTTGCTGAAAAACCGTTGTGATACGGGTCAATGGTTGGATAGTTGTTCATGTGTTTTGATTGTTTGTTCGCATGACTGAGTTCTATATCGTTGCCGAGCTGTTTTGGTAGATCCTGAAAGTTGGTTGCCCCAGAGTATGTCAACGTTTTCCCCGAGTATTTGACACAACTTGTTGAAATGGATATGTACAATAATCAAGCCATGGTAAGATGTTATCACTCTAGGAAAATGATGGCAACATGATGTTGGGATGACCCTAAGATGAAGGAAAGATGCATGAAATGAAAGCCTAGTGTAAAACATGAACTAATAGATGGAGAGCTACAAATAGCGTTTGTTTGCCAGATTTTCACTATTTGTTTTTATTGCATTTTTCATTTTATTTTTTGTCGTTACCGAGATGCCTGTTTGTCGGGTTTTCACCAGGGTAACCATTTTTTCAGGACTTTTCTACTATTTTTGTATTTCTTCAGGACTTTTTCTGATGTTTTTGGATTTCTTCAGGACTTTTTCTGATATTTTTGGATTTCTTCAGGACTTTTTCTGATGTTTTTGGATTTCTTCAGGACTTTTTCTGATGTTTTTGTATTTCTTCAGGACTTTTTCTAATGTTTTTGTATTTCTTCAAGACTTTTTCTTTTCTCTGTCTTGTTGATTGCGTGGGTTCTCTTTTAGAACAAGATCACCAACCTGAAAGGTATGCGATTTGACTATGTGATTATAGTTGTGAGACATCATTTGTTGATAGGCTTTCAAATGATCAGCTGCTCGTTGTCTCTTTTCATCAAGAAGTTCCAGTTCTTGGAGTCAGGAAACTCTGTATTCATCATCTGTGATTAGACCCTTCAGAGATACTCTGAGTGATGGAATCTCAACTTCTAAAGGTAGGATGGATTATGCTCCATAGACAAGAGCAAATGGTGTTGCTCCTATTGGCATTTGGATACTAGTGTGGTAAGCCCATAATGCGGGATTGAGTTGAACGTGCCAATCTTTCCCTGCATCATTCACAGTTTTCTTCAAAATTTTCAATATTGTTTTATTTGAGGCCTCTGCTTGGCCATTCCCTTGTGGATAATAAGGTGTTGAATATCTGTGTTGAATATGGAATCTCTCACAAAGTTCATCCACATCCTGATTCTTGAATGGTCGTCCATTATCTATGATGATGGAGTTGGTAATGTCATACCAACAAATGAGATAGTTGAGTATGAATGATGAGATTTGTTTGCCAGTGACCGTAGTGAGAGGAACTTCCTCAATCCACTTGGTAAAATACTTTGTCGTTGTGATGATGAACTTGTGTCCATTCGAGGATGAAGGATGAATCTTTCCAACTAGATCCAACCCCCATTAAGAGAATGGCCAAGTTGGTACAAACGGTTGTAGTTCCTGTGCTAGTGCATGAATGATATTTCCGTGTATCTGAAATTTAGAGCACTTTGTTACAAAAGTGAATAATTCCCTCTCCATTGTAGGCCAGTAGTAACCCATTCTAATCAATTTCTTGGATAAGGTTAGTCCACTTGAATGAGTACCACAAATGCCACCATGAACTTCTTGTAAAGCCTTATTGGATTCGTCACGTTCAAGACATCGAAGTAAAGTACCATCAAGACTGCGGCGATAGAGAGTGTCAGCGATAAGGGTATAGCGAGAGGATTGGCGGATAAAATTGTGTTTTTGGTTACGGGATAAGTCAAGTGGTAAGATATCATCTTTTAGGTAGGCGTAAATCTTGCCATATCAAGGTGAATTGGATCCTACTAAGTGGCAAATGATTTGGCTTTCAGGTGTGTCATAAGCAAGTGTAAATGATTGTTCCACCAGAAATTCGTAGCAAGCCTGAGTTTCTGGGAGTTGTAACAATGAAGCGATTGTGGCCATAACGTCAGCTACCTTGTTATCAAGCCTTGGAATTTGAATGAACTTGATGACTACAAAGTATTTCTTGAAATTGTCAACCATTTTCTTATATGGAAACAATTTTTCATCTTTGGTCTGATAGTCATCATTGATTTGGTTAATGACTAACTGTGAGTCACCATAGACCTGCAATTCTGTGATTCTCCATTCCAATGCTATTTTGAGTCCAGTGATTAAAGCTTCATATTCGGCTATGTTATTAGTACATGGAAACATTAGCCGATATGACCGAGGAATGGTATTTCCTTGAGGCGTGACAAAGAGTATGCCTGCCCCCAATCCATGTTGAGTAAAGGAGCCATCAAAATATAATGACCAAGGTTGCTTTGATTCTGCCACGAAGACATCAGCATCTGGAAATTCAATGTGCATGGGATGTTCTGCTTGTAAGGGTGCTTTAGCCAGTTGGTCAGCAATAACTTGTCCTTTGATTGCTTTGCGATCAATATAATGGATATCGAACTCGCTTAATATCATGACCCATTTTTTTAATCTTCCTGTTAATGTGGCCTTGCTTAACAAATATTTGAGTGGATCAATCTATGCATCAAGGTTGATTGTATGAGTTAACATGTAGTGGCAAAACTTTTGTGAGGCAAAGACCATAGCTAGGCAAGCCTTCTCGATAAAAGTGTAGTTGAGTTCATGACCTGTTAATGTTCGGTTGATATAATAGATTGCATGTTCTTTTCCTATAGAGTCTTCTTGTGCTAATAATGCCCCCAAAGATGTTTATGTGGCAGCAATGTATAAGATGAGTGGTTTGTCTGGATTTGGTGGTATCAGGACTGGTGGGTTCATTAAATATTGTTTAATTTGCTGAAAGGCCATTTCACACTTATCATCCCATTTGAAAGGAACATTCTTATGTAGTAGATGTGTGAAAGGTAGACATTTATCTGCTAGTTGTGCAATGAATCTTTGTATACATTGAAGTTGTCCATGTAGTGATCTCAAATGACTGATATTCCTTGGTGGAGGCATTTCCATGATTGCTTGTACCTTGGCAGGATCTACTTCAATTCCTTTTATTCAAACTATATATCCCAAGAGTTTTCTAGATGTGACTCAGAAAACACATTTCTTAGGGTTGAGGCGTACTTTGAACTTTTCCAAACTTGCAAATATTTTGGATAATATCTCGAGATGTCCTTCTCTTGTGTACGATTTTTCCAGTATGTCATCGACATAATCTTCCATGAATGTGTGCATCATGTCATGAAAAATTGTAGTCATAGCTCTTTGGTATGTAGCCCTAGCATTCTTTAAACCGAAAGGCATGGCGTTCCAACAGTAAGTCCCCCAAGGACATGTGATAGTTGTTTTGTCCTGGTCTTCAGGCGCAATCTTGATTTGGTTATAACCAGAAAAACCATCCATTAGTGAATACGTGGAATGGCCAGTTGTTAGATCAACTATAGTATCAATGCTTGGAAGAGGTAAATCATCCTTAGGACATGCCTTATTAAGATCTATGAAATCTATGCACACTCAAACACTTTTTTCAGGCTTGGATACAGGAACAATGTTGGAGATCCATTCTACATAGTCAATTGATCTTATAAATCCCACATCGAGGAGTTTCTTAAGTTCTTCTTTAACTAGTAGTGCCACATGAGGATGCATCTTTCTAAGTTTTTGTTTCACAGGCTTTACTCCTAGTTTAATGGACAAGTGATGCATTATAAGATCAAGATCAAGACCTAGCATGTCTACATAAGACCAGGAAAAATTGACTTGATTTGCTCTAAGAAATTCCATGAACTCAGGTACTTCTTTATCTATCATTGATGTTGTTAACTGTAGAATCCTCAGTTTCTCTAGAGTTTCAATATTAACTACTTTTGTAGGCTCAGTCAAAATAGGTGATCGCTCATGATAGTGCTCCGGGAGAGTGTCAAGCATCCCATGATCTGGTGCCTTAAAAAGGTTTTCACCATCTGATACACTCTCTTTTTTATCTTTTGTTTGATCTAACACTGCCAGATTCTGGTTTTCACCATTAGATCTTTCTTTTTTATTTTTACTTTTACAGCTAGGAAACTTGACACTCTCCTGACTAAGGATCTCATGCTGAAAATTGCCAGTGGAACAATCATTTACATCATCTGCGGAAAGGAAGTTTATGATAGATTCGTCAGTTGGAAACATAGGTATATCGGGAGGTTCAGATAGATCCCAGTCAATGAGATCGTGATGTATTAGCGGTAGCAGATCATTAGGTTGTGTGAAATTGGCTATGGTTATGGTCATAACAGAGGTGTCTATAGGATCCAAGGTATGAGGTAGATCAATGATGGTACTATCCTCCTGATAGTCTTGTTCGATTAAATCTGACTCGATATCACTAGAATCATAGTTGCATTGTAGTTCAGATTCGTGTGGTTGAGTCCCTGAACCTTCTCCCTTGATTAGAGTAGGCGTATACTTGTGTATCACATCAATCTATTTATCCCTCCAGAATTCATCATTATGGATGGTATCCCATTCGTATTCTCCAGAGTCTGTGTCAAAGTTATTATCGATGAAATTTTGAATTGTTGTTAAGCATGCTTCCATTGGATCAGATCTTTCTTGCAATGTGAGCACAGTATTATTCAATTGTTTGGATGTTGTTTCCTTCAAGCTAGTATCATAGCCTAGTCTTTTTTTATCTTTTGTAGCAAGTCCTGGAGGATCAATAGGCTCAACTACTCCTTTTCTTTTTTTGATAGGACCATTACCCTCATAGCCCATCTTTTGCATGATTAGATATCCCTTACCATATTTATCAGTTGGTAACTTGATATTAAGAACTGTTTCATCTACCTTTTCATCTCTATAGAGCCATTTTAGCATTTTTCTATCCTTAGGATCTTCCATTGAGAATTTCTCTTTGATAAATTGTCCATTGAACTTTGTGATCAGTTCTACCGCTGATTGTGTTGATGTTGACGCGGAAAATATCTGATGGTGCGCGATAGAAGGTTGTCCATGTGACCGAGGTGACGTAGGAAGATTAGCCAGACAGAGAGAGTATTCTCCTACTCCATTATCCTTGAACTGTAATTGCTTGTCAAAGGTTTTGGTTAGTTGACTGATTTGTGTATCAACTTTTGGAGAAGTGCTAGTGGTCGCTTCTCGATTGTTAGGAACCAAAGTGTCTTGACTAGCTTTGATGGTAGCACAAGTTTGACTATGAGAAGTAGCAGCCGATATCATGATCTCCTGTCCGTCATAAGGAAACTTAAGACACTGATGATATGTAGACGGGACAGCTTGCCTGTCGTGGATCCAAGGATGACCCAACAGGATGTTGTATGTGAGATCACAGTCTAATACTTGACAGAAAGTATTTTTGATAACGAGTCCCACTCTGATTGGTAACATGATTAAACCCTTGGATGCTCTTTCCTCATCATCATAGGCTTTAATGGTAATCTTTCTTCTGGGATCAATGGAATCCTCAGAAAATCCTAAAGCCCGAATTAATTTCATGGTACATATGTTTAAACCAGCACCTCCATCTATTAGAACTCGTCTGACACGAAACTTGTGGACCATGACTTCTAAGTATAATGATGAATTATGGGGATATGTCATGGAAACATAATATTTTTCGGAGAATGAAAGGCATGTGGGTGAGGACAAATGTCCCACCATGGCTTGAAATTGGTCTACATTCAGATCATCGGATACAATTGTTTCAATGAGGGCTTTGTCTAGAATTTCGTTATGCGTTGAGGAAATCTTCAGGAGTTCCAAGATAGAGATCTGAGCAGAAGTTTTTCCAAGTTGATTGATTAAATCATATTGATGTGACGGTGGTGGCACAATGAATTTTGAAGGAGCGCCTTTTAGGACAACTTTAGCTTGTGCCCTTGTTGTTACGTTAACTTCTCGATACTCCATTTTCTCTTTGAATTTTATAACATTAACCCACTCGTCATCAGTGTAGATATGATTGATTATATGCTCATTGACATGATTCACATTCTTTCCAAAAGACTCACCCTTTTGATAGTTGGGCAATGGATTTCGAAATGCTTGGTGGTCTTCGTTTGATTGTTGGTTCCCTTCTATTGTGACAATGTCTTTGTCGATTTAATCCTGAATAGCATTCTTTAAGGCTTGGAAATTATTCATTTGATGGCCTTTACATCTATGATATTCACAATAGTACGCATCATTCCATGATGGCGGCTTCACACTAGGTTCGAAGTTACGTTGAGGTGGTAGGGTAATGACGTTCTTTGCCATCAAGTCTTTAAGGGCGGATTCCAGAGATTGTCCCAATGAAGTAAAAGTTCTTCTGTTGGAGAAAAATGAAGATCGATGTGGATTCGTGTTTGATGTATTTCCTAAGGTATTGTTATTGTTGTTTCCACGATACCCTTGATTGTTGGTATTATTTTGATTTGGAACAAAAGTTGGATTTTGGTTATTCCTCGGAGGAGGAGGGGAGTTGTTTCCATGATTTGTGACCGAGTTGACATTGTTGTAGTTGTTGTTGCGAGGAACACTAAGAAAAACTGGCTTAGCTGAGACATGATGTGCATCCACAACACCATCATTCACCACATTCTTGTTGCGAGTCAAAAACTTTGATTTGTCATTGTGGTGATTTGATGAGCTAGGATTGTCTCTATCAAGTTTGATTATTCCCCTCTGGACTAATGCATTTTCAATTGTGATTGCATTTTCAATCATTTTCTGAAAAGAGGGAGGACAATGAAGATTTAGACAATAACTCATCTCTTGATCCAAGCTATTTATGAATGTAGTGATCTTTTCCTTCTCAGGAACATGTCGTGGATATCTAGCGAATAATCTTCTCCATCTCTAAATAAATGTGATGAATGGTTCACCAGGTTTTTGCTTATCCTTGCATAGGTCAATCATGGTTATTTGGTGTTGTATGTTATAGGAATATTTTGAGACAAACTCGTTGATCAATTCCTCAAATGTTTTGATAGGCGATGTGATTTTTGATAACCATTCCATAAATTGGCCTCCAAGACTTCGTGGGAACAAATGCATTAAGTATGTATCCTCATGAGCGAATTCTAAAGTCATGTTTTGAAAGTCTCTAATATGGTCAATGGGATCCGATTTTTTGTTATAACGATCAAACTTAGGAATTTCACAATGCTTAGGAAACAGAATCATGTTGAGATGTTGATCAAAAGGATATGGACAAATATCATCAAGAGCGTATGTCTTTGTTGTGGCTCCCCCTTCTAGAACTTTAATTTTCCCTTCTAATGTTTTAACATATTGAGTCAAGGCACTAAGACCAAATAAGGGTGTTTCCTCAGGATTACTCTTTATGTTCTCAATATTAAAGTCATGAGGTAGTTTAGCTCCTTTATCGGCTAGAAACAGGAAATATTTGTGTTTGTCTCGTTCTACGAGCCTTTCCACTGCTCTGAGAAATTTAGGATCTTGTTCGGCTTCTTTAAGGTGTCGTTCTTCCTCTTGTTCATCTTCACTATCCTCAAGAGTTTTTCTCAGATCTATGTCGGAAGCAAACGGATTATTTTCTCTTTCAGTCATGTTGTCTTCAAAAAGGGGATTTTGACTCACGCTATAAAGAGGATCACTATTTTCACCTTCTTCTTGAGTTGTTGATGTATGATCTTCTTGTTGAATATCTTCCTTCAGTTTATTGTATTGTGATCGTGTAAAAATAGGCATGATTTTAAGATGTTCTCCTAAACTTAGATCATAGTTTGATAAGTGCAATGAATGATGTTTTAATCTGATAAGATGAAAATCTTATGATATGATCAAAACTATGTTTCCTAATTCGTGGTTGTGGCTTCCAATGATAAAGGATGTCAGAATCCTGTTGGGAGAAGTTGAACCAAGAATTTAGGGATTTGTGATGAAAGATGCACTTGTAGGATTTGATCCTTGTTTTTGAAGAATGATCAATATATCAAATAGCCTATTTCAACTCACTGAATTATTTGACTAGGATGCGTTGAATATTCGATAGAAGGTTGTGGTATGTAGTTGAAATCAAGAGGTTGATTGTGATTATGTCATTGAGAGAGAGCTCTTCTTTGAAAATAGGCTTGTGAATCTAGAGGGTCCATAGCATATTCGTCAGTAAATCCTCTAACAAAATCTTGGTATCTATGGAGAAATTTGTGATAATGGAGCAAGTCGTGTCGACTCTTGTATAAAAACTTCCTTCATTGTACGATTTTTTTGTAGCCTAGAGTTTTCTTGGGTTTTCTGATCCTATTGGTAATTGACTTCTTAACAAACTTGGTAGATTTCCACTCCCTAAGCATGAGAGAAAATATGTTACTGGACCGGGAATGCTATAAACTCAGATCTGTCAAAAAAAACAACGATTCGGGAAAAATGACAGATGCACTTTTCTATTTTCTATATGCGCTTCAGAAACAGGGATATGCACTAGAGAAATGGTCAAATGCGCTTCAATATGTCCCAGATGCGCTATTCTGTATCCTATATGCACTTCAGAAAATGTTTTAACAGTGACCCAAAAACTGTTTGCAGAATACTCAGCCTATGCGCTAAAACAGACTCCAAATGCACTGAAACAGACCCTAAAAGCATTAATTTAACCAGTGAATGCGCTAAAATAGTTTTTCCAAGGTATTTTCCCGACCAGTTGAGAACAGTTTTCAGCTAAATTTTGACATGTTCATTTTGGATGATCTTTTATCTGAATTAGTATGATTGAAAACACAGCAAACACCTTGAAAATAATTGTTTTTAAGTCCTATACTAAACATCAAGTATATGTTTCAAAAAGTGTTTTCACAGGTTTCACACATGACAGACAATTCAGGCAGAGTCACTCTTAATACTCAAGTAGGTCATCATAATAATCAATAGCCCACATCTTAGAACTGCGTCGACTCACACAGTCATGTCACCCCCAAAGGGGCGCCCGTGTTTTTGTCTTTTCCAGGCGCGTACTCAGAGTGACGAAAGTGGATACCGGATCCCCTGAGCAAACGGTCCTTAGCAGTTATATGGTGAGTATCTTGGGGGTAGATTCTTCCCTCCCCTGCACTGTGATTATTATGATGTTCGGAAACTGACTTCGGTTGGATACTACACTAGGTTCATAGTAAGGGTTTTCGTTCGGTGCGGAAATAATAAACTCCCTCAGGAGACCTCTCAACCTTTAGAACAAAGGCTTTGGGGATGGTTATCTTGCACACTACCGAAAAAAGAGGATTTCTCTTGATTTGCTTTAAATTTTATAGTGGGGCGGAATAGCCTGGCTTTGGCTTGAACCCACTTGAGTCGTTCCTCTTGGGTGAGTACTTTTTCCCACAAGAGCAGGCCCTCTACAGGATGTAAAAAAGCAGTAAAATTGCATGAATGAAAAAGGAAAGTATGGTATTTTGGTCACCCAGTTAAGGGGAGAGCATAGACCTATTGCCACAAACATAGTAGACACTATTCTTTTTAAAAGCCCAAATCACAATGATCTAAACTATGTGAAGATGTTGCTTCACAGAAAGCATGGGATTCATTTTAACCACAAAATCAGTGTGTGGTGACTATCCTAGATTGCTTTATTTTAAATCCATGTCTATCCTAGGGTTGCTTCCTATTAAAACCAGCTGTGACTATTCTAGATTGGTTCTTTTTTTAAGCCAAAAAAAGGTTCTATCTGTGGAAGGAGTCAGACTCAGAAACATGTTTAGTTACAACCTGTATGTGCCAAAAGATCACCTGTATGTGTCACAAAAACAAGTAAATGTGCTAAAACAGATAGTAAATGCGCTACAAAAACTCCTAAATGCGCTAAAACAGAATGCAGCTAAATTTCTTTCTTTCTTTCTTTTTTAGAAATTTTAACAAACTAAGTAGAGCATATGCGCCCTTCTGTTTTGTAGATGCGCCAATAAATGTGTGGTCGATTTTGTGAGCGTTAAATATGTAAAAACAAATGAATCAAACACACCAATAAGACATTATATCAAAATAGAATATTAAAGTAATAAAGATTGCAAACTCAATATCCTGTTATCGATGTCGTCCTATTGTCCTCTGTCTTCAGTATTTTCATTGATTCTAGCTGGCCCTCAGATTGTATGCTAGGCTCAATGAATAGCCCTC
>VDFB02058242.1:259668225-259708655 GCA_007258455.2 Sequoia sempervirens
CCATTACAATTTCATGAAACATGACTACACTATTTGACGAAAGATAAGAAGTGTTCAATCTTCTTCTTTCTCTTACATTTAATGTCTTTTAATATTATGACTATACAAGCATTATAACTAATACCTTTGAAGAGAACATAAGATGAGTCTGACTATAACAAAGGTAGTTGAATTGGCCATTATCTTACAAGAGTTGGTGTAATCAATGGACTTTCGGATTGGAGGAAGACAAGCAAGATCTAGGAGAAAGGGCATCCACTCAAGTAGAGGAAAGAGAAAACTCTAAACCTGTGTACCAATATTATAAAAAGGAATCGCACAAACAGATAAACAAATATTGACTAGCTAAGATCGATACCATGATAATGTCATAAACACTATTGTTGAAAAGAATGAAACCCAATGCAAAGCTAACCTGAACTTGACTCTATTGATGAGTATATGGTGTATTCCTTCCAATTGTAGTCATGATAACCTTTATACTGAGCATGCCTGGCCTTCTTCCTCAAATTCCCACATTACAGAATTGTATTATCCCCCTTTTACCAAACGTTTCTTTCCCCATTTTCCACAACAACCACAATATGTAAAATTTGCAAACCCTTACTCTCCTCAACCCACAAAACAGAATGAAAAATTTGCAAACCCTTACTCTCCTCAACCCACAAAACAGAATGAATCCTCCCCCAAAATTCCCTTCTCCCCCCCCCTAAAAAGCCTCCTTATTTACAAGAAGGAAGCTATTTTATTTCTGAAAGAAAAAATCAGACAAAATCTCAAATATCTCCAATAAAATATCAAATTCTATTTCCACAAACAGTTCAAGACTGTGCATGTCCAGCAAGAACAATCTTTCTATCTTTTTAAATATTTTAACTATTTATTTATTATCACCTTCCATTATTATTTTATTTTATTTTATTTTAATATTTCATTATACTTTTAAATTTATTATAAACCATCATCATTAATAAATATATTTATATTTAGTCATAAAAAAACTACTTTTCAACTTAATGATTTAATTTAATAAATTAGCCAAGAATGACCTTTATAGCTATTTATCAATCATGCTTTCGCTTAATAATTTATTTAATTCATCAATTAATCAAAACAACATTATTAACAAATTTAATTTAAACAACTAAATACCAATAATAATCACCCAAGCATAAACAAGGTTGAAAGCGAGAACAACTGACCAAACTACATGAAAGACTGATAGGGTGACCGAATGGATACTCATCCTCTTGGAGGATGATGGAAACGGTAGAGGACCATACGTTATCTCCATTCAATAATTTCCATTGGGTTTAAGGCATGCTCAGACCTACTAAATCAGTTGGAGTCGATGCCTAGTACCTGTTCACTCAAACATACAAATTAGAGCACACATTCATAATAGTCGAGGCACTAGGAAAGGAACTCTAACAGTCATAAATCATTCCCATATGTTCCCATACGTCCAATTGTATCATGTTTCCCTTCCCACTTGTCCTAACAATATGCTACTGCATCATTTAACTATCCAAATAAATCTTCTCATAATAATAATAACATAACAATATGCATCATACCAACAAAAGTACCAACAAAAGCTCATGTTCCATCTTAATCTTTAGGTTCCTTAGTCAAACTACCTGGACATCCATGGTGAGAATGGAGGGGCACTACAATTATGGTACAATTTAAATATGATAATTATAAATTAAATTGAATTAAATCATTTATAATTGTAGACTTACATCTAGTTTCAACTTTCTTTCTCTTGTATATGTAGATTGATTTAAAGAATTTAAAGACAGGTCCAATTGCACCAGAGCATGTAGATCCAGATATCATGGTAATTTAATTTTATGATGAATTATAAATTAAATTGTCATTAAATCATTTTTAATCATCTTACATCTGATTCCATCTTTCTTTCTCTTGTACAGAGTGGTTCAGGTCATTCGAGTAGTCCACATCCAGTGTGAAGAGGTCTCTTGATTATAGAGACACTATGTGTTAGATGATTTCATGGGTTGTATTTGTTTATTTCATGGACTACATATTTGGTTTCTCATGGACTTAATATATTGTTTCATGGACTTTAATTAATGGGATGTACTTTGATGGACTTAATATATTGGTTTCATGGACTTAATATATTGTAAATCATGGGATTTATTATTTTTTAATTTTAATTTACAAGTGCATATGCATTTTATGTGAAATTTTAATATGTAATTGATAGGACATATTTGTACTTTACAAATTTAGTGATCCATAGTCAAGGCATTAACTTATAAAAGAAGTATAAATGATATTGTTAAGTATAATTACGTATAATTAAGGAGATGAAATACTTCAAAGTACATATCTCATATTTAATTACAATTGATATAATTAACTTAGAATTTAGGATGACTCATCATAACAATCAAATTCTATACAATTTAAATAGTGTCAACGTTTATTTAATTCATGTTGCAATAGGATGTCTTATAGGGTCCTAATACAACATCTTAAGGGGATCAAATAAGTTCTCAAAATTTGGTGAAGTTTCCCAAGGAAACCAAATTTAACAATAATATACATGATATTTAGTGATTATACAATCAAATTTAAAGTTTCAAAGTAGGAAAACATGCACATTTAACATAAAATATATATAGAATATTGATTTTGATACATAAAAGTATAGAGTATAATTTTGTATATACATGCATAAAAATTTGCACAAAATTTGTAATTGTGTAATTATGTATGTACATATATGTCAACTCAAAACAATGTTTACAAAATTTGGCTGTCATCTCAAGAAAATCTGAAACTTGTGCTTGGAATGTAGTAGGTCCTCATGCCACTTGATATCAAAAGGATACAAGCAATATTAATGAAATCATCAAAAAATATATTTTATTTTATATAAAACTAGATCTATATGTACACAATTCAAATACCTGTATTTAAAAGTATTTCACACATGTGTGTAGGTTGAATTTGCATCCTCTCCTTTTTGTTTCAAAGTATGAGATCAATGTGATGTTGGATTAAGGATACAAAAAGGGATAATAAATCAATTTTAACTATTAATGTATAAGCAATATCAATATATATAATCAAAACATGTATTTAAATATAAATTAACTAATAATTACCTATTTTTACCAAGTATTCCATGTTGTCTAGGTTGAATCTGCATGGACTCTCCTTTTTTTCTCAAAGTATGTGATGATGGATTAAGGATATAAAAGGAAAATTTAAATAAATTTCAACTAATAACACACAAGAAATATCAAAAAATGTATTTAAACTATTTAAAAGGACAATATAAAACTAAAACTATATTTACCTGTATTTACTTATTCCATTGTACCATTTGTGTCCTCTCTTTTTTGCAATGCATCTATGATTGTCGTATGCCCTTCCATATAAATTGTCCATAACTCTTTATTTTTAGGTATTCCATGATACCTCACTAGTTTTGTATTTGTTTCCATCACCAAATGTGAGTAGTGTATAATCTTCTTATGTGTTTCATAATCTTTGAATGCAGGAAAACCATTCTTCCTTATTAGGTATTTTCATAGCCAAGTACAAAAAACCACCACTAAACCTATTGGATAACATGATAGCCATCATCAAAGAAGTTCTCAAAATTTACTTAAGGGGATCAAAGGCTTGCTATCAAAAACTTTTCTTAAGGGGATCAAAGAAGTTCTCAAAATTTTCTTAAGGGGATCTAATAAGTTCTCAAAATTTTCTTAAGTGGATAAAAGACTTGTTATCAAAATTTTCTTAAGGGGGTCAAAGACTTGATATCAAAATTTGCTTAAGGGGATCAAAGAAGTTCTCAAAATTTGCTTAAGGGGATCTAATAAGCTCTCAAAATTTGCTTAAGGGGATCAAAGACTTGTGATCAAAATTTGCTTAAGGGGATGTCTTATCAAGATCACCATACCTATTGGATAATGATAGCCATCATCATCTTCTCGAGGTGCTATTAACTTATGTTTAGTCTCCACACAATGAGCCAACAATTATTCTATTTCATCTTCATTCCCCTCAAGTGCAACAACAGCATGCACATGTCCTATAAACAAATTTTGATTTAATAACTTGCACATGTCTATATAATTTGACCAATCTACATACATCCATTTATATGTATATAAATAAATAATAGTATTAAAAAATAGTAATAAAGTGAAATAAAATGAAATAAATTGAATTAAATTACCTTCTTGTACAAGGTCCAAAACATAGTCATAGTCGTCTAATGCAAACACTTGATCATTGTCTTCAATTTTTGTTTCATATTGCTTGTATTCTTGTGCAGGTGTCAAAGATATTTGCTTCCACTCTTCAACCAATTCTGTGATTCCCAATCGCCTAAAATAAAAAACTGATAGAAACATGCAAGCTACCTTGCCCAAATAGTCCATGTTCTTGCATTCAAACTCTTAAATGAATATCATTTAGTAGATCCACTAATTGTCTTGCAATCAAGTCTAGGTAGAATGTTCTCTTCTTCAACCAACCAAAAGAATTGAAAAACTATAGAGTAATCAATCAAACCAAGTGTAGATAATCTTGTTTTGCACCAATCCACAATCCCACGTGCATCTTTAAATTTTACTACATCCTCAAATAATCAATTGTTCTCTAGCAAGACTTATTTTAACATACGCACTAGCTCCATCTTGTTCTCCTTTACCATACCCAACTTCAAAAAAACTCCACATATGTTGGAAATTATGTTCCTTGCGAACCCTACTTAACCAATAGAACATTCGAGCATTCTTGAACTTTCTTGTACAATTATCTGACCATATGAGATGTTTTGTCTTCTGGATTCCTCTTTCTCTTAAATTTGTATAAAATATATTGAAATAGTATTGAACAAACTCTGATGAGTGTAACCAATTGTCACTCAAATAGAAATGATACTCCCTCAAAACTATTCTATCATCCTCTATGCTATCATCTGCATGTCTATAAATAATATGAATAAACATAGCCACTTGCACTAAATTGTAATATTATGATTGGATTTCCTCTTGTGGAGCTAGAGTATAGTTTTCGACATTGAATCAACTACTGATAGTATAGTAACAACTAGAAATGTGTTTCTACATGCGTGAAATTGGCCATCCAGTCATCGAGCATGTTGAGAGTGTGTGACATATTTTGGTACAATCTTATTCTTAAATCACAATGCTTTCCAATTTTTCTATCTTTTAAAGAATAGTCAACATTCTTAAATCTTTTAACATCCACTAATTATTGTCCAAAATCATTATCAACACTTTCATGTATACAAACTCTTAATAATGAAAGATTGCCACAACTAGTGCATTGTCGAGAAATACATGGGTGATCCCACAATACTGGTTTACAATTTTTAACCAAACTGGACACTGAATTGATTTTTTCTAGCTAAATCTTCACTTTTGGGCACCCATAGCGGCTAAACCGTGAGGAATTTGAAGATAATGTAAACTAGTTATTTGTGAAATTTTGTCTGTAGATTCTAAATATTTTTTTTCAAAAATTTTGGAATCAGATTACACTTCTTTTTCCATCTCCTTCCAAAACTAGTTTTTTCTAGTAAACACCATTTTTAAGGAGTGATGCTCACCGTATACAACATAACTTTTTTTACATGAAGGATAAAATTCTATTATTTTTTAATTTAGATTTGTAACTACAATATCTAACCCTTTCATTTGGTTTCATAGTGTTTATTGAATATTTTTTCCCTAATCAAGTTTTGAAGTCAAACCAATTACAATTCAGACATAGGCAGACTGTATACAACATAACTTTTTTTGTATGTATTGAAATTCTTTTTTTTTTACTAGATCAAGGACATCAATACCTAGCCTGCACATATTTTTTAGAATTTTATTTTGATAATCTGCTATTTTTCCACATGTGCAGAATAGAGAGCTTTATTTTCGGTGAAAAACCTATGTTTAATCAAACTAAAAAAATACATAATAAAACCAAAACATATTAAAATTATATTCGATGGATAGCTCGTTCCAATGACTACTATCATATAGTTAGATTTGTGAAGTCTCCTCCATTTTCATCCTCAACTCGAGCTTCGAAGGGAAAACTTTTGGATAAACTTGGTATCAAAGGGGGACAAGGGGGAAAAGGGAGGTTTGAATGAACCTAGGTTCAAGCGAATCCCCTTTCCACAAAGTTTCCCTTTTTTTTATTCCAAGAAATGTGAAATATGGTGGGACCCAGCATTTAATAGGTTTATTCGAAGGGGGGTTCAAGTGAACCTCCTTTGGGTTCGCTCAAGCCAAAATTTCATTCAAACCCCTAAAAACCAAAAATTTCTCCATGAGGGGGGCACTTTTTGCAATTTTCCTTACTCACTAGAATTGTAAACCAGTTTTGTGGGTCTACCCACATGAACTTAAATAAAATAATTTCCCATTAAATATTTTACAAAACAAAATTGATATAAACTTCCTTATTGTTTTAGGTGGCCTATTAATACCACATTCCTACATAATCATGTTAGTGTGTAAAGTATAACGTATATATCAAAAAACATCATAAAAATAATGAAATTGAACATGCATCTTATAACAGAAAGATATTTGTTGCTTATTAATCTTTACATACCAAGGTTTACATTTTTTAAAATATCTTTGACTTTTTTAATATTACCAGGTAACACTAAATCACCACAAAATTTTCTAAAAAATTCAGTTTGTGTTGTATCTAATAGGTGTTTTGGATGAGGATCGTGAGCTTTGGACCCCACTCTTAATTTTAAAACATCTATAGCATTAGATGATACCCTAGTATTATCATGCCAATATTTTTCAATCAAAGATTTGATTTCAACATTCAATTTCATGTCAAACCTCAGGAATTGACCACTAAAACTCCAACATTGGTTGATTGGATCATTTCCTATACTTTCTCTTCTTTTTGTTGCTCTTAGCAATGTTTTAGGATGTGTTTTTATAATTTCACTAATATTGCTTACCATTCTTTTATTGAAAGTTTATTTATTAATTATAGCAGTTATTATAGCTCTTCTTGTTGTATTATTATCTTTAGATTGACTATTTTTTCCAATAGACTCAATGGCACTAGCAACAGTAGACATAGCATACTTTAGTGATTGATCTTTTATTCTTGGTTTAACAAAAATGCCTAACTTTTTCATTACTTTTCTCATTTTCCACGTTCTCATCAATTGCATCATTAGTTGACATTGAAATGAAATTTTTTTATGATAAAATAATTCTTTGTATAATCTATTGGCATTTGTTCTTATTTGCCTCCAAGAAATCCTACTAGGAAGATTATCCAATTTACATCACTTTCAATTCTTAAAAAATATATTTTTTATTTTCAGCATCACATCATGGATTTTCATTTTTATTTTCAACTTCAAAACGATTTTTATTTTCATCTTCATTTTCATTAACAAAATGGTTTTCATTTTTATTTTCAATAAAAGGATTTTCATTTTCATTTTCAACAACAAAATGATTTTCATTTCCATTTTCAACAACAATTTGACTCAAATCTCGAACTCTATGAATATTATCAATGCCAACATTATTATATCCAACTTATTTTAAATCTCCCATAAACACCATTTCCATTTCATTCAAAGGTGGATTTGAAGATGTACCTAGATTTGTGCCTATTGAAACATTCTCCATAACATTGAAAGGGGGATTTGAAGACATACCAAGAGTAGTCTGTATAGTTGTATTAGTTTCCACATTTACCTCTTACAAATTTGCATCGTCTACATCCATGGTCTTCTCAATTTTTTCATCTTCAATAGTTGTGGAATTGGATGCTTCAACATCATTCATTGATTGAATCCTCATTATTCTATCTCTTTGTATTTTTTCCTCCTCTCTCTTTACTTTAATTTCTTCAGGGGTCAATACCTTCATGTCTTTCCTCTTGTTCTGACATTTTGATCCAATGATCAAAATTTTTTGAAGTATGTACAAATGAATGTCAAAATTATGAAAGTCTTCCTTCTTTGTTCCTCCTTCAAACAAGTAGCAATTGAACAAAATTCATCTCTAAGAGTGTCCCAATGATACCTCCTTTCAAAATTGGAAAAAATCCCAAGTTGAAGAGCCTCTACAAGACAAAAGTTGATAGAAAATAGGGAATATGTCATTGTCAGCCATACAGAACAAGTTGCAGTCTCAAAATGTACTTGTTTTACAGTAAAATTAAAAAAAAGGTCAAAAAATAACTTGGTATCCTACTCTATAAATCGAGATCCCGTTTAGTAAACGAGACCTCATTTACTAAACGGGATCCCAATCCCTTTTCAATGGATGAATAGGAAATGGACTACGAGATCCCATTTACTAAATGAGATCTCAATCCATTTTCAATGAATGAAAAGGAAACGAGATCTCGTTTACTAAATGGGATACCATTTATAAACACAACGGGATCATGTTTTGTGAGATTTGAATTGTAGGCCAATTTTTTGTTTTGTTAACAAGTTCGGGAAAAGGGTTTGGGATCCAAACCTAGTCCCTGGACCTAGTTTGACCTACAAGTTGAAGGTCTTGGCAATGTCACAAGAAAATAGTGACTTTGGGCATATGTCTAAAGACTTTTTTTGTAGAATTTTTTGATAAAATTAAATCTCATTATAGATGAGATAGTGTAGATTCCAAATATGTAAATTTTTTTACAATTGGATTATTTTTTCTATTTTTCAATTAGTTTATGATGAAACAAGTCCATAAACTTGAATTATTAGGGCTTTTTAGTATTTTAATAACTTTTTATTAACATAATTTTTGAAAAACAAATTGCACGAAAGCGTACTTCAAACAATTCTTTTCAATTTAAAAAAAAATAAAAAATGATAAATTTAGGTCATCTTATGCATGATGTAAATGATGATTTTTTAAAACACCAAATATGGACAGTAAAAAATTAACAAAAAAAATTAGCAAAAAATTACAAAAAAAAATGAAAAAAATCTTTTCCCAAAAGGATTTAGATTTAGAAAAATATAATTAGTTAGGTCAAAATATGGATGATGTACACGTGCATGGTATGGTAAATAAAAAGTGACTTTTAAACAGTGGTTATTAGAAACTCCTATTGAAATCAATTTCTATCATCTAAGTATTGAAATAAATTACATATTTGGAAACTAGACTTCAAGTACTACATTTTATGACTAGTGAATTTTTTCAATATTTCATCTCTAAGCGCTTCAAATTTTAAGATCAAATGTGTCAAATTCTAAAAATTAGGGAAAACACTTCAACTTTTTGGCCCAAAAGTGGACTCAACTTCTTGCCAACACCCACAATATTCTCATTTCATATCTTTATTTATTTTATAAGGCCAAATGAAACACTAATGTCAAGGAAAAGAACCCATGAAGAATTCAAGAATGTTCGTTTACATAGACCATATATCCTATTAGAATATATGAATGTATTTAATTTTTATGTTTGATGAGAATTTCCATATACTTTAAAATATATGTTCATGATAGATTCACATTCACCTCAATATGGAGGGAGATTTTATTGATAAAAATGTATACCCATTATAATTATGATTTAGTTTAAGATAATTTTAATGGAATCATTTAATGTAATTATGTAACAAGTTACAAAATAATGTGTTAAATTTGGTTCACTTTTTTATCCTTGTCACTCTCCAATTACTCTTACTCATACATATTTTAATAACTTTGATCTTATCCTAGGCTCATTCACACCTATTTCCACACATTTCCCCTAATTACATGTTTGGACTTTCATACACCTACTCACTGTCTCATCATTTATATTTTCCTTCTTAGATAAAATTTTTGGAGCTCAATTTTATCCTGGAGGCCTTGAGACTGACCTTAGATTTTAAATTTTATAATTTAAATTCTTTATTTCTTACCTCTTTCCACTAGCTATTATGAGGTAACTTTGTACACATTTGAATGACTTTTTATGTCAATATATTTAAAGAAATTGGATGTTTAGTTAATTTACATGGTCAAAAAATGAGAAAATCATTTTAGGAACATCAATTTGGATCTTAAAATAAATTTTTCACATTAAATTTACATGTTGGCCATCTACATGCTTGAGATTGTTTTCTTTGAATAGTTTCCTAAGGCCATAAAGCTAGTGTATCAAGGGGTTTATATAGGAGAACTTGACCATAGAAATATAAGTACTTGCTAAAAACTATTTTATATATTATCACCCTATAGACATGTAAAATTGACTTAACACCTATCACATCTTGAAATCAACCTGGACTATCTCGGAACATCTCATAATCAACTCAAAACCTCTCAAAACATCTCGAAATCAACTTGGAATGTCTCAAAACATCTTGGAATCAACCTAGAACATCTCAATCAACTCAGAACATCTCAGAACACCTTGAAATCAACCCAGAATGTCTCAGAACATCTTAAAACATCTGTGGAACATCTCAAAACACCTTGGAATCATCCCGCAACATCTCGAAATCATCCCACAACATCCTAGAACATCTTGGAATCATCCCACAACATCCCGGAACATCACACAACATCAAACAACATTTGAAACCCTAATTTTCTCTATTAATTGAATAATACAACATTATTTAATTAATCCATACATTTTTCATCATTCTCGACAAATTAAATAAATTTTGTTTATTTAATAAAGTCCTAAAAACCCTAATTCTACTATTAATTAAATAAAACAACATTATTTGATTAATTCATGTTTCATCATTTCGACCAATTAAATAAATTACATTTATTTAACAAAGTCCTAATCCCACTTTATTTTATCCCGATTAATTAAATGACACCAAATATTTAATTACGTCACTAAATCACTTTATTCCCCTAAGTTGATTAAATTATTAAATCGTAATAATTTAATTATGGCACTTTCCCTCCAAAGTTTGAATAATCAAATCAAACTATTAAAATCAATTATCAAAAATCAAATCAAACTAATGCAACTCTATTTGCAAAATTCAAACTCGATTTGCATGTTCAACTCCAAAAGAGAATTAATTAATTAAATCAATTAACTCATATTCCTCACCCACTTTCTGATTGAGAAAATTATGGGTTTCTAACTGAGCAATCTAATTTGCTAACTCAACCATCTAATTTTCTAACTAAGCCATCAATTTCCTAACTAAGCCCTAACTGATCAATCAATTCCTGACTAATCAATCTAAACCCTAACTAGCCAATCTATTCCTCAATCACACAAATTGTGCAATCAACTTTGCAAAATCTTCTCATGTCTAAATCCTCTCAACACCTTTTGACCGTTGATTTGGATATTCTCCAATGCAATCCTGATCGTCGATTCAAAATCTCTTTTCCTATATAACAAACCTCTCTCCTCACAAATAAGAATCAGAGAATCAACATACCTTATTGTTGATGGTGTTTTCTGCATAGCAACAACTCACACATAATGTGATAATCTATCTCTGTTGAAAGGTAAATATCTATCAACAAGCCTCAAGATATAACCCCAAGGTCTCTAATGTCAAGTCTTGACAATGCAACTAACAACTCAAAGATAATTTGAAATTGTTGGTAATCACAAGGGGCCTTACAAATAAGCAATGCTAGAAGTGTACTTTCATCATATGTAACAATATAGTGATGCTTCCAATCCTAAAACTAACCCAAATACAAAGAAAGAGAAAAAGAGAAGAGTTGAGAGAGATTCTAAACTAACTCCTAAGATCAATCACAACAATTATGAATATTGCAAATGGACAGATCCCTAATCAAACCAATCTCTGCTTGATCAAGGAAAATCCCACAACTCTATAGAAATGGTGCAATCTTCTAAGGAAACTAAATATTTTCAGACTATGAATATTCATCCACATACCCAATAACTGACGTAATGTAAACAAGCATCCACAATTGAACTTAGCACAAAATAAGGCCCAGACTAACTTTACACAACAACTTACAATCAATAAATTGCTAAACATATGGACCATAGATCAATCAAACATCATTCACATTTTACCATCATTGCAAAAGAACTAAAATATACTATCTAACATCTGAGAATCAAGAACAAGAAACCATAAACTGTCAAATTCTACCGCAAAGCTTTCCAAATCAACAATCAAATTGCATTAACTTCTCCAAAATTTACATAATAGTCCTCTTGCTCTCTCCTCTCCTATAGCTAATTTCTAAAATCTACTTGCCAATTTTGGCCTTCTAACTCATAAAATCTAACCAGACTTTAAACCCCTACAAATAAGAAGGCACTAGCCTTTTATAGAGATTACATTTTAGTTACAATGGCTAGGATTAAATCAATCCAAAGGCACATATTGCACATCTAGAAGCATCATTAGGGTTTGACAATTTTGGGTACATCATCATCCAATGAAATACATTCAGTTACACCCTTGAGCAATGAGAAAACAACCTCTCGCCATCTTGACATAAATGAGAATTCTGATAGGAGCAATAAAACAACTTCACATGTCTTCTAGAAAACTCCTCCAGCAGTAGATAGGCCTGGCACAGATTCTTAGGCAGTTCCACATTTAAATTATTGGAATTACAATCTAAAATCCTTCTTGCCAGCATCTTCAAGCACGTTTCCAAATATAAGGACATCTTGAACAACTTGAAATAAAATTCCTCCTCCCTGGGCACGTTTTCATATGTAGACCTTGCACTAGCTTTCCTTGATGAATGCAACAACACTTTAATCCCAAGCATTTTCCTATGACGAACTCCTCCCTGCACATACACAGAGTGAACATAACAAGATTAGATAATAAAATGCATTGCACAATATAATATTTTTCATAAGTCCCTCTTGGATATTATGCTCAGATAGAGGTATAAACAAATTAATCTATTCAAAAGGAAAATTCTCATCAAAACAGGTGGGAGGCATCACGAATAGAATATTGGTAAAAACCCTGGGACGCCAAAAATTAATCCTTGTCCATAAAACTATTCCCAAGCATTGGTTTGGTTCATCAAATCTCCTAAACATCGGGCCTCTGTGTTTTAAACATATAATAATTCATGAACCTGTGTCTCCTTTAGGCCATCATAAAGCATCAACTAACTACTTTTTCACACGATCTATTTTTAGTACCTGTGAACACCCATCCATGATCCCATTGAATGTAACTAAATGATTCAGCTTTCTGCAAATGAGAAATCCATGGGTGATTTCCGATTGTTGTCCTCATGGCCTTCGATGATTTTAAGATATTACCTTAACAACACTTCGAATTTTCTCCTTGGCAACGTTTAAACAATCGAAACCCGAACAGTTTTTATCCTAATCACTTTCACTTTCATGGCCCGAACTGCAATGAGTAATAATGTCTAGTGTTATGCTATTTTTATAAATTGAAGCAATACCAATGCCCTTAAAACCGTTCGGCCCTTTTAAAATATCAGCTCTTGCATCATTTGTGGATTCAACGACATCTTTTAATGATTCTTGTTGCTTTCTCTTTATCAGGCCGCAGCTTCATTCTCCTCATTCATCAACCTACGCCCACATATAAATACCATCGCACTTCACCATTCTTACCTCCATTGCCACATCGTGTTTGGCTATTTGAATAGTTTTTCCTTCGAATGTTATGCACAATCGCTCGAATACCTTGCACTTGTCATCCCCAGTCGGATATCTCTCTGCAGATTTTAAACGGTTTCATTCACTCTGAATTTTTTCACCATACTTTTCAATCCCTTTGTAATCCATTCAAGTTCGTTCAAGCCTTTGCTCTGCTATTACCAAGTGTTAAAGTGTACTTTTAATTGATTCTCACATTCAATTCAGCCAATGCAGTTAATTTTAGTAATTTGCATATCACCTCAACGCCTTTATCCTTTGGGTGTGCATTATATCAAAACGCCACCACAATTGTACTTGCACTCCCTTTATTGTCAACATGTTACCTATCATGTGGCTGTGGCTTTGTTCTTCAACTATACTAGCCGGTTGGGAGTATTTCGCAGCAAAACAATGATCGATCTACCCATTGCATACTAACGATCCATATTTTCTCAAGAGATGCCTTTTATTTGCCTAGATCATTAAATTTCTTACATCAGTTTCCTTCTTTCATCTATGACATACCAACAACGGTCATTAAATCAATTCTCCATCATAGACTTATGACTTAGTGCACTAGAAATCTGCAATTGTCGATTGATAACACAATGCAGGGTAATTCGAAACCTTCCTTCAACCTAACCATATATCATCGACCTCATTCCAAACTTTCTTTATATACTGCCATTGCACCATCAATACTATTAAATCCCATTGATCCCCTCCTTTCAAATCAAATCCTATTGGTCATCACACAGAAATAGAAGAACCCACATAGCATCACTATATACATCTCATAGAGCCCTCGATTCTACTTTTGATTGACAATGAACCACTGCATTCATTAATTCAATCCTTGGTATTAAAGGAAAAGTACTCATCAGGAAATACCAACACTGTCATATGTATTTAAAACTTGCTTCAACCACTAATACTTGCATTTTGTTCTTTGTTATCAACTTTTACACAATAAAAACCATAGACTTTCTTTTAAATCACCAGTGCTTTTATTCTGATTACAACAGATCGCAGCCTTTGTATTCCACATCATTCTATAGCCTGGTGATTGTGCTCGAATCCTCAAAACCTCAATTGTTCCAAATACACATCACGTACTTGTGAGTAAGATATTCGCCTATAAGCCATAATTGAACACCATAATATCTTGACGAACAAAGGGATCTTCGATCCATGGTTCTCAGGGATTTTGTGCTTCGGAGAATCCGAGGAGGCTTGGATTTTTTGAGGCCTAATCTTCTCGGGGAATCCGAGCATAAGTGGATTACCCGAGCTTTGAGTTTGGTGTCGTTGTCATATGGAAGCGAGTCTACACTAATGCTAATACAAATTCCTATGAGTTACAACAATTTTTGCCGCCGCCAATACTACCTTATGTAATAAGTTGCATATAATATATTTCATGACAATACTTAACAGTGAATTACACACAAGCATGGATCTTCACAGACTTAGCTTTCTATTTATTCTCCCTCAATCTGAGAACGTTGACAACTCCGGACGAACCTCACTCACGGCTTATCAGTCACAAGAAGCTTGCACGCTATACTCAGTAAATAAAATATTATAAGGATCAAAGTATATACTAGAACTCGTCCTCCTTACAAGATCCAAATCAATCGGCACAAAGACTCCTAACCTTATCTGCTGATATAAATCTTCTCTTATTGGTATCGTAGCGATCATCATTATATGGTTGTGTTATTCAAACATTCTACCACTACTATATATTCCTTGGATCCAAAATCCACTTCCACTACGATGCACCCTCGTTTGTTCAAATTTCTCATATATTTTGTGAAGCACCGGCTACCATCCTAGACTTTACCACATTGTGGGTTTCAAATTCCAGAGGACTCACCAACTTCGTTAATTTTAAGGCCTCGGGGATTTCCATCTCTCGGGGAATTCGGCCAGTGCTAGATTACCTAAGCCTTGATCCCTTCAGAAATTTCGTGCAAGCTCGGATTTTCTGAGTCCTTCTCTCCCAGGGATTTCCTGCATTGGATTACCTGAATGTCTTTCCTTTCTTCCTTGAAGCCTTCCCCACAATTAAAATGTTTTGACCCTGTACACTAAAGCCCATGGCGGATTCCTCAATGTGAATGTTAAGTGCATCCTCCTACTTTCCAACTACCACAACCTACTGATTTCCTCCATTCTTATCTGATCATTACTGCTATATTTGAAACTACCTCGTTATGATAAATAGTGACTTCCAACGTATAAGTCTAATACCGCAAGCCTAATCCCATAGAAATCTTTATTGACCTTAGTCGCCATGCTACGATCGTCAACTCCTTTAGTAATTTCTTTCAGATTGAAAGTAAATGCACCATGCTACGAGGAACCCATCATAGGGTAGCAATCTCTTTCCTGTGCTCAAACACTTTGACATCCTCAGAATTTGAATGTCTTGGCAGATTTCATATCCTTAGGGAATTTGAGGGTGCTCAGATTTTCTGATATCTACTTCCTCGCGGGAATCCGAGGGAGGAGGATTTTCCCGAAACCTTGTGCCATTGCTTTTATCCATCATTGAATTCTCCATTCACTCGAGTAATGAAGATAGCAACGAATTAATTCTCAGCTCCTAAATTATAAGACTTTCTAAACTTCTTAGCTTTATGGCAATTTACAAACACTCAGTTATGACTAGAAATTCATAAACTATGATAGCACATCTGGGAACATCCAGTTCCAGAAGTTGTTGATGAGATGAATTTTTCGAACCACCATTGAGTCCCTTAAAGCACTGGCTTTCTACTAATTCTGCGCAAATTAATGTTCCCCTCGAGATCGTTCAGCATCCTTTAACAATGATCGCTATCTTTGTTCATCCTATGCAATCTGCCATCGACATAATGATTGTATTATATAGTTTCTAAACTATTCCTTTTGTGAATCTCAAGCTACTAATGGCACACCATTCCATCTTGATTCCAAGAATTACTACCTATAAAATCACTTTTTTTTGGAGATTCATACTTTAAGTCTTAAGTAAGTTCTTCCAAGGACATTGAATGGATTAGACTCTAATTCAGTTGCTCACACCTATGTAAATCATCAAGTTTCACAATGCAGGCCCATATGTCCAATCCATAGCCATCTCTCCTTTTTCAAATTGAGTATTGGATTCCTTTTGAATATCATCATGCCTACAGATCATTGTCTGACATAAAGGGGCCTATAAGCCCAAATATTTTCTAAGCACTACTTCATGCCATTCACACTATTTTGAATCTTTTGAATCCTCATTCCTCATAATTCATGACCCATTAATCATCCAACCTATAAATTTTATGCCAAGATCCCTATTTAACCATTCCAATGTTTTTGAAAAGGAAAAAAATAGGTTTTACAGGGACCTGAAACCACGAAGTTCAAACAAACGAAAGATAAACATAAAAAGTACCAACAACCGACCAGCTGTCCCAAAAAGGAAACGACAGCAACAAAAGACAGTAGGGTCCAAAAAAAGGACCACCCAAAAAAACCAGAAAACCAAACACCAAGTTACTCCAAATTATTCAGTAACTCCTCAGCTTCTTTTTCAACATTCTACATATCCTGTAACCCCTGCCTAAGGATTTGAACCATGTGTGAAGAAGTCGGGGTTTTCCTTTTTATGTTTGCTCTGGTACGAGTCGAAATACCTTCACCGGCCGATTTGCTGCTGCCTCTGTTCACATCCAAATCTACCACCAGTGAACCCTTTTGACTTTTTTCAAGCTTTTCCACCATCGCATTTATGATGATTGTATTATGCCTTGCGATTTTGTGGTTGTTTGCAACAGTGGCCCTTATGTTTTGTCCAAACTTGAACATATTACATTCAATACTTGTTAATCTATCCTCCTGTAGTTGCTGTCTTTTCCTCGGTAAAGGAATTTCCTGTTCCTCACTAACTCTTCTGTCCCAACTAATCTTCTGCTCCAGTTCCATAACCTTATTATTGAGAACAGTAATACGGCCTTTCAAATCACAAACTTCTTTCTGGGTCCATTTGAGAACGGTAAAAAGACCCTCTGTACTTTTTTCCGCAACACTAACCATTTCCTCAGGCTTGAGCATTTTCAGGACAAAATTAATTTCATCCTGAATAGGGGTTTCAAAATGGTCATTCCCAACTTGTCCAGAAACAGGGGCACTAGGGGCCGAATCCTTACTAACCAAGGGCTTCTCAGAGATGATCTCCATAGAATTTCCAAAGTACGAAACAAGTTTCATAACAGGGTTACCTTTAAAACCAGGGGACAAACCCAGAGTGGGGCACCCAGGAGACGGCTGGGGGTTAAGACAATGCAGAGGAGCCAGATCCGGACTAGGGTCCTCAGGCAGCGGATGTCGTATAGGATAAGACAACGGGGTAGGAACTTTTAGATTTTTCTGACCGGACAAAGACAGGGGAGCAAAGGTATCAAGGCCAACAGGAGCACAAGCAGGGGGGGCCCGGGGCTCAATTTCTTTACTACTTTCGGTTTCCTCATCATCCAACTCTTCAATATCTATAGTTTTAGGCAGTGCAGGAAGATTTTGAAAATGCTCAAAAATGAGCCTAACAAGACCAGGGTGGATAATAGCATTCCTCCTAGGGTTTCTTTCCACATCATCGAGACAATTCTTCAAAGAGGAAAATAAGTAGAAAGGCAGAGATATACGAACCTTATGACGGAAATGATTCAAAATGGCAAAGTGGTAACCATAGGCTCTGGTAAAGCGTCCATCAACCGTAATATAATCCATGATGACTCTTAAAACTTTCTGCCAAATAGATTTTATGGACTCCACATCAAAGTAACTGTTAGCAACCTTGACCATCTTCACTTTCTCCTTGTCTTTTTTGGGAAACTTGATAACCGCTTCATCAGAGAAACGTCGATCACGGTATAATTTAACACCCTCAGTCGAGAGACCTGTTATTTCACCAATTAAGTCCTCACTCAGCTTAACATTCCTTCCAAACAACATGATCTCTCCATTTTTCCAATTTTTGACAAAATAGTCCAGCATCTTCTTCATCCGTACCATGGAGCTTTTCCATATAAGGGACTAAACCTCCCTTTTCAATTCTTTCCCAAGCTTTAGTATTCTTTCTATGCTCCTGGAAATTGCTCGGCTCCATGCATTTCCTTTCTCCACCCATAGTCAGCCCACTGTAATACCACTCAGACTGGTTGTTTTGGGTCCCGTTTAGGCAATTTCTATCGAACACCCAGAAAGCGTGCCGTAGACTCTTCTTGAAAAAGAAAGTGACGTCGGTCCCATCAAATCTAATGAAATCGATGTACTAGATCTTTATCCATTTCATCATGACTAAGATTGCCTTCTCTCCCATGCACTGAATCATAATAAATTAGCGCTTTCACTTCATTACGGAGGTTGTCATTCTTCCTCCATGTGTTCTCCCCACCTTTCTTAACCCCTTCATTGGCGAAGAAATCCACCACCATATTGGCTTCTCTATAGGCATGTGACACTTTCACTTTTTCAAATCTCCTTAATAAAGCTTGCATGTCTTCGATCCACTTTTTGATGGTCCACGAGGGGGGGTAAGTCCAAGAATACAATTTATTATATTCAAAGAATCGCCCTCCAACCACAGATTTTTTGTGTTGATCTTGACGGCTAGGCTGACAGCATGAAAAGCCCCAACAGCTTCCGCCACATGGTTAGTTTGAATTCCAATGTCCACAGCAAAAGCCGCAATAAAAGCCCCAGTGTTGTCCCTTAAAACACCTCCACTACCAGCTTTACCTAGGTTACCTTTGGCCGCACCATCAAAGTTGGCCTTAATCCAACCCAATGGCGGCATAGACCAGATAGCATTTTCTCTCCCACAAACTCTAGATTTAAGAGTTTTTGTCCCACTTAAATTTGTATTCCACTTTTCGGCTGTGGCAGCATCAAAGGGAGACCAAATAGCTTTCTCAAAAAAATTTCCAGGAATTAAATATAAAATTTCCTTTATTGCTCTTACAATTTTAGCATACACATCCCCTTCCTTCATCTCTTTATCCCTGAAAACTCTATTGTTCCTTTCTTTCCAAATATTCCAAGAAACAAATGGAAAAATGAGAGACCATAGCTTTCTCACAAACGGATTTTTTGAAGGAGCTTTCCATTGAATGAAGAAATCTTCAACAGAAGCAGGGAAGACCCACACCATCTCAAGAAGCCCCAATAATTTATCCCAAATATTCAACACATAAGGGCAATGGAGAAAAAGATGATTAACAGTCTCAGCTTCATTCCTGCACATAAAACACCTATTTGGTAATTGAATTCCTCTTTTTCCAAGATTGTCCAAAGTGAGGATCTTATTCTGTAGCATTATCCAGTAGAAAATGTTAATTTTCGGGGTCAAATGATTAATCCAAGCCTTGGCCCAAAAAGGAGGAATCTCCCTCGGACTGTCTAACAAAGAAGTGGCAGAGGCAACTGAAAATATACCAGATGGGTTATCTAACCAAACAGCAAGATCCCCCACCTGGTGTTGAGCTGGTCTAAGGGCTCTGAAAGCCGACTGAATAGGACCCAGATCCGGACTGATGGTCATCAAATCAACCCAACCTCCATTCCTCCAATAATCCTTAACCAAGACTCCAAATTCCTTTTTACAATCATTCATCCATTTACTATAATTCTCTATGCTAATTAAAGGATCTTTAAATAGCCATCTATCTTCCCAGAATCTGACTAAATTTCCATTTCCAATCAACCATCTAGTTCCCATTTCTAAAAGCTTTCTTCCTTTACCCATATCATTCCAACACACAGACCCACAAGGTAAAGAAGAAGAGTTTAAAATTTCATTTAAAGACTCATAGTTATTGAAATATTTTTCTTTTAAGGTATCACGCCATTCTCCATTTAATGTAAGAGTTCTCCAAAGCTGTTTAGCAAGAAGGGACACATTTAAAACTTTAATTTTCCTTAAACCCAAGCCCCCCCTTGATTTGGGTCTACAGACCAAATCCCAACCAACAAGTGGCATTCTCCTTTTGTCCTCAACTCCAGACCATAGAAACCTTTTCTGAATTTTTTCAATGGCCTCAGCATATTTGGCAGGAATTTTAAATATACTGAGAGCATAAGTAGGAAGATTTTGCAAAGAAGCCTTTAGGAGCTAGACTTTTCCAGCTTGACTAAGAATAGCTCCTTTCCATCCTGATAACTTCTTGTTGAATTTTTCAACCAGAGAAATCCAAAAAGATTCCGGAGGTTTAGAGCAGAGAGGTAAACCAAGATAAGTTGAAGGAAGAGACTCAACACGGCATCCAAGAATTCGGGCCAGTTTAACTTGTCTATGCTCCGGAGTGTTGATGAAAAAGATTGAACTCTTAGCCCTGTTGACAACTTACCCAGAAGCAGATTCATATAGATTCAGGATTTTTTTAAAAGTCTTAGCTTTAGTCACCGTAGATCTTCCCATAAGAATAGTATCATCAACAAATTGTTAGTGAGAACAAATAAGAGGAGAAGAAGAACGTTTTAAGCCAATAAGGGATCTTTGATCAATAAGCTTTTTAATATTCCTACCTAAACTCTCAGCCAAAATGGTAAAAAGAATAGGAGAAATAGGGTCTCCCTGTCTGAGGCCTCTGGATGTCTGAAAAAACCTTGATGGTGATCCATTCACAATGACAGCAGAAGTAACTATCGAAACAAGCTGGTTCACCAACTGAATGACTCTGTTATGAAAACCAAACTTATCCATAATTTTAAACAGGAAGGCCCAATCAACCCGATCATAGGCTTTTGAAATGTCAAGTTTAAGAATAAAAACACTAGATTTATCAGCCACATCATGACAATGTCACATTTCGTAACCAATGAAGATAAAGCTATGTGATGTAACATGAAACATTAATATCAATCAATGTGGAAAAGGTACTCTGGAATGCAGATGAATGTATATATAAACTAGCTTTCTCACACAATTATGCAAAATGAGGATGGTCAGTGATTGAGAATTCAATTTTCCAAGATGGCATTAGTATCAAATTGGAAGAATAAATTAACCTCAAGAACCTTAGTGATGAATCAAATCAAGCACTCAAGTTCCACGCAAAGAGAAACTAGAGACTGACTGAGAAACACAAGCCCGAATATACAACCATGGGAAAAATTCAGAAAATCCGAGGGAAGACAAAATTTTCAGACGGATTAGAGTTTGGGGAATTCGAGGGAGCTCGGATTCACCGAAATGAGTTCAAGCTGGAAGATCCAAGGTAGGTCAGGATCTTTGAATGAACTCAACCCCAAGAAATCTGAGGTAGCTCGGATTTTCTGGACCTCTCCCTGTCTTAGTCAATTTTGGATATAAATGGAACTTTAGATGAAGCCATGGAGTTTAATTATGACTTGAGATCCAAGATTGCATTCAAAGCACCCTAAGTGAAGATAAAACATTGGTTCCTTCAAGTGGAGCAAAAGCCAAGATTCCAAGAAATTTAACCCTTAATGGGAAGAAGTCAGACCTACGACAAAACTAGCCAACGAAGCAAGAAAAAAGAGGGTCCCTGCCTCTAGTGGGGTGTGTGTGAGAAAAGTGAACAAAACTTATGTAATGAAGTGCTATCAAGATCACCATTGATAGAGCTTCCTCATTCCTTCGATCAACCAACATCAAGCATCATTCATCAAGATTTTCACGAACTATGGAGGCTTCACGGTGATAATAACAATCCAACATCAGGTGAATACACTCTGATACGGGATGGTAACACCATGCTTATTATTTTCTTTCAATTTAGTAATCATATATTTCCTAAATGTGTTTCCAATAGCTTAGTTTCATTTTGTATGTGTAGGTTTAGATCTAAGATTAATGTGTTTGATCTTAGTTTAGATTCTCATTTCAAGCACCTTTGATCTTGTTTAATATCTAATGATTTTGGCATGCCCAATGGGACCTAGGTTCTCATTACTAATGTTTTTATAAGCTAAATTAAATTTGTACAGGGTTTAGGGAGCTTTCGGAAGACATTTCACGCACTGACTAGAAAAAGCTCACATTTGACTATCAAGAAAACTGAGCATCTGCAACAAGAACCTTGTATTTTCCATGGAAACCTTACATTTGCAACAATAACCTCTCATTTGCACCAAAAACCTTGCACTTTCTTCTTCCTGGGTTAGCATCTATACGAAGATTTGAGCATCTGATTTTGGAATTGAGCATTTGCTCCAAAAACTAAGCATTTACTTTGACAGACAAGTGCACGGATCCTACACTATTGTAATGAATATCCTTGCTAACATTTTCTTTTTTTGAATGTTTAACGGGTACTAATAGGTTTTTTATGCAGGATTTGAAACATATTAACTCATTTTGTGTAGTGAAGATGATTGGTCCAAGATTTCTAGATCCACAAACATTTTTTAACTTTCTAAATTTAATTTTGGTGCACTAAAAATAACAACAAAAACTCACATTTCATTTTGGTGTTGTTAAAATTGAACCAATTTTAAGCTTTCTTAAGTTAGGAACTCTCATTTGGTGCTCTAAAAAGAACAAACACAAACTCACATCTATTTTTGGTGTTATTAAAAATTTGAACCAATTTTAAGCTTTCTTAAATTAGGAACTCTTATTTGGTGCTTTAAAAAGAACAACACAAATGAATTTTTCATTTTTGTGCTCTTAAAATGAACCAATTTTAAGCTTTTATAAGTTAGGAACTCTCATTTGGTGCCTAAAAAGAACAAAAGAACAAAAAAAAACACTTCAATTTTGGGGTGCTAAAAATGAACACATTTTATGTTTTCATAATTAGGAACTTTAATTTTGGTGCATAAAAAGAATGCAAAACAATTTCCATTTTACTGACACATGCTCGATTTACTTTTGTTGACCAAGTTAGAACTAGGCCTGATTTCTTAGAAATACTCATGTTTGGGCTTTAAAAATGAACAAATTTTTCTTTTTGTTTTCTTACACCATTGCTATCTTAACTGATTGATGTCTTGAATACTTCATATTGGTGCAAATAAAAAGAACATTTTTTTTATGTTATTCACATATTTTTGGGTATAACACTGCTCGAGGTGTTTAAAAAGAATCAATTTGTGATGAAGTGTTTTTTGTGCATGCTATTTTTGGAAAGCTGGAGTGTTTTATCTTCTCCCCTCACACCATTTGGTGATCTTGGGTGAGCGAAAAAACATTTTTGAGCTTCACATTTTATTTTCAAGTTTTACCTTAGAGAGGGAGCTTGCTTTGAGAAAAATCCCACACTAGAGAACTCATTAGAAGGTCTCAAAGCACATTTACTGGCGGGCTACATCAAAGGTTGCAAAATCATAAGAAAGTAGCTTCAAGTCATGTTGACAAAAAACTACACCTAATCCCATGCCTTAAGTGGAATGGGAATGGTTAAAGATCCTTAAGTGGCCAGTAGGTGAGTGTCAAATTTTCGCATTCATAGTTATGACTAAGAGCCAATTGTTTTAGAAGCTACCCTATTAGCCAAAAACATCCTTTGAAGTGGTGAATTAGAATTTACTTTCGAGAAGCTGCTTGCCAATTCTAACTACAAGCCCGTGCCATAAGTCGTATGTAAAATCATCTCTTCGGAGCATGAGGCAAGCCCACCTAAAATGATGGTTTCTATCCCCCAGGGTTGTAAATTCTTGTTTTTTAAACTTTCCCATTACATTCAAAAACAATTTGAACATCAAATTTTGTGCTTGATTTAAAGAAAAATAACACATCCAAACAAACACTGAACATGATGGTCAGATCACAAACCCTTTGAATTAGTATATTCTTTTGAGAGAAGCTCAGGTTATTTGCACTCCTTGAGGACTTCCTTCAAGGTTTTTGAATATTTAGGCTTTTATTCCAAGCTATATTAAATCAAAGTAAACATTTGGTAACTATGGCTTGGGTGTTGTGATTTCACAACTTAAGCTATAGATATTAAGGTCACACAAAGTCCATGCTTTTGGAGTTAGTCCAGTGTTGTTCTATCATTTTCCATATTCCAAAACAGAGAGGAAATGAAACACACAAAGGATACAATTTCCATTCCAACTCACAGTCTTGAACATTTTGATAAACACTTGGGGAAAACAAATCAAAATGATTTATAGGGTCATTTATTCAAACACAACAATTAAGAAACCAGATAGGTCACATAAGTCCTTCATCCATCATTTCCATCTTACTTGTTAGAGATCAAAATCAAGCAAACCATTAGGATCATTCCTTCACTCAAACATCTATGATATCAAATAATTACTTGGGACTCACAGATAGTACAAGTAAGCTTTCCTACAACATATTCTCTAGACAAGGAAGTGAAATATCGACCCTAGTCCTTCAACATTTTTATTTCCACAAGGTAGCCACATTCTAAAATAGCACTAAAACCTTAGGGTCTTGAGCTTCACAGCAACCATCTCACAATACCATTACACCTTATGACCATCTGGAAACCAATTGCTCATGTTCAATAACTAGGACTTGTAGCACCAATCCTTCAACCTAGTCTCACATACATTGAAGGTGAACAAATTGACATCATAAGTAGTTTGAGAACCTTCATATTTGAGAAGAATAAAATACTCTGCCAATTTCTCACTGCATCAATCATCTTAGAAAAAGAGGAAGAGAAAGAAGACATAGCATCCAAAAGACCTATGTTACCACCACCTGTGTGGAAATAGACATACATCCCTCATGCTTTTTCGAAAGCAAAAGATCCTTAGGTTCGGCAAGAGAAATATCCTTAAGTGGAAATCTATACTCTAGCTCTCAAAGAATCGCCCTACCAAAAGGTTTTCCAAAGGGTTCTTCTCAAGGAGATGTCGCAACCGTCAAAATTGGCTAGACCATTTCTATTATCACTTTGCACCAATAGGCCACGTCCTTTTTGGAGAATATGATCCAAGAAAACAATCACAAAATTTGGATAGTTATTTACGACAACTACAAGATCATAGCACAGGAAGAACATGGAAGAAAAAAAGAACAACACCAGCATTCCACCATCAAACACCACAAACAACGGAAGAAACTCATGAGGATATAAACCAAGTGACCTTATGATAGGGTATTGAGTATTAAAATATCCCCAAAACATGTCGATCTATTACCCAAATCGCTCTTATCAAGGGTCACAACATCAAGTAGGGTAACAACATTAGGGGTTTCAAAATCACCATCAAGGAATAAGTCCAAAACATCAAATCACACTAAATAAAATTGAGAGAGAACTTGAGGAACTTAAATGAAAACTAAATACAACATATCATCAACACCTTTTTCAAGGTTGGAACATTGCATATCCACAACCAACGGACATTATTCCATGAACACCTTAGTATCCACATCAACAACACTTCCAATATCCATAGTATCAAGAAGTTCCACAACACCAAGGTGTACCTCAAGTGCAATATTTAAATATACCTCAAACACAATATAAGGAGTTCAACAAAATCAAGAGCAAAACAATCAAGAAAATCCACAGAGGAAAGATTACCAACGTAAAACAAAATTCACCCCTTTGGGAGTGACTTTAGAGGTAACCATGTACGAACTAGTACAATAGGAACTTATCAAAATCAATGACAGTCTAGTTTATGGTGAAACAAACTTTAAACTCCCTTGGTATAACAAGTACGAACAATGTGAGTTCCACAAAATAAAGATTCACCCAACGAACAGATGTGCTACACTCAAAAATCTCATCCAATACCTCATTAATCAAGGAGAAATAACTATTAACATTCAAGGTCCATCTACCAATGACAATGTGGACAATGTCTCAACTTCAAAAGTTGAAAACAATGATCAAGAGCTATCTATCACCGATCACATTGACAATGTCTCTACATAATCCAGTGAGCAAGAGGACATACATCGAGAATTTAGTCCCAAGCATGATCAAAATCAATGACCCAAGTCTAGCAATGATCTTGTCCAAAATATATTGAAATCATCCAATCTCATGGTAGTACATATTGATGATCAAGAGACTCTTAAGCCAACACTTATACCCAATGTAGAAAATATAAGGCAAGAGCTATCATCCATATTCACACATTTTGATGAAATCCAATGATCCTTTGCAAGGAATCCTTTCTTTGAAATTGATCCATGTCAAGAGCATGATTAACCAAAGCATGTCAAAGATAATACCACCCAAAGTCAAGATCAAAAATCCCTACTATTAAAATACTACAATGACTTAGTAGATATCTTCCAAGACATGTCCAAGTTTTTCCAAAAGAAGAACAAACCCATACACCAAGCAAACATACATCTACCCATGAGATGCTTACTCCTAATGGACATGTAGATGATCTTCATCCAAAACAAGAGTCTCATACTTTTGATATCATTACCAAGGAATAAGATTCACCTACTCTTAACATCTCTACACATGATCAATACTTAGCATAATCCAGAGACATATCAGAAATGGATCATGAAGAAGGATTATACATAAGTTGTAAATCAGAAACATCCTATGTAGGCATGTCAAAAATCAATAGTGAGGAAGACTTCTACATAATTTTTGAATCAGAAACATCTTGTGAATACATATCAAAAATGAATCATGAGGAAGACTTTTATATGGATAGTAAATCATCAACACCTTTTGAAGAAGTATTAAAATATGATATTTCATAGGATCAAGTTGAAGATATAAATTAGGAAGTTATCCCACATATGGAGGATTCTATCAGTGAAGAAGCTATCACCTTTGAAGATCCACAACAAGGAAAAGAAGGATTAGCACCTTGTTTCCAAGGTAAATCATATCCTATTGCAAATAAAAGTTTTCAACAGATGCATTATCAAGACAAAGGATTAGACCTACATGAACAGGGTATCCTAGCACCAATGCAGATTATTGGCAATCCTAAGAATCAAGGTCTTGGTTATTCAGCAAGTAAGGGATCTAAACATATCAATGATACCTCTCTAATACTGGAGGAAACTTTATCTAATGCAAGCATCAACATAGAGAGCATGAAGAGTTCTTATGATGAAATCACTACCAACACTACAACTAGCCATATCATGAATCATCATCCACACATGTTTCAACCCTCTGATTGGGACCAACAACAAGAGAAAAAGATATACCCAAGAACGAAACAAGTCATTGAAGTAAAAGAATCAGCAAAACAAAATGGACAAGAAAAATTCAAATGGATGCAAAAGAAAAAGAAAGAAAATCATCCCTATCAAACTCCATTACTCAAAGAAACTATGGGGAAAAATCAAAAAGGGAAGCTCATCCATTAAAAATTCCAACAATAAAAAAGCAAGCTTCAAGAGTGACCTACAAGTTATATCAAGATGTTGGTCCCAATCAAAGCGCCATATCCACCCATCATTTCTCATCATTCCAAGTTTGGAGAGTCAAAGGTTCCAAACTATCAACCAATCCATCTAAATATCATATCCCTCAACACATTTCACCATCCAAGATATCCAAATCTCGCATTAACCATGCATTGGCAGCAACTCTATATCATAAGTATTCTAAGGGAAACCTATTGTGATGTGTGCATCAAGATAAGTTTAACTCTGGTATTAACAAAGAAGCTAAGAATTATCAGGGGTTATATTCAAGTGCATGTATCCTAACAAAACAACTCCTCCAAGCAGGATACTGTTAGCACGTCATGACATCAACAACAACCATATCAACACTAGCACCATCTACATCAACACCACCAGGTGGTTCATACACGAGCAAAAACTTGTCACCATGATGAAAACCTAGTAAACAAGTGTCTTGTGTGACATCAAAAATCAAGAAAATAGTTAAGAGAAAAATCATCCTCAAGTGAAAACCACTATGGTGGTCCTTTGACAAGTACCATGGTGAAAACCTGGAAAACAGGCACCATGTGTAGAATCAAGCATCTACATGCACCATTTCAGGAGGAAGCATCTCAGCGTATCCATAATAAATCCTATCCATTTTTATCCCAATCCAATGTGTCTTGATCTTGACAAATGTTTGGTGAACACTTTACACTTGGTTATGGAAAACATCTTGACATGGGTCACTATCATTGATCCTATCCTATCTAGCATTATCTGAGCCATGAGGCATTTCCCAATGAGGCATACTCTATCCAAACATGTTATTCTATCACAAGATAATTCATCATTGCTACAAATTGGGGGAAAGTACTTGCATCTTGCTTTAGAATAAATCTTGATCTATGTCTTCTAGCTCACGTTGGGACCTAGGCATTGTCCAAAAACAAGGTGTGCCACATGGTACCCTTCCCAATTCATCCCAACAACAAGGTATACCTACCAACGCACCACCAAGGTAACCTTCAAAATATTTTGTCCCAAAAACAAGGTGTACCACCAACGCACTACCAAGGTAACCTTACAATATACCAATGTAGGTTATTCCTTCACTTGAAATTTCTAAGATATTAATAGTTATTTGAACCCTACAGCTAGTTCAAGTAAGCTTATCTGCAACATATCCTCTAGAAAAAAAAAATGAAATATCAATCCAATTTTTCAGTATCTTACACCCCAGGCAAGAGGGTAAAAATCCAAAAAACAAAAATCAACTAGAAAACCCTAGGCAAAAGGGTAAAAATCCAAAAAAAATACAAAAAAATCAAAAAGCAAGGAAAAATAGTAAAGAGAAATAAAATGTTCTTTGAGTGAAAACCACTTTGTGGCACTCCTAGAATATGTACCATAGTGAAAACTTGACAAAAAGGCATCCACCCATCCATTTCATAATAAAACAGTGTATTCAACCATGGCTTGTCACTGATTAAGGAAAGTCATTTTTTCTACAACTGGGGGCAATTTCAAAAAGCTAGTCATGGATTAGGTCTTTGAATGTCCTATCATGGTCATGAAAATAGTGAAAATCAAAAACATTAGAAAACAAAAAAAAAATCACAAAACCGCAAAAATAAAAAACATCTAGAAAACAACAAAAATCAAAAACATTTGAAAAAAATGGGTATGTACAGGATCATCATGGAAAAACTGGGCCCTTAAGTGGCAAAAAATTCAAAAAACTCAAAGTTAGGAAACTTGACGTAAAAATTTGAATAAGTTATCTATATTACTTCAAAAATATGTAAGAATAGAATCTGTAGCAAATTAAATGTAGTTTCTAAACTACTAGGTTTATTTAAAAAAGAAAAAAATCTATTTGGTGAAATTTTAAAATTTCAATCGATGTAATACTTAAATTTCGGAAAAAATAAGTAGGTGTCTATCCACAACCACCTAACCACAATAAAATGATAATATTTTTTATAAAATTTTAGATATAAGTAGAGGACTCATGTTCTGATGTGATGCATATTTTTTGTTTTTTGTTTTTTCAAGTAAATAATTAATTCACGATTTTTCATTACAACTTTTAAAATATAAAAACTCATATCTGACCACCTTAACTTGATCAAAATTCATGAAATTCAATTCTTTTTTTTTAACCCTATAGTATATGAAGCATAGAATGTGACACATGTTTCAAATTCAAAAAATGTGATAATGTTTAAAAGCTATAGATTTTTTTCAACCATCCTATCAATTAGGACTTTAGTTGTAATTCAAATAGAAAATGAATAATAATTATTTATTAAATTCAAATTAAAGTATAATTTATTTTGGTGGAAAGCTGAAAATCTCCTTTCAAAACCCTTTTCGTTTCATCAATTTTGGGTAAAAAAAGTCGTCAGCCACATACCCTACACATACCCATCATATCGCCACTTTTTGGCCCATCATGATCCTGCACATACCTACATTGTTAGGTCATTCCTTCACTCAAACAATCTAAGATATCAACATTTGCTTGAACCTCATAGCTAGTTCAAGTTGATTTCCCACAACATATCCTCTAGACACATAAGTGGAATATCAATCCATATTATCAATGTTTATCCAAAAACAATTTATGCTTTTGAGTCAAATGGTTGAACTATGTGGTATCTACGTGTACAACGTAGGCAAGGATTCTTAGCCCCCAAGACCCTAGGTTGAGTCCCCTTAGGTTTCTAACATGATTTATTTAAACTTAGTCAAAAAATAGAAAATCCAAAAATAGTCAAAATTTTCAAAATACAAAAACATATACAAAATACAAAATCTAAAAACAGTCAAAAAATCCAAAATCCAAAAACATCCACAAAACAAAAAAGGTCAAAATCACTCAAACCAAGAAAACTACAAGCCTCTACATGTACAACATACACAAGTATTATCTTTGATGATCCCCCGAGGCCTTAGGTTAGTCCCCTAAAAACAACAAAAACAGCATCACAAAACTCAAAAAAAATCAAAAAGGACCCATCCCGTCATCACAATCCACAATAAAGATTCATCCATAATAAAAAAAATCATCACACTCACCCTTTGACAAAATAAACAAACAAACAAAGAAAATATCAAAAGCTATAACTTTCCATCAAACAATCGCAAAGTTTTGATTATAAATAAACGGAAACAAATGCCAAAGTATTACCTACATATTGTTTGACAACATACCAACAACATCCTAAGATATTCCTTAATGGATCCGTTCCTATGATAGACATAATCAACATTAGATAAATAGACCCACCCCAAAAAGATATGGCAAGTGTTATAATAGCATTGTTTTATCTTTCTTGTAGTCTTATTTTATGATTTATTTTATTGACTCATTCAAAGGATCTCTCGAGGATGTCCATAAGGATTTAGAGAAGAAGGAATGGGGGCAATAGAGTGTCATTTAAATTTTTTGTTTGTAAGATATTTTTGTAATATTACCTTGGTGAATACTTGCTTTATTGAGTATATGAAATTTTTATTAAAACAGTTCGTGAAACACTGGAATGTTAGATGTTCTATACCTCTCTATGTGACTGATCCAAAATGTTTTTAACTCAACCCAACCCTATACTTTAAACAAAGATTTTCATATGTTTGGTATGAAAAAATATACTCTTTGTTTGTTTATTCAAAGTCCACACAATGGATACAAAGTCACCTTGGTTATTAATACCCTGGTGCATCGTATCTATTTGCTACATCAAACAAGATTGCTTAAAATTATGAAATCTCCAAGCAAAGTGAAAACAATACTCATCACTACTAACAACATCAAATTTCTATCATCATAATTTTTCTTCTAACTAACATCCACCCTGCATAGCAATATCATTAGTACTATATCCATCCTGCATCCACAGTGTCATTAATACATATCATGATGATAATAAACCAATAAAAAACATTGTGTGTCATGTATGGGGCATTCATTCATATATTAACACCACATAAACATCATATATCACATCATATGAAACAAAGTATGATTCATCCATTCATATCATATGCAATCATCATCACACATAGCATGTACATTGAATCACACATCATCATCATAAACATAATGAAGTTGAATTGAAGAAGGTATATGGGTATTTACAGGATCATGATAGGCCAAAAAGTGGCAATGGGGAAAAAATTACGTTTTGCATCAACCCAAAAATGCGAAAATGTCGAGTTGACTTTTTTGTGGCTTGGGTGTCAGTACAAACCTCCAAAGCAATGCCCAAACCAAGATCTCCATATCGGATGTCTGATTTGGATCGGATATCTGATTCAAATTGGATATCCAATCCAAATCGGATATCTGATTTGAGGCAAATATATATACACATATTTCAGACCTGTTAATATCATTTCACATTCACAAACAGGCCACGAGCGCACAATGAGGAGGTTCTCCACATAACAGATGTCCAATTTAGCCAATATCCATTTTGAAAAGGTTAGATTTTAGATTTTTCTTTGCTTTGATCAAATTTTGAATTAGATTTGTATAATTTCAGTTATTTTTTTATGGATTATTTTTCAAAATAGAATTTTTGATTGAATTTTTATGAAAAATTTGAGTTTAGAATGGATTTTGATTAAAAATGAATGTTTTTTATGGATTTTGATTTTAAAATAGTGTTGTTTATGTATTTGTATTAAAATTTAGAGAATTATATAGAATTTTGTTAAAAAGTAGGGTTTTTGTTTGGTTTTTTTTTAAAACTAGGGTATTTTTACAATATTTTCATTTATACTATCTAATTTCAATTAGATTAATTAGTTTTTAACTTTAATCAGGCATTATGGCTGCTAAGAATGAAAATGCACAAATTCCAAATGATCCACCAGCTGAAAATGAAAATGCACAAATGCCAAACACTCCACCACCTCCCCAGCCATTAATTGAAGAATTAATTGGTGAAAAATTGTAGCAATTAAAGGGAATTTTTAAAGTTTATAAGAGAATCCCTTGATTATTTGAGATGTAAAACACATTGAGGGAAATAATTAAAAATATAGAAACCCTCTCCACCCAACATAATGTCTTTCATTTGTGGTGAGAAGACATGAGGGAATATTATGCATGTGGATTGTCTTATGAAGATGTGAAAGATCTCAGAATAACCAAAGACCAAATAGCCTCTTTATTTGTTAACCCCCACACTGGTTTTCCAGTTAATGTTAATAAACCAAAACTTTCTATAAAATGGTGCACGCATAGGGACATTGTAGATAACTTTTGGGATCGTTGGTGTATGGTTTTTGATAAACCACCGAACAACAATCGTGATATACCATTTTACTTTATTAAAAAATTATATGTTGAGTTTGTGTTAGGGCATTATGTCAATTACTTTGACATTAAACCCTTCCAGGGCGTTGGTGGAGGTATACCCTAGGATAGACCAGGGGCAATTAGAGTAGTCTCATGCCCATATGCTCCCCCTCCTCCCCTTTCTCTGCCACCTCTAGTATATCTTCCAGATATTATGCAGGATACAGCCACACAGACTATCCAGACTATTCACTCTTTGAGTGTTGTTTTGGTTTCGCATGATTCTATAGTAGCTCAACCACATTTTGGTGATGTTGGTGATGGCTTGAGTGTTGTTGTGTCATCCTCATCAGGTCCACATATTTTTGTACCACATACTTGCTCCATGTGCCGCCATATATGATTGGGTCCTCTTGTATAGCCCACCGAGCATCCCTTGGACACTTCTGATTATTACCTCCATAATGTGGACATTATAGATCAGATGCGGGGGAGTGGAGCACACCCTAAAAATTCCTCTCTTGCTAGAAAGGGCCCAGACATTGGAATAGTGACATGCAGGTAAGATTTAAGCTGTAAATTCATAACTTGCATTTGTTTTTAAATGAATATTAATAAGAGATAGTATAATGTACTAATATTTATTTACATGGTCTATTTAACAGTTAATGTCTAAGAAGGAGCTCGCACAGGTGACTGATAGCACCCTTAGGGCCATTTCATTTGGCCTCGACACGCACACAGTATATATTTTTGCACTCACTCGTTTACATTTTTTTATTATATACTTGCTTGTCATTTGAATTGTCATAAATGAAATTATATAATAACTTATATGTTTATCTTATTTTCCTCTTGTAGGAAATACCTAGTGCGAGTGAGGTGCATCCTTGTCCAAATTATGGAAGTGCAATGTTAGATAAGGGGAAGGTAATTGAACTCAAATTTGATTGAATTAATAATTTTAAGATCTTATATTGATTATACATACATCGACATAGATTGGTAGTTTCATATGTACTTGTCATTTTTATGTACAGGAAGTTATGAGCTATACGTCTTTGTTGAAAAGTGCAAGCAAGGTGCAGCCTTGTCTAGATTATGGAAGTGCAATGTTAGATAAGGAGAAGGTAATTGAACTCAAATTTAATTGAATTAATATTTTTAAGATCTTATATTGATTATACATAAATCGAATAGATTGGTAGTTTCATGTGTACTTGTCATTTTTATGCACAGGCAGTTATGAGTTATACATCATTGTTGACAAGTGCCACAACACTTGAAGGAGTACGTATTGGAACACCTGAAGTAGTAGGTGTTGAAACACCTCAAGGAGGAGGTGTTGAAACACCTAAAGGAGATAAAGAAAAAGATTTTCCTAAAGAGGTATTTGTTTATTTTATTTTTTGTTTGGTATTTATATGTTCCTATTATCGACAATTGTATGCTAACTTGGATCAATTTTATGTTTTTGTTCACATATATAGATTGACATTACAAAAGTTGGTTTGGTCGGTTCTTTGAGAGGGGCATATTATAGGACTCCTGACCCTTTGAAGATATGGATATTTCAGGTAATCAAGATTACAATTTTAGAGTTCAATTATAATTCAATGTATATTGATTTTGATGTTAACATTTGATTTGATTTTAAATCATATAGTATAACTAATCTCAATTGTGGTTTGAATTTTTCTTGTTCAGCTACCTTCAAAGCCAAGGATTGTTGCAAAGAGGCTCCATTTTGATGATCCACCAGTAGTTTAGGATGAGATAGACATTTTGGTATGTAAATTTTGAATAGACATCGACATGGCATATGCCACATTTTGAAAAACTTTGTTTGAGTTGGCTTTGATGCCATTTTTGTATATGGAGATACCCTCAAGATTATTTGATAATTTGATATATATAAGTTGACAATCAAAATTTAATTTCTTCCTCATGTGCATGATTAAACTCTTTGAAAATTTAATCAAGTGAGCAATGGTTAAATATCAATGTACAAGAGCATAAAAAATAATGGTTGTATTATGTAGTTTATATTCATATCATTGATTACATTGCATTGCATGTATCTTTCAAACTCAAAGCATTATTTCACATTGCATAACTAATAACTAGATGTTGATAGATGAAAAAAATTCAATTACAATATAGTTTTTACAAATTCAACCCAAGCAGTTATGCAATTACTTCACATTACATAACTAATAACTAGGAGCAACTGTCAATTGCATTTTCTTGTCATGGAATTTTATGAGACCACATTTCTTTGAGGCATTTTTTCAAACAATTCATTTCCTTGTCTATGCCACCACATTTTTCATAATGTGTATCAAAGCTTTTTATCAAACAGTTCACTAGCTTGTTGTTATGGCTAAAATCCTAAAACAAGTGCTTTCAAACAAGCTATGGATTGATGCAGAGTGGGGGTGAAAACATATGTGAAAACTACCCTTGACTCCTTTGGACCAAATTTGAGAACCAATAACATACCCCTATCCTAGGCTAGTGAATTAGCCCTCTTTCACAAAGTGAGTTCCCTTTAAACACTTGATCTTCACAAGAACACCCCAAATAATCTTGAGTTATGTCATAAAACAACAAATTCTAATACTATTCTACACCTACAGGTCCTTTAGCAGGATGTCCCATGAAACCATCTGTTTACCATGCAAATGCATAGGGTTTATTGAAAGTCCCACTTGCACAACTCCCCTGACCATGCCATCGACTCAAACACCTCTATTATGACCCCAATATGCTTAAACATTAAAGATATTCCCCCACTATCATTGATTTTAACAAACCCTAGATTAAAAGCTTCATTTTCATGCAATTCAAGCAATGATTTGCTTAGGAAAGAAACTCTAAGACTCAGAATTCATTTCCCCTTTCTTAAATGGACCTGCACACATTCAAATCACATTGTACACATCCTCGCCACCGAGCCACATGAAATGTAAGGTAGGTGGAGGGATTCAATAATTCATAATTTACTCAAAAATGCAAAATATGGGTTCACTACTTGCCTTGAGAAAACTTGGCACAAAACTCACAAAAAATGAAAAGAAAGCACTCAAACCAACTTTAAAGGGATCTTAGGCCTATTTCCCCCAAAATGATCTTATTGATTCTTCACAAAATTACATTCATCAATGCCCAAAATGACTTCCTCAACCTTTTTTAAGACTCTCCCCCACACAAAACAACCAACCAACTCCCAATAACTGACTTAGAAACTAATTTACTTGTTCGGGTTCGAGGGTTCAGTTCGCCAATTCGGCTAAAAAAAATTTGCAGGTGGTTTGGTTCATTTTGGGTTCATTAGTAAAAAACCATGTAAAAATAAAAAATATATATATGCAGCATAGAAGCATGAAATACGATTAGAATATCACATAACATCATATAAACAACAAAACCACCATAAACTTGAATGTCATTTAAAACATGCATGATAAATATTCATCATTGAAACTTGAATTTTGGTAGCTTGATAAACAAAGTCTATTGATGCCAAGGTTCAATTTGTATGATTTTGAAAAAAGAAGCCAAATGAGTAGAGTTATCAGCATTCTTTAGAATTCATAAGAATTTATTTAGTACACTAGCCATTTTGATGTCTTCTTGCAATCTCAAATGCTAAATCTATGAAGAAGTTAACTTTGTTGCCCACTAGTTTCCATTAAAAAGAAAGCAACAAGCTATGGTCTCGTGGATTTTTTTCACATGAAAATTAGCGTTGGAGTTCAGTTGGAGGGTGAAAAACTACTTGTAACTACATAAATAAATCTTGTTCTACAACTCGTATGACCTAACCAAATATTCCATCATGTCTGTATGGTTACGTTTGGGTTAGGTATGGTCCCCTTTCGCACCCAAATTGGCCGAAGCAGTTTGAGCTACATTCAATCAGTGAAACCCCTTAAGAGTCCAAAGTGCAAAAGGGCACCAATCTTTGACAGACTGTTTCTTAGAAAATGTGATGCCTACAAATTTTTTGTTTGAGGCTATACGATCGTGTTGGGCCCCTCTACAATAACCTCTCTTGGTTTTTGATATCTCAGAGGCGTTTTCCCGTGGTGGCAAGTTTCCAACTGAGGGAAAAGTTGTTAGATGCAAGCAGTGTAAAGTTGCAAAGTGGTGCAACTTTCATTCAACAACTCGTACGACCAAACAGATTGTTCCAACCCGTATGGGTGGGTACGTTTATGTTAGGGATGGTCCTCTTTTGCACCCAAATATTCCAAATCACTTCAAGCTACATTGGACCGACAATCTCCCTTAAGAGCCCAAAGTGCTAAAATGCCATACCATCTATTGTACGGTCTATAGTTGGATGGTATGGTCAGGTAGATTTTATAAGGATTGTATAAGGTGAATATGTGAGTTTACAGAGCTAGAAACATTTGTACTTGAGTTGGTGAGTTGCCATGCGAGGCAAAAATGAGTGAAATTAGGTGAAAAATAGTGGTTACAACTTGCTAATGTCAATGAAATGTGGGGGAAACAATAATTAAGGTTGGATCAAGCTTGTGCAGGTCCTAATAGATGTGTTTGATGAATTTATAGGGTGTGGCAAGGTTGGAAACATTGATTTCCTTAAAAACCTCATGAAAGTTGCTAAAAATGAAGTTGCACCCAAGTTGGATTTGAGGAGAAAAAGTGGCAAGCCACTATAATTTATTATATATAAATAGGAGATATTACAAAGCCTAGTTCAAATGAGCATACCGATGGGAAAGAACTAGGAAGAAAACCTTCGGTTGTAGCTCGATTAAGTACAAAAATTTATTACAAAATTGTCCCAATAATAGTAACAAAGCATACACCTGTATGACTAATTCAACCTATGAGTTTCCAAAATACAGACCCCTTTACATTTTAAACATACCCTTTATACAATTCCAGACATTTGACCCATATTTCAAAAAACATCACTGGGTCTAGATTATGCCCATACACAATTATGACCTTTTTACATTGTTTCCAATTTGAGAATTCAAATTTTACAAAATTTTCCTATTGGAGGCATTCAAGGCACAGTCTTCCACAATATTAGTATGTTCATGTTTTGGACTAACAAGCACCTATACAAACCATCAAGGTAGCTTACAATAACCAATCTATATTATTCTAAATGACATAAAATATGATGATATGGTAATGCAAACTATAAAAGACACTTAGAATAACTAATCTATATTGTTGTAATCTATCGCATACCTCTCTGAAAGGATCAGAGATGGATATTGTTGTAGTAGGTCCATGATCAATCGTGCCAAGAATATCGCAAAAGTGGGAAAATGAGAAATCTATATTGTCACAATAGAAAAGATGCTTAGACTAACAAATCTATATTAATCTAAACAACTTGAATGATGATGAATTGGTGATGCAAACTATAAAGATGCTTAGAATAGCCAATCTATATTATTCTAAATGACACAAAATATGATGAGATGGTAATGCAAACTATAAAAGACGCTTAGAATAACCAATCTATATTGTTGTAATATGTCGCATACCTCTCTAAAAGGATCAGAGCTGGCTATTGTTGCAGTAGGTCCATGATCAATCGTGCTAGGAATATCACAAAAGTGGGAAAATGAGAAAACTATATTGTCACAATAGAAAAGATGCTTAGACTAAAAAATCTATATTAATCTAAACAACTTGAATGATGATGAATTGGTGATGCAAACTATAAAAGATGCTTAGAATAACCAATCTATATTATTCTAAATAACACAAAATATAATGAGATGGTAATGCAAACTATAAAAGATGCTTAAAATAACCAATATATATTGTTGTAATTTTCTGTATACCTCTCTGAAAGGATCAGAGCTGGCTATTGTTGCAACAGGTCCATGATCAATTGTGCTAGGAATATCGCAAAAGTGGGAAAATGAGAAATCTATATTGTCACAATAGAAAAGATGCTTAAACTAAAAAATCTATATTAATCTAAACAACTTGAATGATAATGAATTGGTGATGAAAACTATAAAATATGCTTAGATAACAAGTCTATATTGTTCTAATCTATCACATACCTCTCTGAAAGGATCAGAGTTGGCTATTGTTGTAGCAGGTCCATGATCAAACATGCCAGGAATATCACAAAAGTGGGGGAAAATGAGAAATCTATATCGTCACAATAGAAAAGATGCTTATACTAACAAATCTATATTAATCTAAACAACCTGAATGATGATGAATTGGTGATGCAAACTATAAAAGATGCTTAGATAACCAATCTATATTGTTCTAATCTGTCGCATACCTCTCTGAAAGGATCAAAGCTGGCTATTGTTACAGCAGGTCCATGATCAATCTTGCCAAAAATATCACACAAGTACATACAAAATATCACTGTTGAAGACACCTGCATTGCAATAGTATATAAAATATTAGTATTAAATAAAGAACACTAATGAACTTAATCATAATGAACATAAGCATTGTACCTTCCATTCTTGAAAATGCTACTCAAGTGTGCCTGAAGAGTCATCTCTTTGATTAAGAGTATCCAATATTGCTTCATGATCAGCATTACTAAGTGTCCATAGTTGTTTTGTCTTTGGTCTAGCATGATGCTTCAACAACTTAACATTTGTTGCTATAACAAGGTGCGAATACATGAGAATGGTTTTGTGTTTCTCCTAGTCTTCAAATGCAAGTATGCCATTCTTTCTAATCATGTATGTTCGCAACCACAACTGAACCTATAGGATACATGAAACCATCATCATCTTCCATCAGTTGTGTTAGCTTATGCTTTACCCGCACACATCAGGCCAACCAATAGTCTGATCTCTCTTCATTCCCCTATGGTGCAACAACTGCAAAAACATGTCCTAGTTGTAGTAGATCTGAAAGGAGGCCGTAATCAACTGAACTTTCCATTGTGTCATTTGTCATGGATATTGTTTGAGATAAAGGATTTAGATACTATGGAACCCATGTATCCACCCACTCACTTGACTTGCATTGATCCCACTCGCACTAAATACAACTCTGACAAAAACAAGCCAACTCTCATGTCCAAATGATCCATGTGCTTGCATCTGAGCTTCAAAATGAATGTGTCTTTGAAGAATCTTTGATTGTATGACAATCCAATCTACCTCCCACTGTACCCTCCTCAATGAACCAAAAGAATCTACACACTATTGAATCA
>VDFB02058242.1:259708755-259741660 GCA_007258455.2 Sequoia sempervirens
GGATAGAGGATGGGAGAGAATGGGAGAGGGTGGGAGAGAGTGGGAGAGAGACCTGAGAGAGGGAGAGGGGGTTAGGAGAGAGATACTTGAGAGAGAGAGGGTAGAGGGTTTCAGGTTTAAGGGTTTAGTGTTTAGGGTTAAGGGTAGAGGGGAGAGAGAGAGGGAGTTAGTGAAAGAGATGGAGGGAGTCGAAGAGAGATAGAGGGTGGAGGGGAGAGAGAGAGATAAGAGTGATTGAGTGAGAGACTTGGGAGAGAGAGATAGAGAGAGAGAGGGAAAGAGATAATATTTAAATATTTTATATATTGGTAATATATATATTTAAATATTTATACATTAACTAAAATATTTAAATAATATTTAAATATTATACATAATAATATAATATATTATATATATTAAATACATAATTCAGTAAGAGATTATCATAAATTGTATATTATATATTACATTATAAACTATATTGTATATTATATATTAAATTATAAACTTTATTACATTTTTTAAATCATATATTATAAATTGTATAACATTTTTGCAACTTTATATAGAACATATCAGATATTGGATTCAAATCGGATATTTAATCCAAATCGGATATCCGATTTGAATCAGATATCTGATATGTCTGACACAAAATTTAATGCCTAGGGATTACCCTTGGGCTTGCTTTGGATTTTGGTTCAGACCTTCCAATCATAAGAAGTCAACACAAAAAACTTGTTTAACAACTTACCTTGCTTTTCTAGACTTCGCCCATATGGCTAACAACTCTTATTTACCCAAAATTGATGAAACAAAAAGGGTTTATAAAGGAGCTTCTCAGCTTTTCACCAATATAAATTATACTTTAGTTTGAATCTAATAAATAGTTATTATTCATTTTCTATTAGAATTATGACTAAAGTCCTGATTGATAGCCTGATTGAAAAACATCTATAACTTTCAAATAGTATCACATTTTTTGAATCCAAAATATGCATCACATTCTATGCTTCGCATACTATAGGATTAGAAAAAATGAATTTCATGAATTTTTGACCAAGTTAAGGTAGTCAAACATACGAGTTTTTATATTTTTTAAAAGTTGTAAAAAAAAATTCATAATTAATTATTTACTTGGAAAAAAAATACAAAAAAATATGCATCACATCCGGACATGAGTCCTATACTTATATCTAAAATCTTATAAAAAAATATTATGATTTTATTATGGTTAGGGTGGTCAGATAGACACCTACTTATTTTTTCCCTAAAATTTAAGTACTACTGCATTTTTGATTTTTTTTTAGATAAACCTAGTAGATAACTTATTAAAAAATTTACGTCAAGTTGCCTAACTCTGATTTTTTTGAATTTTCATTGCCACTTAAGGGCTTGTTTTTTCCATGATGATCCTGTACATACCCATATCTCATATATATAATCATCAAAAAAGGGAGTAGATCATCATCAGTGAGATAAGTGTGATAGGAAAATATAATATCATAATATCTATACAAGGCTTTCAATGGGCCGATGAATATATATATATACAAAACACATGTCTACAATAGGCCTCTAAGCAATAAACAGCATGAAGATCAAGTACAAAAACTAAGACCTCGACAAGAAGAACAAAACTCTATACACCACCAAAATCATCTGGTTTTCTCATAGATTGATCACCTACACCACCACCTGCACCACCAACTATACCATCACCACCATCACTCATAGCACTAGGCTCTCTGAACCATGAATGTCGAGCAGCCCTAGGAACATTGGCATCATATAGGGTCTAATAGTAGGTGGACCTCTATAAATAATGATCACACTCTACCTTGAGAGTATCTCTCTCTGCAATAAACAACTATACCAGAGCCTCTGCAGCATGTTGTCAATCGCTCTTGCTATCTCGCTCAACCCTCAAAATATCTATCTGAGCCTCTATAGCCTATCATCATGCTATCTCTGCATCTTTGGTAGCAGTCATCTGAGCTAACAGTATGTCTCCATCCCTAGTTGGTGGAGGAGGACCGTGAACCTATCTATGACCTTGCACCTGAGGTAGGTGCTCATCTTGATGACCTTGTGCACTATCACATCGAGCTCTAGGTATGTGCAAGATCATCATGGGAAAAACAGGCCCTTAAGTGGTGAAAAATTTAGAAAAATCAAAGTTAGGAAACTTGGCATAAAAATTTGAATAAGTTATCTATATTATTTCAAAAATATGTAAGAATAGAATCTATAGAAAATTGAATGTAGTTTCTAAACTACTAGTTTTAGTTTTTTTTAAATCTATTTGGTGAAAATTTGAAATTTTAATGCAATAGTACTTAAATTTTAAGGAAAAAATAAGAAGTAGGTGTCTGTCTGACCACCCTAACCATAATAAAATGATAAAAAAATTTATAAGATTTTAAATATAAGTAGACAACTCATGTCCCGATGTGATGCATAGTTTTTTGTAATTTTTTTCCAAGTAAATAATTAATTATGTTTTTTTTATTACAACTTTTAAAAAATATAAAAACTTGTATGTCTAACCACCTTAACTTAGTCAAAACTTCATGAAATTCATTTTTTTGTAATCTTATAGTATGCAAAGCATAGAATGTGACGCAGGTTTTAGATTCAAAAAATGTGATATTGTTTGAAAGCTATAGATATTTTCAATCAGCCTATCAATTAGGACTTTAGTTGTAATTCAAATAGAAAATGAATAATAATTATTTATTAAATTCAAAGTAAAGCATAATTTATATTGGTGGAAAGCTGAGAATCTCCTTTGAAAACCCTTTTCATTTCATCAATTTTGGGTAAAAAAAAGTCGTCAGCCACATGCCCTATACATACCCATCATATCACCACTTTTTGGCCCATTATGATCCTACACATACCTCTCTATCCAACTGCTCTGTGAGGACCTCAATACGTTGTCACTCCCCATGACAACCTATAATACCTAATCTACCCAAAGTGGGATTACCCCCAAGATCAATAAGTCTCAACGACCTGTGTCGTGCCCACCACTCATCATAATTAGAAGTACCTGGATCTGCTAGACCAACTGGCCAACCCCAACCAATTGGGGAAATTTTTCTAAACTTAGTAATAGCAACATCTATATCTGCCTGGAGACCCCATACATGAACCTCCTGAGTGGTCTGACCAAAATGAGCCTCATAAGCATCAGGAACTCAACCCTGTCTCTCTCCAAACTTGCTACATACTTGGTCTAGTAAGTAATGCTCTAACACAAAATAGGAATGACCAATCAACCAACGGGTCTACTGACAGTAAAAAAGATGATTTGGATCCTCTGGCCAAGCCTCACAGCCCATATAAGGTCTCCACATGAAACCTAGAATCTCATCAAAAACTCAACGCCAATAAGGAAGATCCCTAGGTAAGGTATAGTGCATGAAATCCCCATAGCGATCTAGGAGTATGAATCATCAGGATAATGATCTTGTATCTCATCCAATCGAGTAACTGCAATATACTCCCACGCCCAAACATCTAAGAGTGAAACACCTGCGAAAATAGATTTCTCACCCCAATACATAACCTCATGCATATCTATGTACAGGTGTGCGAGAAGATACGCACCCCAAGCATACCTCATCCCATGCTCAAGCATACTCTCAATACATACATCCCAACCCATGGGAAACTGTTGACCTCGTCTATCAGGAACAACTATTCCTAAAATCAAATCACATAATACCAATGAAATAGGATCTGTACTATCAAAAAACTCAAATAGATCAATCTATCGGATAGATAGACCAAGTGTCTAGCATCTAACACCTACTGCATGGCACGGGTACCATGTCAAATATGATATTTAACCATCTTCCCATGTATAGGAAGGCAAAGTATCCTCCAAACATCCTCAAGAGTAATAGTTGCCTCTCCTATAGGCAAATGAAATGAGGACATCTCTGAATGCCACCATTCCACAAGTGCAGTCATCATCACAGTGTGAGTCCTTATAGGAACGTAGTCCAACGAAATCAAGAAAGTCTCACTCCAACACACCAAAATGGGAAATCGGATCAAACAAGTGTCGAGGACATATCTCCCTCAATTGTAGTGCTCTGAGGCCAACCTGCAATCATTTTAAACCCACAATGTTAGGGTTTCACTTTGAGCATGTAAAATGACACAAAATATGATGACAAATGACATTTAGAATGACAAACAAACACATGCCAGGGTTCTGAGCAAATGCTAAAGTCAAATGCAATAGGAAAAGTCAAATGCAAGGGTTTTGAGCAGATGCTTAGAAAGCACCAAGAAAAAGTGAGCTTTCTAGTCAAAGGTAAGATTTTTAGTCAAAGGAAAGGAAACAAAGGTGAGGATTTCAGTCAAAGGTGAGGATCTTGGTCAAAGGCGAGGGTTCATAACCTAGAGCAATCAAAAACAAGCTTTTCAGTCAAAGGTGAGCTTTTAGGTCAAGTGCTTAAATCAAAAGCGAGGTTCTTAGTCATAGGAGATGGTTTCATTGTCAAATACAAGGTTTTCATCAAGCAAGTGTGAGGAAAATGAGGCAAATGCTCAGAAATCACAAAAACTTCACTTTTGACCCAGGAAACTTAGTACACGCATAACAAGAATGAAACAAGATGAAAGTGAAAAGAGAGAAGGTACATACCAGGCCACCAATGCCTTAAGGCCATCCAACCTCCTTAACAAACTCAAAATGATGTGGGGCTCCCTCAAATCTCGACATTGCTCCTCAAAAACTGACAGAATGGAAAATCCTTAGACAAGAATTAGTTATAGGGTCAAAGCATAAATGAGCTAACTAGAGGACTAATTGCCTATATTAAACCTCAAGAAACCATAATTTCACCTAGAAAACCTTAATTTCTACTTAGGGAACCTTCCTACTTTCAAATTAGAAGCTCAGAGAAACATCAGAATGAGAAACAAAGGACCTATAGACTTAATTTTTTGACCTAAACACATCGAAACTGAAATAGAATAGAATCATGAGCCTAACCTCAAAACTTGAAATTTTCGGCCAACCTCTCAAGGGGGCAGCACAGAACCCTATCATCCTTCCACAAAATACTGGGGCACAATTTTTTTTCAAAAAATTGATCTTAAAAATAGAATCTTTGAAACAAAACAACCAGTGCTTTGTATTAAAGAGGGGCAAAATATAGACATGTAAAATTAACTTAACACCTATCACATCTCGAATCCAATGTGGAACATCTTGGAACATCGCGTAATCAACTCAAAACATCTTGAAACATCTCGAAATCAACTTAGAATGTCTCAGAACATCTTGGAATCAACCTGGATTGTCATGGATCAACTCATAACATCTCAAAATCAACTCAAAATATCTCAGAACATCTTGAAACATGTTGAAAAACCTCAAAATCATCCCGCAACATCTCAGAATCATCCCACGACATCTTGGAACATCTCAAAATCATCCTGCAACATCCCAGAACATCACACAACATCAAACAACATCTGAAACCATAATTTCCTCTATTAATTGAATAATACAATGTTATTTAATTAATCCATGTTTTCATCATTCTCGACAAATTAAATAAATTTCATTTATTTAATAAAGTCATAAAAACCCTAATTATACTATTAATTAAATAAAACAACATTATTTGATTAATTCATGTTTCATCATTTTGACCAACCAAATAAATTTTATTTATTTAATAAGTTCTAATCCCACTTTATTTCATCCTAATTAATTAAATGGCACCAAATATTTAATTGTGTCACTAAATCACTTTACTCCCCTAAGTCGATTAAATTATTAAATCATAATAATTTAATTATGACACTTTCCCTCCAAAATTTGAATAATCAAATCAAACTAATACAACTCTATTTGCAAAAGTCAAACTTGATTTGTGCATTCAACTCCAAAAGGGAATTAATTAATTAAATCAATTAATTCATATTCCTCACCCACTTTCTGATTGAGAAAATTATGGGTTGCTAACCGAGCAATCTAATTTGCTAACTCAACCATCTAATTTGCTAACTAAGCCATCAATTTCCTAACTAAGCCTTGACTGATCAATCAATTCCTGACTAATTAATCTAAACCCTAACTAGCCAATCTATTCCTCAATCACACAAATTGTGCAATCAACTTTTCACAATCTTCTCATGTCTAAATCCTCTCAACACTTTTTGACCGTTGATCTGGATATTCTCCAACACGATCCTAATCATCAATTCAAAATCTCTTTTTCTATATAAAAAACCTCTCTCCTCACAAATAAGGATCAGAGAATCAACATACCTTATGCAACGAAGTGTTATCAAGATCACCATTGATAGAGCTTCCCCATTCCTTTGATCAACCAACATCAAGCATCATTCATCAAGCTTTTCACGAACTATTGAGGCTTCGCGGTGATAAGAACAATCCAACATCAAGCGAATACACTCCAATATGGGATGGTAACACTGTGCTTATTGTTTGATTTCAATTTGGCAATCATAGATTTCCTAAATTTGTTTTCAATAGCTTAGTTTCATTTTGTATGTTTAGGTTTAGATCTTAGATTAATGTGTTTGAACTTAGTTTAGATTCCCATTTCAAGCATGTTTGTTCTTGTTTAACATCTAATGATTTTCCCCCACACATCCTTATACACATTTAGATATTAGAGATTACAATAAAGAAAGTTGGAAAATTTTACTAGTATCAAGTTAGATCTACATTTCTAAAGATTGATCTATAGTGGATTTTGAATCTATTTTAATTCCAAGACAATGAACATGCCAAAAATATTATTTTTAAAATTTTGATTAATAGATTATTTTAATATCAATATTATTTTCATTATTATTCTTGAAACTAAATACCCTATCTCTTTATAGTTTTTCAAAAACTATTTCAATTTATCATTTCTTAATTCTATTTAATTTAAATTTATTATATTTTAATCTTTATCTAAATTTATTACTATAAGTTAATCAAAATGAAATGTTTTTACACTTATAACAATGTCTAAAACTGCTAAGAACATCAAAATTAAAAAATAGAGATAAAAATATAAAAATAATAATAAAAAAAAACTTCTTGTTATTTCAAAAATTGAATACAATGGTACATTACCTTATACTATAAGTTATGCACAAATTATCATTTAAATTTCAATTTGAATATACAAATATTTCTAGAGCCTAAAATGACAAAGAACTTCCATGAAACACCTAATTATTAAAGGCACATAAATTAATTTGAATAGCAACGTGAATACTAAAAATTAGGGTTTTACTTGTACTCAGTCAAATCACCTTTCAGGTAAAGTTTCGTGAATTTCACCATCCCTGCTACGCCATACGACTTTGAATGCGTTGTTTTAGCAAAAACAGTTACAAGTATTGCTGTAGACTTATGAATCCCTCTATAAATCGCTCATTACATTGTATTGTATTCCATCTCAATCTTCATCTACCAATCGATTATTCAGTTGAAAGGCAAAGATTCTCCCCTGCATTTGATTCAGCAAAAGCTCTCAGCCATTAATATGGGGAGTTTGACGCGAATGAAAATAAACACACGGCTTGTGGTGCTCTTGTTTCTGTTTACGGTCCATGTTTCCGCTAGATATAACCCCCCACATCCTCCCCAAAAGAATGATCTGCTTAAAGGTATGGAGCAGTTAGCTGGTGGTTCGAGCTGCAAAGGCAGTGGTGAAGACAACAGATGCCCACCACCTCCACCCTCCAAGAAGGCTGTTTTGTCAGGTATGGAGCAGTTGGGTAAGTGTCCGAAGTGCGGGGGCAATGGTCGAGACCCCCCTGGTCGCTGCTGCCCCAAGAAGGCATAACTGGGCATATGGGCGGCTCGCTCATAATGTCGAAGGACTTCTTCCGAGTTTCAGCCTGTGGACAGCTGCAGAAACCCATATTCTTCTTTCTTTTCTAATCCTAGTCACTAGGCACACCGCACACATAAAACCTCTTCTCTTCTACAATTCCTTTCTACCCTTTTCCACAAATGTTTAATTGCACTCATCTTTGTTGTAGACCATCAGCAGCCACCTTGTGCCATGGCCTTATTCCTGAAATCAATGTAATTCATGTTGAAAGGAAAGCTGGTTGATCGTCCGATTCCAGATGTGTTAAATTTTATTTATGCCAAGAATTTTAAATATATAAGGACCAACTATTTCAAATGAGAATCTTGAAGAAATAAAAAATATTGTTTAAAAAGCTATATACAATTGGCAGCTGTCAATATAGATATTAGGAATATGAATGGTTGAAACGTAGAAAATAAAATATGATAAATGAGAATAAATAATTTTATGTTTGGAAGATAAGAGTGATTCTGTCGATGCACTAAATTTTGAATGTCTTTAAATTGGAAAAGGACGACCTCTATTTGTATCTTATTTTAGAAGTAGAAATTCAATGCATTGTGGTGGATCAGTTTATGGATCAAGTTTACAGATCAAGTACTTACAAAAATAATCTGGCAGACTGCATACTTTTACTTTCTAATTTGCATCTATTTTCTTTGTCATAAATACATTTGAAGGACTGCTGCTATGTTGTCAAGGAACTTATTCTTCTAGGTCAATTTCAGGAAAATATCTAGATAGAATATCAAATACATCAAGTTGAAGTCATGCAAATACTCCTAGAAATGAATGTATAAATCTACATTAATTTTAGTTTAGCAATGGAAGTCTTTCCAGCATTTTTCTTCTTGAATACAAATGATATATAATCCTTACTAGATGATAAAAATGAATGCAATAAAATATCTTTAAATACAAATAAACAACAAGAAATTATGCAAATGAGTGTTTAGTAATCAATTCTAAATTTGAATTTTTAAAATTTTAAGATTAAATCTATAGATGTAATCTCAATCTTGCATCCACAAAAATGACCTAGGACATGGAAACAATAAAACCAAATATGTAGCATAATGCATATGAATAGTTTCATGCATAAGTACAATTTGAGTACATGATTTGGATGATTATACAAGTTCTAATATGTATATATGTGAATAAAGTGGGAGACAAGCGCATATGAATATATGTAATTGGATAGGTAGAAACATAAGGGAAGGAATTTATATATATGTCTATAAGGTGGAAGATAGGTGTATATGAATATGTAATTGGATATGTAGAGACATAGGGGGAGAAACATGTCATTGCAAAAGATTACATCATTTGTCAATGTGTAAATATGTTAATCCATTCTTATACCAAAATCAAATGGAACTATTTTATTTACTACTTACATAGATGAAACATAATTTTAATTTTACATAAAATTATTCTATTTTTCATTAGAACTATTTCATTTACTATACACATACTATTTTATTTTATCTACATTTTGTTTTATTTTAAATTTTATTTAAGAGTTACTTTAATTTTGTATGTACCTTTTAATTTTGTTACAAGAAAAACTATCACTGATTACTTAATAGTTCTATTTGTAGACATTAACATACATATTAAGAAAAAAATCTTTAGGAAAGAGCTCTATTTTTTTTGAAAAATATTTAGTTGAAAATTTAATTACTCTTTGGTCGACCCAAAACCATGGATAGTTGGATTCATATTTGTTAGAAACCTTTGTTAAAAGGTAGATTAAGCTTATAGTTTTGAGGAAGATGATTATATGTCTTCTTGTTTGAGCTAAAAGAGGACAAAGATCTATTTTTTATAAGTGGGTCATATTTTATTTGGGCAAGAGGATTATATTTCAATTATTAACCATGGATTTTAACTCAATATAAAATATACCAAACGTAGTCCCTATATAGGTGAAACTTCCAGATCTCATTTTTTTGAAATAAAAAGTATTTTGCTATCATTGAGAAGGCTAAGCAAAAAGACAATTTTGCATGTGCTCAAATTTGTGTATGAAAAATTTGCTAAGTATTATAAAAAAATAATAAAATTTTCTTTGGACACCTCAAAAATGTCAACACATTTTCATCATAAGTAAAGGATATAAACATGTCCAAAAAGATAATGGTCAATAAAGTCTAGGTACCAAACAAGGTTTGGTTACTATTGCTTCAAATAGGTTTGGTATATAAGGAGAAATGATCAAGGTCCTTTAAAAGAGGAATTGCATAAGAGGAAAGACAAAATACCCCTCTAGAGGTAGAGCCTAAATTTATTTTAAGGGAGAAACAAAATGAGACAAAAATTTAAAATAAAAGTAATAATATATTTAATATTAGTAGGCTATTTATGAATATATACAACTTTATGGTTTACCTTATAGAAATTAGCTTCACAAGAAGATAAGTGAATAATTGGCTCTTCAAAAACATTAAAATTATTTTTTTCTAATTTTTTTATCATTCCAAGTTGAATCCTTTCAAAATGTCTTTATTTATCGTGTTTCCTATTCTCATTATAGTTCATTGGTTTTGAGGTGTAATTGCATGCCAACTACCATTTTTATGATTAGTATGTAATATTTTTTTCAAATAATATATATTTTCATGCCAAAAAAAATGTTAGTATTATAATACAAAATAATGAGTGCATAGTTAGCATAAGGTGGTGCTCATGAATTATTGCTATAGAAAGTAAACACTATGGAATAAAATCAATAAGGATAACATGTAGAATTTAAAAAAAAATATTACTATAGGTAGATTGCGCAACACATGCCATTTTTGTGGAAACTCACATCTTATTTTTTTGTTATTCATCATTCATCCTAGAAAATTTAGTTGGTTTAATTTATAAAAAGGGTAAACTAGGTGACAGTTTAAATTTTTGTCCCATTTTAGGACCTCTTGTTAGCACAACTAAATTTAGCATTTTAAATTTAATTTAATTTGTAATAACCCTGTCTAGAATACTAATCATTCATTTAAACATATATTACAATCATATGAAAAATATACAAGTAATATCAATAAAGAATCAGCACATGAATAATATTAAATTTAATGCATTAAGTACAAGAAGTACATATCTATATAATCAATATACAAATATTGCATTGGGTAGTTTATCATCTACCACATTCACACAAGTGGTCTTAGTATAAATTATAATAAATAGTATAAATGTCTTCAACTAGAATTTGTAAGTTGATCCCTCCAATATTTTATTTCTAATTAAGGAAATCACTAAAAACACTATTAGTGGTGTGTGCATATGATTCTAGAGTGGTTATCTTGTTTCCTTAAACTCTCTTAATTGTGCACTTTGATATATATTTGAAACCATAGATCTAAACATTTAGCCAAGGTAAACCAAATTCATAACATAATTTACATGTCAAATAGTTATACGAAATAAATAAGGAGTTTTAATATTTCTTTGAAAAATGGAACAAGGGATGAAAACCAAAATTAAATCTAGGAACCTAAGCCTTTACCTTGCATCCAAATGTAACATTGATTGAGCTTAATAGGTAGTGCACCCAAGTTGAGAATCCTTGCAAGAGACCTCTATACACCTCTTTTTGCACACAGAAGATGTATGTAATTGTGCTCAAGATGTGTGATTGAGGAATGTAGCATGTATTTTCTCTTCAAGATAGAAACTATTTATTTAATTAAGTTAGAATATGACCTCAAAGGAATATTTTCACTAGTAGAGAGTTGATATCTCTTCACTTTTTCTTTTTAATTTATATTTTGGGATTGGGTAGATTGATATTTTGATTTTTGATGGAGGATATGGATGTGTATGGATGGATATTTTGATTTTGGATATAATATATGGATGTGTATGGGGGATAGGTAAATATATGGAGGACTCTGGTATTTGTTTCCATGGATAAGTTGACCATATCTCTTACTAAATAACTACTTTTATGGACCATGTGGATTTTTATAGCATTGATAAATATGGATAGAAGCCTTGGGGTTGCTAAGTGGCTTCTCCAAAGTGTAAATAAGGTACCATCACATATCTAAATTTATAGGATGCTTCCATAAGAGATGGATGAATGATGATAGATATTAGGAAAAGGTTGGTTTTAAAGAGATGTTATGGTGGATTTATGTTCAATAATGGATAGGTTGTTGGAATATGGGGGAATGAAAGGATGGGATCATGAAAACATGAAATAATGGCTTAGGACTAATTGGCACTATGATTAAAGTTCCCAACACCATGTTGAATGGTAAATTTTTTTTATTATGAGATTAGATGTGTGAGGTAGAAAATGGAATCTAAGGCTAATGGATAAACCAAATAACACCTTCCACCATTAATATTTGGGGGACATAAACTATTAGGCTATTATCCTCAAGGAATCACTTGAATAATTGGTTAAGGTTTTGGTCATATTTTTTTAATATTATGGATTGGTGATGTGATGTGTGTGATTGATGATAAAACTAGGTGAAATAATATAAGAGCAAAAAATTGTCATAGAATCTAAGAAATACATAACAAAGGTGCAAAAAAAGAAAATAGGGAAGTAGAGTGCAAGAAAGATGGAACCTTGCATTAAATTTGTTGAACACCTAGAATACTAAGAGGGAGGTGAATCAATATTCTTTTAAACCACTTAAACATTTATAAATCCAATACTTATAGCATATTCAATTGAAGTAATAAAAGAAAGCATGAAAAAATCCAACAACATCACATAACACATGAACACTAGGATTTTTATGTGGAAAACCCAAAATGGGAAAAACCACAGTAAGGATTATCTCACAATATATTATAACCGGTTATAGTATATTACAAAAGTGTTCATTGTAGGTGGACCTAGTGACCACTGAGAAAAGAAAAGAGATAGAAGAGATTGTGGTACGTAGCCAATTTGAATTATTACAAAATGCATCTACAATACATGTTGGAATACAATTCCATTGAAATTTAGAATATAGACTCAAAACTCTTCATACTGATCCAACTTAATACTCTACTTTACTTTGCATTTGCACTAGCTTCAAACAATTCACATTAATTGACTCATCTCACATGTCATAATTCATAAAATACTAAAAAATATCTAACTTATATCTCCTCTTCGCTCATAACATCAATTAGGTTGGCCTAATTAGATGTATCATTCAAAATATACAAAATGTAACTTGTTGTCTCAAGATCTATCCACACACGCTTCATGCCAAGATTCAAATCTCAAAAAACTTTGAAATAGGTCGACATAGACCTATAATAGATCCCCCATAACTCTGCAATACTTAATTAAGCTTCACATATCTTCAAACCTATTAGGTTGGCACTACAGAAGACCTAGTATAAAAATTATCCAACTGTATACCCATGTTCAGACACGTGTACCTCAAATCATCATGCCAACTAGAATGCACACTCATCTAGCATATTTCAACACTTCCACAACTCTGTAAAGCCAAAAATTGATCCACGAAGAAGTGCAGACTCATCAACTCATCTAGAAATGTCTGAAACTGTCAAGCCAAACTTATGTTACTCATAACTCCAAAACTAGAAACCAAAACAAGCTAAAATTCTGGAATTAAGTTCTACTAGCCATAAAAATTATACTAGAAGTGCAAAGAAAAATATTTAACATTGAACCAATGTGGATCCAATTACCAAATCCCTTGTACATAGAATGATTGGTACTAACACTTAGTCATTTTCATCATAGATGCCTTCATTGGATCAAACCTTCTTCCAAAATTTCCTTATACAAACATCTTAAAACATGTTAGAGCCAACCAAAATGATCTACACCATGAACATTGAAGCAAGATACAATGTTGACATCAATGACAACACTGCAATACATAACAGTATACCTTGTGCTTATCCCACATGCTCATTTTTCCAACAAATACATCAATGACATAAATCCTCATTCTTCCAACAACCTCCCCCTTTGTCATTGATGGAAACATGCCAAAATATCTCCAAAATTACTCTCTAGAATTACTCTCCCCCTTTGACATCAAGGGAAAATGGCATATGTACCAGGGATAACTTTAAGAAACCCCCCCTTGGCAAAGGTGTAAAATCTTGGTAAATCTTGGCTAAGTGCTACAATTTTCCTCACGAATATTTCCTTTTATTTGAAAAAAAAATAAAAAATCTTGGAGAGTATATGCACATTATTAAAAAATTGTAAAACCATGGCGAATCTTAATGAATATTTGGTAAAAATAATAATCACAATGGAAAATCCTAGCAAATAATCACTAAAAAGATTAATTACAATGGTGAATCTCTCCTTTAAAAATTTGCATAGTCAGTCAGCGTAGTTCCCCCATATTTTTTTTGTTTTTTGTAAAATTGAAGTAGGGGCTCAGGGGCAGTAGCCACTGATGGGGTCAAAGGGTAGTGCCCCTTATGGGGGTTGAGGGGGAAATGCCCCCTCATGGGGTCTGGGGGTAGCGGCCTCGGCGCGCTCTTGTTGCAATACAGGCGAGGTTGAGGGGCAAAGCCCCTTGCCACCAAGCATAAATTCACTATCAAAAATGTTGGAGCACACACAGATTAAGTATTTTTTTTAAATCTCACTTTAAAACTAAGACTAAATGAAAAGTGAAATTGTTACCACCGATTAGCTTTTTAATCGGATGACTACATGTTGATTTTGCAACCTATACGCACGTGCCTTTTAAAAGGCTTGTTGAGGCCCAAAATTTGTTTTGGGCCACATGATGAGATTTAATCGTGTGTCTCAAAACAAATTTTGAGCCTCTACAAGCCTTTTAAAAGGAATGTGTGTATAGGTTGTTGAATCAACTTGCAGCCATCCAATTAAAAAGTTAATCGACCATTCAATAGCAATAAATAAAAGCCCCATTCAAGGCTAAAATATCCTTAAAATCAAATGGTAATTTATTATTAGTGGTGATATTTCCCCAAAATGAATGGTAGGAATATAATATTATTTCTGAATATAATTAATATTTATAATTACAATATAAACTACTAGTGAATCAGTTCCAATGACGCATCGTTTACATGGCGAATCAATTCGATTTATTAGTTTAAAAAATCATTCTTAGGTGAATTAATCGAGACGAAATTATTTTTTGTAAAAACTTGGCGATTCAGTATCCTTTTTAGCTTGTACTATTCATCATTTCTAGAGGTCCCGATTTCAATTATTCACCAATTGGCGAAGATTCACCACTAAAGTTTTCCCAGATATGTACCAATTCTTCATTTACTCTAGATCTCCCCCTAACAAATATGTTCATATATACAAACTAAAAAATTGAAGTAACTCCCCCTAAGAATGTTAAACATCATAACCAAACCAATAAATTTTACTAGGACAATCTATATATAGTCCACATATGTACACTGAAGTCTAAAGCAATAAACTAAAAATGTGTAAAAAGTAGAAATGTTGTTAATTAGAGGAGGTTAACTCTTGAAGCTTCTGCACATGAGTCTGCCAGGCCTGTTTACCTTCTTCCCAAATCTTCTTGGCTATGCCACTCATCCTACATTGGGTCTCTAGCTCCATCAGTATATATTTTCCTTCTTTTGAAGTGTTGGGTACCAGATTGATCTTGGTAGCCTTCTTAGTAGTCATTAAGGAACTAGAAATTGATGTGAACTTTGAGTTCACCAAGTCCCTGATGTTCCCAAACTACAAGATAACATTTTCCTTTTGTCCCTGTAGCTAGAAATACTATTCTTGTAATTCCTCAATTGTTGATCTTATGCTTCTATCTAGGTCTTGTGTAGAATCATATGCACTGGAAGATTTATCTTTTTGTGACTCAATTGAGTCCATTTCATCTTTGATAATTTTTGTGGCCCCAAGCCACTTCATACAAAATTGAAATAAGTCTTTAGCCTCAGCCATACAATCATGTGAACCCTTAAGACTATCTTGTAATTTTTTGTTTGCATGTGCACAATTTTCTATAATTTCCAATAGCCTCTTCCCACTCATATTTTTGTCCATTTATCCTTCCAATTCCTTTTGCAATTTCCCTTCCATTTTGGAGGCATATTATTTAAATGAATCAATCAACAATTTAAGGTTCTCCATACCTGACAATGAATTATCAATTGTAGTCCCAGGTATGGCCTCATGTAGTGTCTTTACTGCCTCCTCAATTACCTCTCCACTCTTTTGGTGAGTCTCTATTATCTCCTTTCTAGAAGATGCATAGAATACATATCCCAACTGAAGATTTTAGAGGGGATAAATCTTGTCAAGGTCCACATTCCCCTATTGTATAGGTATTTTTAGTAGTTGGGCTGATACAGCAGGATGTAAATTGAGTTGCATGCTTAGTAAGTTTTCCAATGAATCTCTAGGGGAGCTGGAGGATTCACCAGAAGCATTCATACTCTCCATAGTCTTTTCTTTCAACTCCATTTCCATCTTATCAAAGCTCACTTATGGCTCTGCTTTAGTTTTTGCATCTTCAAATGCATCATCATTCTTTTCCTCATCTTCCTTTTTTATTTTTATGTTCATCCTTCTTCTCTACATCACCATTCTCCTATTCACCATCCTTAGTTGTATTATCTTCTCTAGCAGATTGGTCTATGTTATCCGAAGGAATAACTATCTCTGGTTTTCCTTGTATATTTTCAATATTTTCTTTAGATACTGGAGGAGGATTATTCTCCTTTATAATGTCTTCTTTGATCACTACTTCCTCAACATTCTTCTCTATCATTTCTTCCACTTCCAAAGGTGTATTATCCTATGCATCTTCTTTGTTTGCCTCATGCTCATATTAAGCATCATCCATCTGCACACCACCTTCTATATTTTCTTCTGGAGCAGGTGTCTCCACATTCACTTCATATTTTCTCTCTAGGTTCATTCCCAAATTATGTGCTTGATGAAGGCTACACCAACCAAACCCACACAAAACACAATAACAAATAAGAACACAAAAAATGAAAGATAGAAAACAACCCACTTTCAATTATTTTCTAAAAATGAAATTACGGGGCTATAGCCTCATGGGCTTGATTCATTACATCCAAATCAACTCTAAAAATAAAATTTATTATTTAGAGCCACAATCTACACTAATGGAGCCACCTTCTATAGCCTCCACTTAACCCTTTTAATTTATCCAATAACTACCCTAGAATGTTCTAGAAAGTGTAACTTTCCCTTTTGTTTTGGTGCCAAAAGTCCTGCCATTTAATTTCTTGCCTAGGAAGATATTTTAATGAAATTCACTTTTTAGTGGGGCAGCTTCTTAGGGCCATAACTTTTGATCTATGTTTCTGATTTTCTATTATAATATATCATTGGAAATCTCTTGAAGAGATCTACAACGTTGAAACCATCAAAGATCATTTCATCCACTTTTTGAGTTGTTTCAAGGCTTCTAAGGTTTTCAAATTTGAATTTGAAGCTACATTGGAGAAATTTCTTAGGATAGAAACTTTAATATCTCCCAAATTATACAAGGTATTGAGGCAATTCTTCCACCACCGAAAATATTTTTTAGTTCCACTCCTTGGGGTAAATTTTCAAGTTCATACGAGCCCGTTTAGGCTAACTTACTAAAAATAGTAAGTGACCATTTTTCACCTTTTCTAACTTTTGACTATCTTACACCCCTTAAGTGCCATCATGGGACTCAAAACAACTAAATAAAAATAAGGAAAAAAAAAAATTAGGTGATGCAAGATTTCCCTACACCACTAGATGCTCCTACATCAAACACCCAGGGTAATTTGAAAAGAGACCCTATCACTTCTCAAGAGTTAAAGGGAAACCAAGATGGTTAACCTTATCCTTAGACAACCATGATGAATCTTCAACAGGCCTTCCTTTCCATTTAACCAAATATTCTTCATACTACATGTTTCTTGTACTTTTACCCACACGACTGTCTAAGATTTCTTCTCTCTTCCTTCTCTAAAGTAGGTGCTAGAATTTCCCACTGTTCTTTTATCGGATCATCCTCTATAACGCCCTCATGATACTAAATCAAATCATCAATGTTGAAAATAAGAGAAATATTTATTCCACTAGGCAACTCTACCTCATAAGCATTTCCTGAATCATGCTTCCTCAAGATCTTGCACAGTCCAAATTTCTTCATTTTCAACTTGTTATACATTCCCATTGGGAACCATTCTTTCCTTAGGTGAACCATAACATCATCACCAATCTGAAATTCCTTAAATCTCCTCTTTTGATCAACCTTAGCTTTGTACTAAGAATTCATCTTATTGATGTGATTTCTCACCTCTTCATGCAAGTTCTTTAGGTGCTCTGCAAAATATTTAGCCTCAACACTACTCTTTTCTCCTTTTTCCATCTTCTTAAACTTAGAAGCATTCCTTAGACTACTCCTATATATAATCTAGAATTTTGAATTACCAGTACTCTTGTTGACAGAATTTTTGTAAGCAAATTATGCATGTAGTATCAGATCCCATCCCTTGGGCTTATCTCCTACTAAGCATATTAGCACCTGTTACCCAAACTCCTATTCACCACCTCCATTTGTCCATCACTTTGTGGATGGTGTGTAGAACTAAAATTCAAATCTTTCTTTAACTTCTTCCATAATGTCCTCCAGAAATAACTAACAAATTTGGTATCTCTGTCTAAAACTATACTCTTTGGTAGACCATGTAGTCTCACCACCTCTCTGAAAACAACTCTGCAATATGAACATCACTGGTCTTATGACACATAATGAAATGTTCCATTTTGAAAATCTATCCACCACCACAAATATGGAATCATTACCTCTTTGTGTTCTTGGAAATCCAAGAACAAATCCATGCTAATATCCTCCAATGGCATCCCAGGTATAGGTAATGGTTGATACAATCTAGTATTATGAATTGTTCCTTTGAACACCATCTAACATACTCTACAACTTTGTACAAAAATTTTCACATCTTGTTGTAACTGTGCCCAGTAATAATTCTCACTAACAAGAGCAATGATCTGATCTCAACTGAAATGTCCATCCAATCCTCCACTATGCTTCTCCTTAATTATATTCTCTCTCATAGAACTCTTTGGAATGTATAATTGGTTTCCTCTAAACAATATTTCATCTTGGATTAAGAAATCCAACCATCTTGTCCTATTTAATGTAATAGGTTCCAAACAAGCCTTCCAAGTTTTTGTAAAGTATGGATCTTTAGGATACAAACTCTTGAGTTCATTGAACCCAACAACCTCTATATTCATCTCTATCAACAAGTTTTTCCTTCTACTCAAGGCATCTACAACTTTGTTTGACTTTCCACTCCTATGCTTCAAAACAAAAGTATAACTCTACAAAAACTCAACCCATTTTAAGTGCCTTTGATTTAACTTTCCTTGACTATTGAGATACTGAAAAGCCTAGTGATCAATATATAAAACAAATTCTTATGGCAACAAATAGTGTCTCCATTTCTTCAAATCCTGAACTGTAGCATAAAACTCCTAATCATAGACAGAATATTTCTTCTTAGAATCATTCAACTTCTCACTAAAATAGGAAAAAGGCTTACCTTCTTGACTCAAAACAACTTCTATGGTAGTGTCACTAGCATCACAATCTACCTAAAATACCTTACTAAAATCTAGAAGTACCAAAACAAGTTGTTTGTGACTTTCTTCTTCAAGATATCAAAACTCTTTGTTTCTCCTACAGTCCATTTAAAATCCTTTCTATACCCTCTCATTGATTCAGTTAGAGATTCACAAATACTACTAAAATTCTTAATAAATTTTTTATAAAAACTTGATAGATCATGAAATGACCTTACCTCTATGTTAGCGAATGAAATGGATCAAGATAAATAAACTCAAAATAAATGACTCTCGACCCAAATTTAGCACCAGCATAAATCCGCTAACAGCTCTCAAAAGACCACAATTGCATTTGTGGCTTTTCTCTAAATGTTGTCAAGCTGCAACTCCCTCACCAAATTTTCATTGAATTTAATTTAAGATAATAAAAATGGGTATGCATTTGACCAGAAATCAAGAAAGGAAACTAACGCTAGTTCATAAATATGAAACAAACACGAAAGCATAAATCACAACTGTAAACAATCAACACAAAGATTGAAAATCCTATGACCATCCAATCAAAGAAATAAGATCAAACTGTAATAAATGAACACCATAAAACTTATCTCACAAAGAATACATAAATATATTACATGCATAACACAAAGATCAGCGTACAAAGCATATCATTAAATTCATAACACAAAGATCATGAACTATTACAGTATGAAATAAATGCCTAGATCACTCTCGATAACACCACCAGGTGTATATCCAAAGAACCCCTATCTTTCTTTCCACTTTTAAATTTATACCAAGACCAACCCCACTGAATAGTCACCAAAGATGTTACTAAATTAGTGGCCTTCTTGTTTCTCCATCGTTTCTTGAAAATTGCTAAAATCAATAAGAATAATTAATCTAGCAAATGAATGGAAATTGGCCAAGAAAAACCAATCTTGATCTCACCAACAGTCGTTGAATGACCTTTCACATAATAAAATAATTAGTGCAACATTAAGGGAATATCAAATGATAACACGTGTATTCTATTTGATGGGAAAATGTAATTTAAACAAGCTCAAATCAACCATAGATTGGGACTGAGTCGCCATCTCATCAAACCTAGGAGAAAGTACCAATGTCCAACTAGTCTTCTATAAATTCAACTAGTGTCACCTTTCTTCATCATTCATTAGTATCTAACATGGCGAGCTCCCAAAGTGATGGAAATTCTACAAATGAATTCATCATCTTGGAGGAGATCAAGTGCAGTCTGTTGTTTAGGCATCTTTCATATTAGCTGAAGGAGGTCTTCACAATACAAAGCGAGGTGGAGGAAGAGGTGCTTCACATTATTTTGGGTGAAGCATTTCTGATTCAAGCACATGTACATAGCACCACCATGTTGGAGTGTTTCATATACACAATCATCAACACTTATTTCCATTATGACTGGGGTGTAAGAGCATTGGAGTGCCTGGTAAAGCCTAAATTCCATCATTGTGTCAATGTGGCTATCACTAGGCTCAGCCACTATCCTCAAAATGGACTGATAGCTAATGCCATTTGTATAGCATTGGCTCTTCAGGATGAAACGTTGGAGGAAGATGTCACTCTCCTTCGTGTAGGAATCGTAAGGAATGATATGAGGCTCTTCATATGGTTCCTATAGTCGCATGAGAACTTGTTGTCACCTGCTCAAGTTGAACGTCTCCAGATTGTGATTGAGGGAATTTGAGTCCTGATTTTTTCCTTGTGTGCTTAAATGAAAATGTGAAAATGTCTCTTTTTATCTTTTTTTCTTCGATATGAACTTTGTAGTCGAATCAGACAATTTTGTAGTGCCAATGCAATTTAAAAATGTACATAAATATAAATTAAATATTCCTTTTGATATCATTGTGATTTTGTATCCATGGCTTTATTTTCTTCTTGTTCATATCATGTCTAAAAATGTTGGTTTATTTTATGTATAATGAATTGGTTATGTGAATTAAGCTCACTGTTATTCCATCAATCACTGGAAAGCTTCCAAGCGGAAAAATGGGTAGTTTGTGTAACCTAACAAAACACTACTTAGGTTTCAAATGATTAAAAGAATACTTCCCAATGGAATAACTTGCGAGGGAAGTTACTAACTCCTAACACATGACAACTCATCACGCGGGTTATTCACACAAACACACCCACTTTCAAAGGAACGGTAAGTTTGAATAAGGTTATAAAACACCGCCCAATGAAAGTTGTAACAATACAAGCAGTAAAATGAGAGGTTTGAGGAACAAACGAAAACCTCACCTGAGTTCAAGAAGCACAACAAAATGCCACCCAAACACGATTTTAAGTAAAATGACTAAGGAAAAAGATAAAATAGTCTAAAAAAAGGGGAAGGTCGCATTTACAAGTAATAGTGGATCTGATTGGGGACAAGGACTGCAAAGGACGCGGAGAACCTAGCATGTAAGACCAATCCTTCCATTGGGAACGGAGTCAAATGAGAAGGATACCAAACCAAACAACAAGCCAAAAATGAACACACCAAAATTTCAATTATTTGCAAGGTAGGACCAACCTGCCGAAAAAGGAAAGGAAAGGTAACAATCATATAAACCCACTCACCAACTAGGAGAAGAATAACCCTTTCTTGAAAAGTCCCACCTTCTTGTATAGTCTCTAAAGAAAATCTAGAAATATTGACATCCCAGCATTGATACGGACAAAAATGTAACTGTAGTCAAATGATTTCCCAAAAATCCTTAAAAATGTAACTGTAGTCAAATGATTTCCCAAAAATCCTTTCCTCATCAAAGATTTCATCCTGCTGTCATCCTATTGGTACTAAACCATCCTTTATTAGCCAATTCCCACAATCGAGGCTCATTAATCTAGGTATATCCAATTTTGACACAAAATTTTGAGTTCTAAATGCCTCTCTAACATTACATCTCTCAAGCATCCCCCCATTTTTTGAAGAATCACCATGGGAAGCAATATATTCTCTTCAACTTCATTACACTTTTCCTCAGTCAAGTCATTTTCATGGGAGATAATTACCTTTGTAGACTAATACAAAGCAGGAATTGATTCACTTCTAAACTCTAACTGTTCACCAATTTGGAAAATTTCACCTTCCTCTAATGCAATATTAGTAGTTTCCCCAACATCTCCTTGATTATGACCATTTTTTACTATTGATACACACAATTCAGCCTCAGACATAAATTGACCGTCGATTAAATCTGCAAAGAGAGAATTGTCATATACTTTGAATTCATCAAAAATGAAAAGAGGGTTAGGATGAATTGACCATTTCTCTTCCTCTTGAGAGGTACCATTTGCAAGATCTCCATTTCCTTTCGGATGAAGACATTTATTCTCATCCACTATTTCTTCAAAGGAGGAAACTTTATATTCAGGAATAGGAAGGGAATTTGATACCATGCCCTTCGAATCATCCTCAGAAGAGGACTTATCTTCAAAAGGAGAAGGAGAGGAAATCGATGTCTTCTTTTGTGGTTCATCATCTTCATTATCACTAGATGAATTAGGATCATTTTCAACCTCAAATGAGGTATATAAACTAAAGGCCTAATCACTACAATGTTGATCTCATTCCTCATTAGGCTGCTCCATGCTATCAAAAAATTTCATATTAATGTTTTCAGTAGTTGGGCAAGGTAATTCTACTTCTTCATTACTTTTAATTCAGAATTTAGAGGACAACTAGCAACTGGCTTCACGCTCCACACTTGTACCTAGTTTCCATTTTCCCACGGCTATAAAATCATCCTCAACATTTATTGCTTTTGTGTGAGCTCTCTCAATCCCTTGAACTTTATCTCTTTTAAGGATTAACTGAATGTTAGGTTCCAAAGAAGAAATAAATATATGGAACTGGATCTCCTCACTGGATCTTTCTGGAACAGGAATTCACTAAAGAGACCAATTGAAGCGGTAAACAAAATCCCTCATTCTTTTAGTTTTTTCCTTCATGATCTGAAAGAAAAGTCACAAGTTGGCTGCAATGTTAACTGGGGTTTTATAGCACTAGAGGAACTTTTTTTTAAGGGAATTCCATCCTATAACACTTCCCTTTTCAATTCCTTTGTACCATTTTGTCACTTTTTCAATTAAACTGTCAATGAAGATTCTTAAAAAAAATCTTCTTGAATTCCTAAAATTCTACTTACTGTAGTCATAGCCAAGATGTGTTCCTCAAGGTCTTGTTCATTTCAACCAAAAAATTTAGGGAACCGTTTCTAGGAACCGTGAGGTAAATCATGGTATTGTGATAGGACAAGAGGGCCAACTTGATTACACAAAAGATTTAAATCCATAGATGATCAAAGTCACCAACTCACATGGGAGTAAAGAGTGGGAAAGAGAATTATTGGGTTAATTTTTGGGTGGTGGACGAGCCATAGGTGGATTCTAAAGTTGAAGTATGGGTGGGTCCCTTGGATGATGAAATGGCTAATTGGGCTGACAATTAGGATGAAAAGGAGGGTTGTTGTAGTACACAAATATCAACCTCAAAGGGTGTTCAACCATAGGTGCAAGTGGGTGTTGGGCCAACTCTTCCTCTTCTTCCAAGGAAAAATTCGCTTGCATATAATCTACTACATTTCTCCTATATCTCCAGGAAAGCATATTTAATTATGAAATGATGTCTTCTTGTTCTGCTCCAACCCAATCTAAATCTCGCTGCAAAACAAGAAATGCATTATTATTAGGAAGTACCATCTTGCCACATGATGTAACTAAGATTGTCAGACTTTTCAATTAATTCGATTTGTGTCACTAGCGGAGTCACCAAAAATATGTTAGCGAATGAAATGGCTCAGGATAAATATACTCAAAATAAATGACTCTTGACCCAAATTTAGCACCGGTGTAAATCCACTAATAGCTTTGAAAAGACCACAATTGCATTTGTGGCTTTTCTTTGAATTTTTTCAAGGTACAGCTCTCCTCACTAGATTTTCAATGAATTTAATTTAAGCTAATGAACATGAGTATTATTTTGAAAAAAAAGAAAGAAAGGCAACTGACACTAGTCCATAAATATGAAACTAAAGGAAACTGACACTAGTCCATAAATATGAAACTAACGTGTTCTAGCATAAATCACAGCCATAAATAATCAACACAAAGATTGAAAAGCCTATGACCATCCAATCAAAGAAATAAGATCAAACTGTAATAAATGAACACCATACAGCTTATCTCACAAAGAAGACATAACTATATCACACACATAACACAAAGATCAGCATACGAAACATATCATTAAATTCATAACACAAAGATCATGAACTATTATAGTCTAAAATAAATGCCTAGATCCCTCTTGATAACACCACCAAGTGTATATCCGGAGAACCCCTATCTTTCTCTCCACTTTCAAATTTATACCAAAACCAACCCCACTGAACAGTCACCAAAGTTGTTACTAAATTAGTGGCCTTCTTGTTTCTCCACCATTTCTTGATAATTGCTAAAATCAATCAAAATAATTAATCTGGAAAATGAATAGACATTGGCCAAGAAAAACTAATCTTGATCTCACCAAAAGCTACTGAATGACCTTTCACACAATCAAATAATCAATGCAACATCAAGGGAATATCAAACGATAGCAAGTGTATGCTATTTTATGGGAAAATGTAACTTAAACTAGCTCAAATCAGCCATAAATTGGGATTGAGTTGCCATCTCATCAAACCTAGGAGAAAGCACCAACTTCCAACCAGTCTTCTATAAATTCAGCTAGTGTCACCTTTCTTCATCATTCAATAGCATCTAACATGGTGAACTCCCAAAGTGACCGAAATTCCGCAAATGACTTCATCGTCCTAGAGGAGATCGAGTGCATTTTGTTGTTTAGGAATCTGTCAGATCAGCTGAATGAGGTTTTCACAATACAAAGTGAGGTGGAGGAAGAGGTGCTTCATAGTATTCTAGGCAAAGAATTCTTGAGTCAAGCACATGTACATAACACCACCATGCTAGAGTGTTTCATATACATAATCATCAGGGCTTGTGGCCACTGCGACTAGGGTGTAAGATCATTGGAGCACCTCGTAAAGCCTAAATTCCATCATCATGTCAATGTGGCTATCATTGGGCTCAGCCACTATCCCTGGAATGGACTGATAGCTAACACCATTTGTATAGCATTGGCTCCTTAGGATGAAACACTACAGGAAGTTGTCACTCTCCTTCATGCAGGAATCGTAAGGAATGATATGGGGCTCTTCGCGCAGTTCCTATAGTGGCATGAGAACCTATTGTCACCTGCTCAAGTTGAACGTCTCTAAACTGTGATTGAGGGCATTCAAGTCCTGATGTTTTCCCTATGTGCTTGAATGAAAATTTATTTTTTCGTCTTTTGTCTTCAATATGAACTTTTGTAGTCAAATCAAACAATTTATTAGTGCCAATGCAATGTAAAAATGTACATATATATAAATGAAATATTCCTTTTGATAGCACTATGATTTTGTATGCATGGCTTTATTTGCTTCTTGTTCATATCGTGTCTAAAAATGTTGGTTTCTTTTATGTATAATGCACTGGTTATGTGAATTAAGCTCATTTTTATTCCATTAATCACTGGAAATATTATGGGTGGAAAAATGGGTAGTTCGTGTAACCTAACAAAAAACTACTCAAGTTCAAATGATTAAAAGAATATCTCCCAAAGGAATAACTTGTAGGGGAAGTTACTAACTCTTGACACATCACAACTCATCACGTGCAAGTTATTAACACACACACACACCCACTTTCAAAGGAACGATAAGTTTGAATAAGGTTATAAAACACCACCTAACGAAAGTTGTAACAATACAATCAGTAAAATGAGAGGTTCGAGGAAAAAATGAAAACCCTGCGTGAGTTCAAGAAGCACAACAAAACACTACCCAAACACGAGTTTAAGTAAAATAACTAAGGAAAAAGATAAAATAGTCTTAAAAAATGGGAAGGTCACATTTACAACACCCTATAACACTCCTTAGGTAGGTCATTCAATGATAGCTCTCACCTTCTCTGGATCCATTTTAAAACCCTCTGCTAAGACAAAAAAATCCCAAATACACCAACTCTCTCTTCACAAAGCTACATTTCTTTAAATTAATCAACAGCTTCTCCTCCCTTAGCTTCTCAAAAACACTTCGGATATGCATTAGGTGCTCCTCCAATGTCTTAATAAAAATCAAAATATCATCCAGATAAATAATAACATTTTTTTCTAAAAGTTCCTTCAATACCTCATTCATAAGCTGCATAAATGTGCTTGGTGTATTAGTTAGCCTAAAAGGCATGACTAACCACTCATATAAGCCTTCATTGGTTTTGAAGGTTGTCTCCCATTCATCTCCTTCTCTAATCCATATCTAATGATAACCACTCTTCAAATCTATCTTAATGAAGTACTCAACTCCACTCAAAAAATCCATGATGTCATCCATCCTTGACAAGGGGAATCTATACTTGATGGTGATCTTGTTGATGGCTTGGGAGTCTATACACATCCTCCATTCTCCATCCTTCTTTATTGCTAGTACTATAGGTACTGCACATGGGCTCAAACTCTCTCAAATCAATCCCTTTTGCAACAACTCTTGCACTTGTCTGTTCAACTCTTCATTATTTGTTGGATTCATTCGATGGGATGCCTTATTTGGAAAACTGGCTCCAGGAATCAGATCCATTTGATGGCTAATCTTCCTTACTAGAGGAAAACCTTCAAGTATATTATCAAAAACAATATCCTAAAACTTTCAACAAATCTAAAACCTCTACTGGTACCTCATTAGTATCTTCTTTATCAACTATGGGGATCAACACAAAACACATATACTCATGCCTCATACTTTCTAGGAACTTTCTTCCATCAACCAAAAAAAATCTTGCATTACTTCATACCTTTTCATCTTCCTCCCTCATGGGTTTCAACTTATGATGAGGCACCATCCTTTGTCAAGGAATAGGTGTTAGCATTTCCATCATGCACTGCTCACTGACCAAACTACCACAGTTTTCCTAACAACATGTGACAAGCATCCATAGGTATAATATCACACAAAACCTCATCCTTATAGTTACTAATCTTAAACTTTACCAAACATTGCTCATTGTCCAATGCCCTATGGTCCTTTTGCAACCATGCTATTCAGTATGGTTTTGGATGCTTTCTCGTCTCCAACTACAATTTAGTGACCATTTCTTTTGAAACAAGATTATCAGTGCTACCTCCATCAATGATAACATTACAAATTTTACCTTCACACTTGCATCAAGTGTGGAACAATTTTTTTCTTTGATCTGGTTTTGTCTCTCATTCAACAAGGCTCTTCTGACAACAATGGCCTCCCCTCTTTCAACATCTTCTAAATGTGAAGAATGAGAATCTTCATCCACATGGGCAACTTGGGAATTACCTTTATGTCTTCTATTGTCCTCCCTTGATGTTGAGGACACTCATAGGCTCTATTTCCTTCTTTTCCACATTAAAAATAGGTTCCATAGAAGCCTCCTCTTCCTGGTCCTCGTCCAGATCTTCCTCTTCCTCTTTTGTCTCCATTATTTTGATCATGAGGATGGTAGATGTTATCTCCTGTGTACTTCTGGCTGCTATTGGATCCTTCACCCTTCTTTTGATCTTCATTTTGAACTCCATATGACAATCCACTAGTCTTTCCACCATGACCCCCACCTCTTTGCTTGCTTTCAAACCTTTTATTCAACTTTTCTTCTACCTTCAAAGAAAAATAGTATGAATCTTCAATGGTAGACATTCTTACCAAACCCAACTCTTCTTGAATACTTGGCTTCAACCCATTTATGTAATGAGCAACTTTTTCCTTATTGGCCTTAGAATGTCATGTTCTAAGTAGGACACAATAGAATTTTTTTGTATACTTCTTGACAGATTTTCCTACTTGTCTCAACCCTTGCATCTTCTTCAACAAATCTAGCTCATAGTCCACAAGAATGAATTATCTTTTTAATTTTTCCACCATTCATTCCCATCTAGTTATTTTCTCTTTTCCTCTTCAATTTCTTTCTATTTGTACTTCTTTCCACCAAATATTCACATGACCCTTTAGCTTGTTCTTTGCAAATTTGACCCTCTCAGGATCTTCCACCTCCTCATACTCAAAGTACTCCTTCATATCATTGATCCATTCAATCAACTCTTTTGGGTTAAGATTTTTAGAAAATGTAGAAACATCAATCTTTGGCCTTTTTCTAATCTTACAGATGGCCTTAAATAATCTAACTTGATCAGGATTTATTGCATCTTGTTCTTCTTCGAACTATTCCTCATTCTTAGTTTCATCTTCACTTCCATCTCCTCTTCTTGGCTCAAACCCTTGATGCAACTCCTCTTGCAATGCTTGAAATTTTCTCTATAGGGCTCTAAATCCCTCTTCTAGTACAACAACATTTCTTCCACCACCACGGTTTCTTCGCGAAGGAATTTTGATCAATTTCTTAGAAACCCACAACCACAAATCCTGAATCAAACTACCTCACATTCATTAATCCGCTTACACACTTAGGAAAACCAGATCTGATACCACTTGATGAAGACTACACCGCCCAAACCCACATAAAACATAATAACAAATAACAACACATAAATGCAAGATAGAAAACAACCCACTTTCAATTATTTTCTGAAAATGAAATTACAAGGCTACAACCTCATGGGCTTGATTCATTACATCCAAATCAAGTCTGAAAATAAAATCTATTATTCAAAGCTACAATCTGCACTAATGGAGCCACCTCCTACAACCCCCACTTAACCCTTTTATTTTACCCAATAACTACCCTAGAATGTTCTAGAAAGTGCAACTTTCCCTCTTGTTTTGGTGCCAAAAGTCTTGTCATTTGATTTCTTTCCTAGGAAGATATTTTAATGAAATTCACTTTTTAGTGGGGTAGATTCTCGGTGCCATAAATTTTGTTTCAGGTGTCCAATTTGATATTATAATATATCGTTGGAAATTTTTCAAAGAGGTCTACAATGCTAAAACCATCGAAGATCGTTTCATCCACTTTTCAAGCTATTTAAGGGCTTCTAATGTTTTCAAATTTGAATTTGAAGTTGTATTGGAGAAATTTCTCAAGATGGAAACTTTAATATCTCCCAAACCATATAGGGTATTGAGATGATTCTTCTTCCACTGAAAATATTTTTTAGTTCTACTCCTTGGGGTAAATTTTTAGGTCTATACGAGCCTGTTTAGGCCAACTTACTAAAAATAGTAAGTGACTATTTCTCACCTTTTCTGACTTCTAACTATCTTACACCCCTTAAGTTCCATCATGGGATTCAAAACAACTAAATAAAAATAAGGAAAAACATTTTTTTTAGGTGATGCAAGATTTCCCTACACCATTAGATGCTCCTACATCAGTGTTATATTTTCTTCCTTTACAATGCTCTTCTTTCTAATTTTCTTGAGATCATTTTGATCTCTACCCATAAGGGTTGTCACCCTCTTCTTAGTCCTAAGTTTCTTATTGAAAACTATATCCAAAGTGGCTTTATTTTCCTTGGAGAGAGGAGCACTTATCTTTTCCAGTGCATAGTCTCTTAACTTTTCCTCTTCATCTATAGGTTCTTGCCTTATTTCTATCAAAATATTCCATAAATCTATAGGTATTTGTTTCTTTATGTTTCGCATGTCAACCTAAAGAACAAAAATATACTTAATGATAGCTTCTACAATAGTGGTCTTATCCACCTCATTTGCTTCTTTATATAGGACTATAGTTTCTACTAACATCTCATTTTGTACTATACCATTGAAAAGTGCTTCTAACTTCATGAGAGTGTGTGTTCTTACCGAGTCTTTCTTCTTTTGTTTCTTTACTGGTGACACCTTCTTAGTGACTTATTTCTTCTTTTATCATATGTAGATGACAAATGCCTTCTTTTATTTCTCTATTTCTTCTTCTTCATTGGTGTCCATAACATTCACTCTTTTTCTTGGAACTTGCTTCACTCTATGAAGCTTCACCTTTCCTTTTGCATATACCAACTATGGTCCTTCTTCCTCTTATTCTTCTTCATCCTCTTTAAAATTTACACCTATTACCTTTTCTCTTATTACTTTCTATTTTTTTCTCTTCTTTGTATGGGCTACAAGTGGTGCTTCTAAAGTAGCCTTCTTCTCAAGATTTGTATATTTCACAATTGGAGGAGACTTATCCTTCACTAGAGAAATTTTAGTTGATTTTATCTTTTCTCTTGTAGGGGGGTTAGTCCTAGATGACTTCTAAATAGAAGGAGTGGTAGTTGTTCTACCAGATCTTCTAGTGCCTGATGAGCTTTCCAAAGCTCCAACCCTTGATCATTCTTACTCCACTTGCTCTTTTGTGAAGCCCATGTTTTCCACAAACTTCTCAACCATATTTTCAACCTTCTTCTTTATAATTGGTTTCTTTTGTTCCATATGCACCTCCACTGATTTTTCATCATAGGTTTCATATCTTCTTTCTATGTTGTCCTTAGGCTTGCTAAAAATGAAATCAACTGAGGCAATAATCTCTTGTTCAATAATCTCATTTCCCATTGCTGGGATCCACAGTATCCTTGGTTCAACTACTTGAATGATGCACTCATCTGTTGATACCATGAATATGATTTTATCGTTGTATTTTTCTACCATTTTCTTAGGGATTCTTTCTCTTTCATGCATCCTCTTCTAAAAAACTATAAATAAATCTTCAAGAGAATAATATTGTGCCTCTACATCACCAATGCCTCTCAAAAAATATATAATCTGATGTGCAACATGTATTTTCAACCATGTTACACTTTTAGTAATGGGTAGTTCTCTCAAAAAGTAGAAAAGTAGACAAATAATCAAGGTACCATACTTAAATGGATGTTTCTTTTCCTTGGTATTCTCTAAATTTTCCATTATTTGATGTCTCAACAACTCATAAAGATCATAGTCAGCTCCTTTTTCCACCATTTCATAGGCAACATTTATTGTGGTGGTAGATACAAAGTTTTCTCTATTTGTAAAGAGAATCTTGTAACCTATCATCATAGTTGCATACTTCATAGTTGGATTTCTTATATTATTCACTATCAAGGCCCTCTTGTCATATGTAGCACCAGTTAATTCTATGACCACTTTACTTTTCACGAATTTGAGGATCGAGACAAGTTTGGTGGAGAAAAAACCTATGACTTCTCTAATCACATCCTTTGTGATTAACCCAGGAATGTCAATCCAAAAAAACCTATCATGTATTCTGCTCAATGAAATTCTAACCCATTTATCATCAAGGAAAAAATTTGGAAACCCTTCTCACACATCAAGTTTCTTCGCAACTAGTTTTTGATATTTTGGTTTCAAGGTAAATTTATCTCTAGATAGTAAGTTCATTCACCCATACCTCTCCTAGCCTAGAATGATTATTCTCCTCTAACTTAGTATGAATATAAATTCTTATATCCTCTGTATGTAAAACACCATAAGGAACACGTGAAAATGCTCCTATCAAATTGACCTCTGTGAATTTAATGGGGTGTTTCTTAAACTTGAGTTGTGGCCTATCACTAACTTCAATAACCCTTGGTGTAGCCATTTCAAAATGATTTCAAATTGCTTTCAAAAAAAATTATGTGAAACTAGGGCAAACAAAGATTGTAAATACATTTTCCTTCGCTTTTTTTATTAGGGTTTGAACAAACTAAATCAAAAATTGCCTTGATCACTCAAAATATTTTCTTCGCTACTCCGCTCCTTCTCAATGCTCGTTGTGAATGAATTTGGCTAGGTAAAATCACTTTATAATGCTTGAAAATGACCTAATTTTGCATTGAATGCTTCAAACAATAAATCTATCAAACCCTTCACTGTGTGTATAGTTGCCTTCAAATTCTCCAAAATCTTTTGTATTTCAACATTTTCTACTAGAATTTTCTTCAAAATATCAAGCATGTGGACCTACATCACATATCCTCATGCTAAAGCATCAGCGCCATTTTATTTGGTAGGGGATAAAATATTTTCATTAAATCTCCCTGAGCCAAAGCTCTCAAATTTGGTTCTAGAGGAAACATATACATTGGATGCTGGTATAGATTTATCTATAACCTCAGTCTCTTCCTTCTCTCTCCAAATCTTATGCATCTCCTTCTTTGTTTCTACCAGATCAATCTTTTGTACTGTTCATCCTTCTTTACTAGAATCTTATCCTGCTTCATATTTATGCTTTTTCAAAACTTAGAAATGTGTCCAAGCCTATTGCAATTATAGCATATAACATTCTTTTGACCAATCTTATTTTCATTCATTCTAGATTTGCATTGATTAGTGTATGCCCAAATCCATAGCATGTATAATAGTAGCCTTAGAAAGATTGAACCATTCTCCCATTGTTATAGTCATTCATCATTTTACTTTTGCACTCACTAGCTCTATGACCAAATTTCTTGCATCTAAAACATTGACCA
>VDFB02058242.1:259741760-259772404 GCA_007258455.2 Sequoia sempervirens
CAAAAACCAAGAGAGGTTATTGTAGAGGGGCCCAACACGATCGTATAGCCTCAAACAAAAAATTTGTAGGCATCACATTTTCTAAGAAATAGTCTGTCAAAGATTGGTGCCCTTTTGCACTTTGGACTCTTAAGGGGTTTCACTGATTGAATGTAGCTCAAACTGCTTCGGCCAATTTGGGTGCGAAAGGGGACCATACCTAACCCAAACGTAACCATACAGACATGATGGAATATTTGGTTAGGTCATACGAGTTGTAGAACAAGATTTATTTATGTAGTTACAAGTAGTTTTTCACCCTCCAACTGAACTCCAACGCTAATTTTCGTGTGAAAAAAATCCACGAGACCATAGCTTGTTGCTTTCTTTTTAATGGAAACTAGTGGGCAACAAAGTTAACTTCTTCATAGATTTAGCATTTGAGATTGCAAGAAGACATCAAAATGGCTAGTGTACTAAATAAATTCTTATGAATTCTAAAGAATGCTGATAACTCTACTCATTTGGCTTCTTTTTTCAAAATCATACAAATTGAACCTTGGCATCAATAGACTTTGTTTATCAAGCTACCAAAATTCAAGTTTTAATGATGAATATTTATCATGCATGTTTTAAATGACATTCAAGTTTATGGTGGTTTTGTTGTTTATATGATGTTATGTGATATTCTAATCGTATTTCATGCTTCTATGCTGCATATATATATTTTTTTATTTTTACATGGTTTTTTTACTAACGAACCCAAAATGAACCAAACCACCTGCAAATTTTTTTAGCTGAATTGGTGAACTGAACCCTCGAACCCGAACAAGTAAATTAGTTTCTAAGTCAGTTATTGGGAGTTGGTTGGTTGTTTTGTGTGGGGGAGAGTCTTAAAAAAGGTTGAGGAAGTCATTTTGGGCATTGATGAATGTAATTTTGTGAAGAATCAATAAGATCATTTTGGGGGAAATAGGCCTAAGATCCCTTTAAAGTTGGTTTGAGTGCTTTCTTTTCATTTTTTGTGAGTTTTGTGCCAAGTTTTCTCAAGGCAAGTAGTGAACCCATATTTTGCATTTTTGAGTAAATTATGAATTATTGAATCCCTCCACCTACCTTACATTTCATGTGGCTCGGTGGCGAGGATGTGTACAATGTGATTTGAATGTGTGCAGGTCCATTTAAGAAAGGGGAAATGAATTCTGAGTCTTAGAGTTGCTTTCCTAAGCAAATCATTGCTTGAATTGCATGAAAATGAAGCTTTTAATCTAGGGTTTGTTAAAATCAATGATAGTGGGGGAATATCTTTAATGTTTAAGCATATTGGGGTCATAATAGAGGTGTTTGAGTCGATGGCATGGTCAGGGGAGTTGTGCAAGTGGGACTTTCAATAAACCCTATGCATTTGCATGGTAAACAGATGGTTTCATGGGACATCCTGCTAAAGGACCTGTAGGTGTAGAATAGTATTAGAATTTGTTGTTTTATGACATAACTCAAGATTATTTGGGGTGTTCTTGTGAAGATCAAGTGTTTAAAGGGAACTCACTTTGTGAAAGAGGGCTAATTCACTAGCCTAGGATAGGGGTATGTTATTGGTTCTCAAATTTGGTCCAAAGGAGTCAAGGGTAGTTTTCACATATGTTTTCACCCCCACTCTGCATCAATCCATAGCTTGTTTGAAAGCACTTGTTTTAGGATTTTAGCCATAACAACAAGCTAGTGAACTGTTTGATAAAAAGCTTTGATACACATTATGAAAAATGTGGTGGCATAGACAAGGAAATGAATTGTTTGAAAAAATGCCTCAAAGAAATGTGGTCTCATAAAATTCCATGACAAGAAAATGCAATTGACAGTTGCTCCTAGTTATTAGTTATGTAATGTGAAGTAATTGCATAACTGCTTGGGTTGAATTTGTAAAAACTATATTGTAATTGAATTTTTTTCATCTATCAACATCTAGTTATTAGTTATGCAATGTGAAATAATGCTTTGAGTTTGAAAGATACATGCAATGCAATGTAATCAATGATATGAATATAAACTACATAATACAACCATTATTTTTTATGCTCTTGTACATTGATATTTAACCATTGCTCACTTGATTAAATTTTCAAAGAGTTTAATCATGCACATGAGGAAGAAATTAAATTTTGATTGTCAACTTATATATATATCAAATTATCAAATAATCTTGAGGGTATCTCCATATACAAAAATGGCATCAAATCCAACTCAAACAAAGTTTTTCAAAATGTGGCATATGCCATGTCGATGTCTATTCAAAATTTACATACCAAAATGTCTATCTCATCCTAAACTACTGGTGGATCATCAAAATGGAGCCTCTTTGCAACAATCCTTGGCTTTGAAGGTAGCTGAACAAGAAAAATTCAAACCACAATTGAGATTAGTTATACTATATGATTTAAAATCAAATCAAATGTTAACATCAAAATCAATATACATTGAATTATAATTGAACTCTAAAAATTGTAATCTTGATTACAGAAATATCAAATTATCTTCACAAAGGGTGGGGGAGTCCACCTGACATAGCCCTCTCAGAGCCAGAATAAAACCAACTTTTTGTAATGATCTATATATATGAACAAAACAAATTGATCCAAGTTAACATATAATTGTCGGTAATAGGAACATATAAATACCAAACACAAAATAAAATAAGCACATACCTCTTTAGGCTGATCTTTTCTTTATCTCCTTTAGGTGTTTCAACACCTCCTCCTTGAGGTGTTTCAACACCCTACTACTCCAGTGTTCAATCATTACTCCTTGGTGTTGTGGCATAATCAACAATGATGTATATCATAACTTCCTATACATAGAAATGACAAAGTACACATAGAGAACTATCAATCCTATTCCATTTATGTATAATCAATATAAGATCTTAAAAATATTAATTCAATTAGAGAATTTAGGTTCAATTACCTTCTCCTTATCAGCATTGCACTTCCTGTAATCTAGGTCGGGCTGCTGCTTGCTTGCACTTTCAACAAAGGCCATTATAGCTCATAACTTCCTATACATAAAAATGAAAATTACATATGAAACTACCAATCTATGTCGATGTATGTATAATCAATATAAGATCTTAAAATTATTAATTCAATTGAATTTGAGTTCAATTACCTTCCCCTTATCTAACATTGCACTTTCATAATCTAGACAAGGTTGCACCTTGCTTGCACTAGGTATTTCCTACAAGAGGAAAATAAGATAAACATATAAGTTATTATATAATTTCATTTATGACAATTCAAATGACAAAAATAGATATAATAAAAGAGTATGGCAGGTGAGTTACTGCAAAAAATATATAAATGATAGTGTAGGGCCAGGTAAGAATGGCCCTAAAGTTATATCGGTCCACAATGCAAGCTCCTCCTCCGGACATCAAGCTGTTAAAATAGACCATGTGAAATGAAATATTGGTACATTATACTATCTATTAATATTCGTTTAAAAACAAGTAAGTTATGAATTTTGACAATCTTACACGTAATCACTATTCAATGTCAGGGCCTTTCTGTAGGGAATTTTTAGGGTGTGTGCTCCACTCCCTGCATCTGATCTATAATGTCCACATTATGGAATTGAAAATCAGAAGTGTCCAAGGGATGCTTTCGATTGAAGTTTGGCCTGAAGGTTAAAGCATATCTGGCAGCACATGGAGCAAGTATGTGGTACATAAATATGTGGACCTGACGAGGATGACACAGCAGCACTTGAGCCATCACCAACATCACCAGAATGTAGCTGAGCTACTATAGAAGCATGCAAAACCAAAACACCACTCAAAGAGTGAATAGCCTGGATAGTCTGTGTGGCTGTATCCTGCATAATATCTGGAAGATATACTAGAGGTGGCAGAGAAAGGGGAGGAGGGGGAGCATATGGGCATGAGACTACTCTAATTGCCCCTGGTCTATCCTAGGGTATACCTCCACCAACGCCCTGGAAGGGTTTAATGTCAAAGTAATTGACATAATGCCCTAACACAAACTCAACATATAATTTTTTAATAAAGTAAAATGGTATATCACGATTGTTGTTCGGTGGTTTATCAAAAACCATACACCAACGATCCCAAAAGTTATCTACAATGTCCCTATGCGTGCACCATTTTATAGAAAGTTTTGGTTTATTAACATTAACTGGAAAACCAGTGTGGGGGTTAACAAATAAAGAGGCTATTTGGTCTTTGGTTATTCTGAGATCTTTCACATCTTCATAAGACAATCCACATGCATAATATTCCCTCATGTCTTCTCACCACAAATGAAAGACATTATGTTGGGTGGAGAGGGTTTCTATATTTTTAATTATTTCCCTCAATGTGTTTTACATCTCAAATAATCAAGGGATTCTCTTATAAACTTTAAAAATTCCCTTTAATTGCTACAATTTTTCACCAATTAATTCTTCAATTAATGGCTGGGGAGGTGGTGGAGTGTTTGGCATTTGTGCATTTTCATTTTCAGCTGGTGGATCATTTGGAATTTGTGCATTTTCATTCTTAGCAGCCATAATGCCTGATTAAAGTTAAAAACTAATTAATCTAATTGAAATTAGATAGTATAAATGAAAATATTGTAAAAATACCCTAGTTTTAAAAAAAAACCAAACAAAAACCCTACTTTTTAACAAAATTCTATATAATTCTCTAAATTTTAATACAAATACATAAACAACACTATTTTAAAATCAAAATCCATAAAAAACATTCATTTTTAATCAAAATCCATTCTAAACTCAATTTTTTCATAAAAATTCAATCAAAAATTCTATTTTGAAAAATAATCCATAAAAAAATAACTCAAATTATACAAATCTAATTCAAAATTTGATCAAAGCAAAGAAAAATCTAAAATCTAACCTTTTCAAAATGGATATTGGCTAAATTGGATATCTGTTATGTGGAGAACCTCCTCATTGTGCGCTTGTGGCCTGTTTGTGAATGAGAAATGATATTAACAGGTCCGAAATATGTGTATATATATTTGCCTCAAATCAGATATCCGATTTGGATTGGATATCCAATTTGAATCAGATATCCGATCCAAATCAGACATTCGATATGGAGATCTTGGTTTGGGCATTGCTTTGGAGGTTTGTACTGACACCCAAGCCACAAAAAAGTCAACTCGACATTTTCGCATTTTTGGGTTGATGCAAAATGTAATTTTTTCCCCATTGCCACTTTTTGGCCTATCATGATCCTGTAAATACCCATATACCTTCTTCAATTCAACTTCATTATGTTTATGATGATGATGTGTGATTCAATGTACATGCTATGTGTGATGATGATTGCATATGATATGAATGGATGAATCATACTTTGTTTCATATGATGTGATATATGATGTTTATGTGGTGTTAATATATGAATGAATGCCCCATACATGACACACAATGTTTTTTATTGGTTTATTATCATCATGATATGTATTAATGACACTGTGGATGCAGGATGGATATAGTACTAATGATATTGCTATGCAGGGTGGATGTTAGCTAGAAGAAAAATTATGATGATAGAAATTTGATGTTGTTAGTAGTGATGAGTATTGTTTTCACTTTGCTTGGAGATTTCATAATTTTAAGCAATCTTGTTTGATGTAGCAAATAGATACGATGCACCAGGGTATTAATAACCAAGGTGACTTTGTATCCATTGTGTGGACTTTGAATAAACAAACAAAGAGTATATTTTTTCATACCAAACATATGAAAATCTTTGTTTAAAGTATAGGGTTGGGTTGAGTTAAAAACATTTTGGATCAGTCACATAGAGAGGTATAGAACATCTAACATTCCAGTGTTTCACGAACTGTTTTAATAAAAATTTCATATACTCAATAAAGCAAGTATTCACCAAGGTAATATTACAAAAATATCTTACAAACAAAAAATTTAAATGACACTCTATTGCCCCCATTCCTTCTTCTCTAAATCCTTATGGACATCCTCGAGAGATCCTTTGAATGAGTCAATAAAATAAATCATAAAATAAGACTACAAGAAAGATAAAACAATGCTATTATAACACTTGCCATATCTTTTTGGGGTGGGTCTATTTATCTAATGTTGATTATGTCTATCATAGGAACGGATCCATTAAGGAATATCTTAGGATGTTGTTGGTATGTTGTCAAACAATATGTAGGTAATACTTTGGCATTTGTTTCTGTTTATTTATAATCAAAACTTTGCGATTTTTTGATGGAAAGTTATAGCTTTTGATATTTTCTTTCTTTGTTTGTTTATTTTGTCAAAGGGTGAGTGTGATGATTTTTTTTATTATGGATGAATCTTTATTGTGGATTGTGATGACGGGATGGGTCCTTTTTGATTTTTTTTGAGTTTTGTGATGCTGTTTTTGTTGTTTTTAGGGGACTAACCTAAGGCCTCGGGGGATCATCAAAGATAATACTTGTGTATGTTGTACATGTAGAGGCTTGTAGTTTTCTTGGTTTGAGTGATTTTGACCTTTTTTGTTTTGTGGATGTTTTTGGATTTTGGATTTTTTGACTGTTTTTAGATTTTGTATTTTGTATATGTTTTTGTATTTTGAAAATTTTGACTATTTTTGGATTTTCTATTTTTTGACTAAGTTTAAATAAAGCATGTTAGAAACCTAAGGGGACTCAACCTAGGGTCTTGGGGGCTAAGAATCCTTGCCTACGTTGTACACGTAGATACCACATAGTTCAACCATTTGACTCAAAAGCATAAATTGTTTTTGGATAAACATTGATAATATGGATTGATATTCCACTTATGTGTCTAGAGGATATGTTGTGGGAAATCAACTTGAACTACCTATGAGGTTCAAGCAAATGTTGATATCTTAGACTGTTTGAGTGAAGGAATGACCTAACAATGTAGGTATGTGCAGGATCATGATGGGCCAAAAAGTGGCGATATGATGGGTATGTGTAGGGTATGTGGCTGACGACTTTTTTTACCCAAAATTGATGAAACGAAAAGGGTTTTGAAAGGAGATTTTCAGCTTTCCACCAATATAAATTATGCTTTAATTTGAATTTAATAAATAATTATTATTCATTTTCTATTTGAATTACAACTAAAGTCCTAATTGATAGGATGGTTGAAAAAAATCTATAGCTTTTAAACATTATCACATTTTTTGAATTTGAAACATGTGTCACATTCTATGCTTCATATACTATAGGGTTAAAAAAAAAGAATTGAATTTCATGAAGTTTTGATCAAGTTAAGGTGGTCAGACATATGAGTTTTTTATATTTTTTAAAAGTTGTAATGAAAAAATCATAATTAATTATTTACTTGGAAAAAAATTACAAAAAAATATGCATCACATCAAAACATGAGTCCTCTACTTATATCTAAAATTTATAAAAAATATTATCATTTTATTGTGGTTAGGGTTGGATAGACACCTACTTATTTTTTTTCCCCAAATTTAAATTCTGCATTGAAATTTTAAAATTTCACCAAATAGATTTTTTCTTTTTTAAATAAACCTAGTAGTTTAGAAACTACATTTAATTTGCTACAGATTCTATTCTTACATATTTTTGAAGTAATATAGATAACTTATTCAAATTTTTACGTCAAGTTTCCTAACTTTGAGTTTTTTGAATTTTTTGCCACTTAAGGGCCCAGTTTTTCCATGATGATCCTGTACATACCCATTTTTTTCAAATGTTTTTGATTTTTGTTGTTTTCTAGATGTTTTTTATTTTTGCGGTTTTGTGATTTTTTTTTTGTTTTCTAATGTTTTTGATTTTCACTATTTTCATGACCATGATAGGACATTCAAAGACCTAATCCATGACTAGCTTTTTGAAATTGCCCCCAGTTGTAGAAAAAATGACTTTCCTTAATCAGTGACAAGCCATGGTTGAATACACTGTTTTATTATGAAATGGATGGGTGGATGCCTTTTTGTCAAGTTTTCACTATGGTACATATTCTAGGAGTGCCACAAAGTGGTTTTCACTCAAAGAACATTTTATTTCTCTTTACTATTTTTCCTTGCTTTTTGATTTTTTTGTATTTTTTTTGGATTTTTACCCTTTTGCCTAGGGTTTTCTAGTTGATTTTTGTTTTTTGGATTTTTACCCTCTTGCCTGGGGTGTAAGATACTGAAAAATTGGATTGATATTTCATTTTTTTTTTCTAGAGGATATGTTGCAGATAAGCTTACTTGAACTAGCTGTAGGGTTCAAATAACTATTAATATCTTAGAAATTTCAAGTGAAGGAATAACCTACGTTGGTATATTGTAAGGTTACCTTGGTAGTGCATTGGTGGTACACCTTATTTTTGGGACAAAATATTTTGAAGGTTACCTTGGTGGTGCGTTGGCAGGTATACCTTGTTGTTGGGATGAATTGGGAAGGGTACCATGTGGCACACCTTGTTTTTGGACAATGCCTAGGTCCCAACGTGAGCTAGAAGACATAGATCAAGATTTATTCTAAAGCAAGATGCAAGTACTTTCCCCCAATTTGTAGCAATGATGAATTATCTTGTGATAGAATAACATGTTTGGATAGAGTATGCCTCATTGGGAAATGCCTCATGGCTCAGATAATGCTAGATAGGATAGGATCAATGATAGTGACCCATGTCAAGATATTTTCCATAACCAAGTGTAAAGTGTTCACCAAACATTTGTCAAGATCAAGACACATTGGATTGGGATAAAAATGGATAGGATTTATTATGGATACGCTGAGATGCTTCCTCCTGAAATGGTGCATGTAGATGCTCGATTCTACACATGGTGCCTGTTTTCCAGGTTTTCACCATGGTACTTGTCAAAGGGCCACCATAGTGGTTTTCACTTGAGGATGATTTTTCTCTTAACTATTTTCTTGATTTTTGATGTCACACAAGACACTTGTTTACTAGGTTTTCATCATGGTGACAAGTTTTTGCTCGTGTATGAACCACCTGGTGGTGTTGATGTAGATGGTGCTAGTGTTGATATGGTTGTTGTTGATGTCATGACGTGCCAACAGTATCCTGCTTGGAGGAGTTGTTTTGTTAGGATACATGCACTTGAATATAACCCCTGATAATTGTTAGCTTCTTTGTTAATACTAGAGTTAAACTTATCTTGATGCACACATCACAATAGGCTTCCCTTAGAATACTTATGATATAGAGTTGCTGCCAATGCATGGTTAATGCGAGATTTGGATATCTTGGATGGTGAAATGTGTTGAGGGATATGATATTTAGATGGATTGGTTGATAGTTTGGAACCTTTGACTCTCCAAACTTGGAATGATGAGAAATGATGGGTGGATATGGAGCTTTGATTGGGACCAACATCTTGATATAACTTGTAGGTCACTCTTGAAGCTTGCTTTTTTATTGTTGGAATTTTTTATGGATGAACTTCCCTTTTTGATTTTTCCCCATAGTTTCTTTGAGTAATGGAGTTTGATAGGGATGATTTTCTTTCTTTTTCTTTTGCATCCATTTGAATTTTGCTTGTCCATTTTGTTTTTCTGATTCTTTTACTTCAATGACTTGTTTCGTTCTTGGGTATAGCTTTTTCTCTTGTTGTTGGTCCCAATCAGAGGGTTGAAACATGTGTGGATGATGATTCATGATATGGCTAGTTGTAGTGTTGGTAGTAATTTCATCATAAGAACTCTTCATGCTCTCTATGTTGATGCTTGCATTAGATAAAGTTTCCCCCAGTATTAGAGAGGTATCATTGATATGTTTAGATCCCTTACTTGCTGAATAACCAAGACCTTGATTCTTAGGATTGCCAATAATCTGCATTGGTGCTAGGATACCCTGTTCATGTAGGTCTAATCCTTTGTCTTGATAATGCATCTGTTGAAAACTTTTATTTGCAATAGGATATGATTTACCTTGGAAACAAGGTGCTAATCCTTCTTTGCCTTGTTGTGGATCTTCAAAGGTGATAGCTTCTTCACTGATAGAATCCTCCATATGTGGGATAACTTCCTAATTTATATCTTCAACTTGATCCTATGAAATATCATATTTTAATACTTCTTCAAAAGGTGTTGATGATTTACTATCCATATAAAAGTCTTCCTCATGATTCATTTTTGATATGTATTCACAAGATGTTTCTGATTCAAAAATTATGTAGAAGTCTTCCTCACTATTGGTTTTTGACATGCCTACATAGGATGTTTCTGATTTACAACTTATGTATAATCCTTCTTCATGATCCATTTCTGATATGTCTCTGGATTATGCTAAGTATTGATCATGTGTAGAGATGTTAAGAGTAGGTGAATCTTATTCCTTGGTAATGATATCAAAAGTATGAGACTCTTGTTTTGGATGAAGATCATCTACATGTCCATTAGGAGTAAGCATCTCATGGGTAGATGTATGTTTGCTTGGTGTATGGGTTTGTTCTTCTTTTGGAAAAACTTGGACATGTCTTGGAAGATATCTACTAAGTCATTGTAGTATTTTAATAGTAGGGATTTTTGATCTTGACTTTGGGTGGTATTATCTTTGACATGCTTTGGTTAATCATGCTCTTGACATGGATCAATTTCAAAGAAAGGATTCCTTGCAAAGGATCATTGGATTTCATCAAAATGTGTGAATATGGGTGATAGCTCTTGCCTTATATTTTCTACATTGGGTATAAGTGTTGGCTTAAGAGTCTCTTGATCATCAATATGTACTACCATGAGATTGGATGATTTCAATATATTTTGGACAAGATCATTGCTAGACTTGGGTCATTGATTTTGATCATGCTTGGGACTAAATTCTCGATGTATGTCCTCTTGCTCACTGGATTATGTAGAGACATTGTCAATGTGATCGGTGATAGATAGCTATTGATCATTGTTTTCAACTTTTGAAGTTGAGACATTGTCCACATTGTCATTGGTAGATGGACCTTGAATGTTAATAGCTATTTCTCCTTGATTAATGAGGTCTTGGATGAGATTTTTGAGTGTAGCACATCTGTTCGTTGGGTGAATCTTTATTTTGTGGAACTCACATTCTTCGTACTTGTTATACCAAGGGAGTTTAAAGTTTTTTTCACCATAAACTAGACTGCCATTGATTTTGATAAGTTCCTATTGTACTAGTTCGTACATGGTTACCTCTAAAGTCACTCCCAAAGGGATGAATTTTGTTTTACGTTGGTAATCTTTCCTCTATGGATTTTCTTGATTGTTTTGCTCTTGATTTTGTTGAACTCCTTATATTGTGTTTGAGGTATATTTAAATATTGCACTTGAGGTACACCTTGGTGTTGTGGAACTTCTTGATACTATGGATATTGGAAGTGTTGTTGATGTGGATACTGAGGTGTTCATGGAATAATGTTCGTTGGTTGTGGATATGCAATGTTCCAACCTTGAAAAAGGTGTTGATGATATGTTGTATTTAGTTTTCATTTAAGTTCCTCAAGTTCTCTCTCAATTTTATTTAGTGTGATTTGATGTTTTGGACTTATTCCTTGATGGTGATTTTGAAACCCCTAATGTTGTTACCCTACTTGATGTTGTGACCCTTGATAAGAGCGATTTGGGTAATAGATCGACATGTTTTGGGGATATTTTAATACTCAATACCCTATCATAAGGTCACTTGGTTTATATCCTCATGAGTTTCTTCCGTTGTTTGTGGTGTTTGATGGTGGAATGCTGGTGTTGTTCTTTTTTTCTTCCATGTTCTTCCTGTGCTATGATCTTGTAGTTGTCGTAAATAACTATCCAAATTTTGTGATTGTTTTCTTGGATCATATTCTCCAAAAAAGACATGGCCTATTGGTGCAAAGTGATAATAGAAATGGTCTAGCCAATTTTGACGGTTGCGACATCTCCTTGAGAAGAACCCTTTGGAAAACCTTTTGGTAGGGTGATTCTTTGAGAGCTAGAGTATAGATTTCCACTTAAGGATATTTCTCTTGCCGAACCTAAGGATCTTTTGATTTCCAAAAAGCATGAGGGATGTATGTCTATTTCCACACAGGTGGTGGTAACATAGGTCTTTTGGATGCTATGTCTTCTTTCTCTTCCTCTTTTTCTAAGATGATTGATGCGGTGAGAAATTGGCAGAGTATTTCATTCTTCTCAAATATGAAGGTTCTCAAACTACTTATGATGTCAATTTGTTCACCTTCAATGTATGTGAGACTAGGTTGAAGGATTGGTGCTACAAGTCCTAGTTATTGAACATGAGCAGTTGGTTTCCAGATGGTCATAAGGTGTAATGGTATTGTGAGATGGTTGCTATGAAGCTCAAGACCCTAAGGTTTTAGTGCTATTTTAGAATGTGGCTACCTTGTGGAAATAAAAATGTTGAAGGACTAGGGTCAATATTTCACTTCCTTGTCTAGAGAATATGTTGTAGGAAAGCTTACTTGTACTATCTGTGAGTCCCAAGTAATTATTTGATATCATAGATGTTTGAGTGAAGGAATGATCCTAATGGTTTGCTTGATTTTGATCTCTAACAAGTAAGATGGAAATGATGGATGAAGGACTTATGTGACCTATCTGGTTTCTTAATTGTTGTGTTTGAATAAATGACCCTATAAATCATTTTGATTTGTTTTCCCCAAGTGTTTATCAAAATGTTCAAGACTGTGAGTTGGAATGGAAATTGTATCCTCTGTGTGTTTCATTTCCTCTCTGTTTTGGTATATGGAAAATGATAGAAGAACACTGGACTGACTCCAAAAGCATGGACTTTGTGTGACTTTAATATCTATAGCTTAAGTTGTGAAATCAAAACACCCAAGCCATAGTTACCAAATGTTTACTTTGATTTAATATAGCTTGGAATAAAAGCCTAAATATTCGAAAACCTTGAAGGAAGTCCTCAAGGAGTGCAAATAACCTGAGCTTCTCTCAAAAGCATATACTAATTCAAAGGGTTTGTGATCTGACCATCATGTTTAGTGTTTGTTTGGATGTGTTATTTTTCTTTAAATCAAGCACAAAATTTGATGTTCAAATTGTTTTTGAATGTAATGGGCAAGTTTAAAAAACAAGAATTTACAACCCTGGGGGATAGAAACCATCATTTTAGGTGGGCTTGCCTCATGCTCCAAAGAGATGATTTTACATACGACTTATGGCACGGGCCTGTAGTCAGAATTGGCAAGCAACTTCTCGAAAGTAAATTCTAATTCACCACTTCAAAGGATGTTTTTGGCTAATAGGGTAGCTTCTAAAACAATTGGCTCTTAGTCATAACTATGAATGCGAAAATTTGACACTCACCCACTGGCCACTTAAGGATCTTTAACCATTCCCATTCCACTTAAGGCATGGGATTAGGTGTAGTTTGTTGTCAACATGACTTGAAGCTACTTTCTTATGATTTTGCAACCTTTGATGTAGCCCGCCAGTAAATGTGCTTTGAGACCTTGCAATGAGTTCTCTAGTGTGGGATTTTTCTCAAAGCAAGCTCCCTCTCTAAGGTAAAACTTGAAAATAAAATGTGAAGCTCAAAAATGTTTTTTCGCTCACCCAAGATCACCAAATGGTGTGAGGGGAGAAGATAAAACACTCCAGCTTTCCAAAAATAGCATGCACAAAAAACACTTCATCACAAATTGATTCTTTTTAAACACCTCGAGCAGTGTTATACCCAAAAATATGTGAATAACATAAAAAAAATGTTCTTTTTATTTGCACCAATATGAAGTATTCAAGACATCAATCAGTTAAGATAGCAATGGTGTAAGAAAACAAAAAGAAAAATTTGTTCATTTTTAAAGCCCAAACATGAGTATTTCTAAGAAATCAGGCCTAGTTCTAACTTGGTCAACAAAAGTAAATCGAGCATGTGTCAGTAAAATGGAAATTGTTTTGCATTCTTTTTATGCACCAAAATTAAAGTTCCTAATTATGAAAACATAAAATGTGTTCATTTTTAGCACCCCAAAATTGAAGTGTTTTTTTTTGTTCTTTTGTTCTTTTTAGGCACCAAATGAGAGTTCCTAACTTATAAAAGCTTAAAATTGGTTCATTTTAAGAGCACAAAAATGAAAAATTCATTTGTGTTGTTCTTTTTAAAGCACCAAATAAGAGTTCCTAATTTAAGAAAGCTTAAAATTGGTTCAAATTTTTAATAACACCAAAAATAAATGTGAGTTTGTGTTTGTTCTTTTTAGAGCACCAAATGAGAGTTCCTAACTTAAGAAAGCTTAAAATTGGTTCAATTTTAACAACACCAAAATGAAATGTGAGTTTGTGTTGTTATTTTTAGTGCACCAAAATTAAATTTAGAAAGTTAAAAAATGTTTGTGGATCTAGAAATCTTGGACCAATCATCTTCACTACACAAAATGAGTTAATATGTTTCAAATCCCGCATAAAAAACCTATTATTACCCGTTAAACATTCAAAAAAAGAAAATGTTAGCAAGGATATTCATTACAATAGTGTAGGATCCGTGCACTTGTCTGTCAAAGTAAATGCTTAGTTTTTGGAGCAAATGCTCAATTCCAAAATCAGATGCTCAAATCTTCATATAGATGCTAACCCAGGAAGAAGAAAGTGCAAGGTTTTTGGTACAAATGAGAGGTTATTGTTGCAAATGTAAGGTTTCCATGGAAAATACAAGGTTCTTGTTGCAGATGCTCAGTTTTCTTGATAGTCAAATGTGAGCTTTTTCTGGTCAGTGCGTGAAATGTCTTCCAAAAGCTCCCTAAACCCTGTACAAATTTAATTTAGCTTATAAAAACATTAGTAATGAGAACCTAGGTCCCATTGGGCATGCCAAAATCATTAGATATTAAACAAGATCAAAGGTGCTTGAAATGAGAATCTAAACTAAGATCAAACACATTAATCTTAGATCTAAACCTACACATACAAAATGAAACTAAGCTATTGGAAACACATTTAGGAAATATATGATTACTAAATTGAAAGAAAATAATAAGCATGGTGTTACCATCCCGTATCAGAGTGTATTCACCTGATGTTGGATTGTTATTATCACCGTGAAGCCTTCATAGTTCGTGAAAATCTTGATGAATGATGCTTGATGTTGGTTGATTGAAGGAATGAGGAAGCTCTATCAATGGTGATCTTGATAGCACTTCATTACATAAGTTTTTTTCACTTTTCTCACACACACCCCACTAGAGGCAAGGACCCTCTTTTTTCTTGCTTCGTTGGCTAGTTTTGTTGTAGGTCCGACTTCTTCCCATTAAGGGTTAAATTTCTTGGAATCTTGGCTTTTGCTCCACTTGAAGGAACCAATGTTTTATCTTCACTTAGGGTGCTTTGAATGCAATCTTGGATCTCAAGTCATAATTAAACTCCATGCCTTCATCTAAAGTTCCATTTATATCCAAAATTGACTAAGACAGGGAGAGGTCCAGAAAATCCGAGCTACCTCAGATTTCTTGGGGTTGAGTTCGTTCAAAGATCCTGACCTACCTTGGATCTTCCAGCTTGAACTCATTTCGGCGAATCCAAGCTCCCTCGAATTCCCCAAACTCTAATCCGTCTGAAAATTTTGTCTTCCCTCGGATTTTCTAAATTTTTCCCATGGTTGTATATTCAGGCTTGTGTTTCTCAGTCAGTCTCCAGTTTCTCTTTGCGTGGAACTTGAGTGCTTGATTTGATTCATCACTAAGGTTCTTGAGGTTAATTTATTCTTCCAATTTGATATTGATGCCATCTTGGAAAATTGAATTCTCAATCATTGACCATCCTCATTTTGCATAATTGTGTGAGAAAGCTAGTTTATATATACATTCATCTGCATTCCAGAGTACCTTTTCCACATTGATTGATATTAATGTTTCATGTTACATCACATAGCTTTATCTTCATTGGTTACGAAATGTGACATTGTCATGATGTGGCTGATAAATCTAGTGTTTGTAACATTGGAATGGTTAAATAGGGATCTTGGCATAAAATTTATAGGTTGGATGATTAATGGGTCACGAATTATGAGGAATGAGGATTCAAAAGATTCAAAATAGTGTGAATGGCATGAAGTAGTGCTTAGAAAATATTTGGGCTTATAGGCCCCTTTATGTCAGACAATGATCTGTAGGCATGATGATATTCAAAAGGAATCCAATACTCAATTTGAAAAAGGAGAGATGGCTATGGATTGGACATATGGGCCTGCATTGTGAAACTTGATGATTTACATAGGTGTGAGCAACTGAATTAGAGTCTAATCCATTCAATGTCCTTGGAAGAACTTACTTAAGACTTAAAGTATGAATCTCCAAAAAAAAGTGATTTTATAGGTAGTAATTCTTGGAATCAAGATGGAATGGTGTGCCATTAGTAGCTTGAGATTCACAAAAGGAATAGTTTAGAAACTATATAATACAATCATTATGTCGATGGCAGATTGCATAGGATGAACAAAGATAGCGATCATTGTTAAAGGATGCTGAACGATCTCGAGGGGAACATTAATTTGCGCAGAATTAGTAGAAAGCCAGTGCTTTAAGGGACTCAATGGTGGTTCGAAAAATTCATCTCATCAACAACTTCTGGAACTGGATGTTCCCAGATGTGCTATCATAGTTTATGAATTTCTAGTCATAACTGAGTGTTTGTAAATTGCCATAAAGCTAAGAAGTTTAGAAAGTCTTATAATTTAGGAGCTGAGAATTAATTCGTTGCTATCTTCATTACTCGAGTGAATGGGGAATTCAATGATGGATAAAAGCAATGGCACAAGGTTTCGGGAAAATCCTCCTCCCTCGGATTCCCGCGAGGAAGTAGATATCAGAAAATCTGAGCACCCTCAAATTCCCTAAGGATATGAAATCTGCCAAGACATTCAAATTCTGAGGATGTCAAAGTGTTTGAGCACAGGAAAGAGATTGCTACCCTATGATGGGTTCCTCGTAGCATGGTGCATTTACTTTCAATCTGAAAGAAATTACTAAAGGAGTTGACGATCGTAGCATGGCGACTAAGGTCAATAAAGATTTCTATGGGATTAGGCTTGCGGTATTAGACTTATACGTTGGAAGCCACTATTTATCATAACGAGGTAGTTTCAAATATAGCAGTAATGATCAGATAAGAATGGAGGAAATCAGTAGGTTGTGGTAGTTGGAAAGTAGGAGGATGCACTTAACATTCACATTGAGGAATCCGCCATGGGCTTTAGTGTACAGGGTCAAAACATTTTAATAGTGGTGAAGGCTTCAAGGAAGAAAGGAAAGACATTCAGGTAATCCAATGCAGGAAATCCCTGGGAGAGAAGGACTCAGAAAATCCGAGCTTGCACGAAATTTCTGAAGGGATCAAGGCTTAGGTAATCTAGCACTGGCCGAATTCCCCGAGAGATGGAAATCCCCGAGGCCTTAAAATTAACGAAGTTGGTGAGTCCTCTGGAATTTGAAACCCACAATGTGGTAAAGTCTAGGATGGTAGCCGGTGCTTCACAAAATATATGAGAAATTTGAACAAACGAGGGTGCATCGTAGTGGAAGTGGATTTTGGATCCAAGGAATATATAGTAGTGGTAGAATGTTTGAATAACACAACCATATAATGATGATCGCTACGATACCAATAAGAGAAGATTTATATCAGCAGATAAGGTTAGGAGTCTTTGTGCCGATTGATTTGGATCTTGTAAGGAGGACGAGTTCTAGTATATACTTTGATCCTTATAATATTTTATTTACTGAGTATAGCGTGCAAGCTTCTTGTGACTGATAAGCCGTGAGTGAGGTTCGTCCGGAGTTGTCAACGTTCTCAGATTGAGGGAGAATAAATAGAAAGCTAAGTCTGTGAAGATCCATGCTTGTGTGTAATTCACTGTTAAGTATTGTCATGAAATATATTATATGCAACTTATTACATAAGGTAGTATTGGCGGCGGCAAAAATTGTTGTAACTCATAGGAATTTGTATTAGCATTAGTGTAGACTCATTTCCATATGACAACGACACCAAACTCAAAGCTCGGGTAATCCACTTATGCTCGGATTCCCCGAGAAGATTAGGCCTCAAAAAATCCAAGCCTCCTCGGATTCTCCGAAGCACAAAATCCCTGAGAACCATGGATCGAAGATCCCTTTGTTCGTCAAGATATTATGGTGTTCAATTATGGCTTATAGGCGAATATCTTACTCACAAGTACGTGATGTGTATTTGGAACAATTGAGGTATTGAGGATTCGAGCACAATCACCAGGCTATAGAATGATGTGGAATACAAAGGCTGCGATCTGTTGTAATCAGAATAAAAGCACTGGTGATTTAAAAGAAAGTCTATGGTTTTTATGGTGTAAAAGTTGATAACAAAGAACAAAATGCAAGTATTAGTGGTTGAAGCAAGTTTTAAATACATATGACAGTGTTGGTATTTCCTGATGAGTACTTTTCCTTTAATACCAAGGATTGAATTAATGAATGCAGTGGTTCATTGTCAATCAAAAGTAGAATCGAGGGCTCTATGAGATGTATATAGTGATGCTATGTGGGTTCTTCTATTTTTGTGTGATGACCAATAGGATTTGATTTGAAAGGAGGGGATCAATGGGATTTAATAGTATTGATGGTGCAATGGCAGTATATAAAGAAAGTTTGGAATGAGGTCGATGATATATGGTTAGGTTGAAGGAAGGTTTCGAATTACCCTGCATTGTGTTATCAATCGACAATTGCAGATTTCTAGTGCACTAAGTCATAAGTCTATGATGGAGAATTGATTTAATGACCGTTGTTGGTATGTCATAGATGAAAGAAGGAAACTGATGTAAGAAATTTAATGATCTAGGCAAATAAAAGGTATCTCTTGAGAAAATATGGATCGTTAGTATGCAATGGGTAGATCGATCATTGTTTTGCTGCGAAATACTCCCAACCGGCTAGTATAGTTGAAGAACAAAGCCACAGCCACATGATAGGTAACATGTTGACAATAAAGGGAGTGCAAGTACAATTGTGGTGGCGTTTTGATATAATGCACACCCAAAGGATAAAGGCGTTGAGGTGATATGCAAATTACTAAAATTAACTGCATTGGCTGAATTGAATGTGAGAATCAATTAAAAGTACACTTTAACACTTGGTAATAGCAGAGCAAAGGCTTGAACGAACTTGAATGGATTACAAAGGGATTGAAAAGTATGGTGAAAAAATTCAGAGTGAATGAAACCATTTAAAATCTGCAGAGAGATATCCGACTTGGGATGACAAGTGCAAGGTATTCGAGCGATTGTGCATAACATTCGAAGGAAAAACTATTCAAATAGCCAAACAGGATGTGGCAATGGAGGTAAGAATGGTGAAGTGCGATGGTATTTATATGTGGGCGTAGGTTGATGAATGAGGAGAATGAAGCTGCGGCCTGATAAAGAGAAAGCAACAAGAATCATTAAAAGATGTCGTTGAATCCACAAATGATGCAAGAGCTGATATTTTAAAAGGGCCGAACGGTTTTAAGGGCATTGGTATTGCTTCAATTTATAAAAATAGCATAACACTAGACATTATTACTCATTGCAGTTCGGGCCATGAAAGTGAAAGTGATTAGGATAAAAACTGTTCGGGTTTCGATTGTTTAAACGTTGCCAAGGAGAAAATTCGAAGTGTTGTTAAGGTAATATCTTAAAATCATCGAAGGCCATGAGGACAACAATCGGAAATCACCCATGGATTTCTCATTTGCAGAAAGCTGAATCATTTAGTTACATTCAATGGGATCATGGATGGGTGTTCACAGGTACTAAAAATAGATCGTGTGAAAAAGTAGTTAGTTGATGCTTTATGATGGCCTAAAGGAGACACAGGTTCATGAATTATTATATGTTTAAAACACAGAGGCCCGATGTTTAGGATATTTGATGAACCAAACCAATGCTTGGGAATAGTTTTATGGACAAGGATTAATTTTTGGCGTCCCAGGGTTTTTACCAATATTCTATTCGTGATGCCTCCCACCTGTTTTGATGAGAATTTTCCTTTTGAATAGATTAATTTGTTTATGCCTCTATCTGAGCATAATATCCAAGAGGGACTTATGAAAATTATTATATTGTGCAATGCATTTTATTATCTAATCTTGTTATGTTCACTCTGTGTATGTGCAGGGAGGAGTTCGTCATAGGAAAATGCTTGGGATTAAAGTGTTGTTGCATTCATCAAGGAAAGCTAGTGCAAGGTCTACATATGAAAACGTGCCCAGGGAGGAGGAATTTTATTTCAAGTTGTTCAAGATGTCCTTATATTTGGAAACGTGCTTGAAGATGCTGCCAAGAGGGATTTTAGATTGTAATTCCAATAATTTAAATGTGGAACTGCCTAAGAATCTGTGCCAGGCCTATCTACTGCTGGAGGAGTTTTCTAGAAGACATGTGAAGTTGTTTTATTGCTCCTATCAGAATTCTCATTTATGTCAAGATGGCGAGAGGTTGTTTTCTCATTGCTCAAGGGTGTAACTGAATGTATTTCATTGGATGATGATGTACCCAAAATTGTCAAACCCTAATGATGCTTCTAGATGTGCAATATGTGCCTTTGGATTGATTTAATCCTAGCCATTGTAACTAAAATGTAATCTCTATAAAAGGCTAGTGCCTTCTTATTTGTAGGGGTTTAAAGTCTGGTTAGATTTTATGAGTTAGAAGGCCAAAATTGGCAAGTAGATTTTAGAAATTAGCTATAGGAGAGGAGAGAGCAAGAGGACTATTATGTAAATTTTGGAGAAGTTAATGCAATTTGATTGTTGATTTGGAAAGCTTTGCGGTAGAATTTGACAGTTTATGGTTTCTTGTTCTTGATTCTCAGATGTTAGATGGTATATTTTAGTTCTTTTGCAATAATGGTAAAATGTGAATGATGTTTCATTGATCTCTGGTCCATATGTTTAGCAATTTATTGATTGTAAGTTGTTGTGTAAAGTTAGTCTGGGCCTTATTTTGTGCTAAGTTCAATTGTGGATGCTTGTTTACATTACGTCAGTTATTGGGTATGTGGATGAATATTCATAGTCTGAAAATATTTAGTTTCCTTAGAAGATTGCACCATTTCTATAGAGTTGTGGGATTTTCCTTGATCAAGCAGAGATTGGTTTGATTAGGGATCTGTCCATTTGCAATATTCATAATTGTTGTGATTGATCTTAGGAGTTAGTTTAGAATCTCTCTCAACTCTTCTCTTTTCTCTTTCTTTGTATCTGGGATAGTTTTAGGATTGGAAGCATCACTATATTGTTACATATGATGAAAGTACACTTCTAGCATTGCTTATTTGTAAGGCCCCTTGTGATTACCAACAATTTCATATTATCTTTGAGTTGTTAGTTGCATTGTCAAGACTTGACATTAGAGACCTTGGGGTTATATCTTGAGGCTTGTTGATAGATATTTACCTTTCAACAGAGATAGATTATCACATTATGTGTGAGTTGTTGCTATGCAGAAAACACCATCAACAATAAGGTATGTTGATTCTTTGATTCTTATTTTTGAGGAGAGAGTTTTGTTATATAGGAAAAGAGATTTTGAATCGACGATCAGGATTGCATTGGAGAATATCCAAATCAATGGTCAAAAGGTGTTGAGAGGATTTAGACATGAGAAGATTTTGCAAAGTTGATTGCACAATTTGTGTGATTGAGGAATATATTGGATAGTCAGGGTTTAGATTGATCAGTCAGGAATTGATTGATCAGTTAGGGCTTAGTTAGGAAATTGATGGCTTAGTTAGAAAATTAGATGGTTGAGTTAGCAAATTAGATTGCTCAGTTAGAAACCCATAATTTTCTCAATCAGAAAGTGGGTGAGGAATATGAGTTAATTGATTTAATTAATTAATTCCCTTTTGGAGTTGAACATGCAAATCGAGTTTGAATTTTGCAAATAGAGTTGCATTAGTTTGATTTGATTTTTGATAATTGATTTTAATAGTTTGATTTGATTATTCAAACTTTGGAGGGAAAGTGCCATAATTAAATTATTACGATTTAATAATTTAATCAACTTAGGGGAATAAAGTGATTTAGTGACGTAATTAAATATTTGGTGTCATTTAATTAATCAGGATAAAATAAAGTGGGATTAGGACTTTGTTAAATAAATGTAATTTATTTAATTGGTCGAAATGATGAAACATGAATTAATCAAATAATGTTGTTTTATTTAATTAATAGTAGAATTAGGGTTTTTAGGACTTTATTAAATAAACAAAATTTATTTAATTTGTCGAGAATGATGAAAAATGTATGGATTAATTAAATAATGTTGTATTATTCAATTAATAGAGAAAATTAGGGTTTCAAATGTTGTTTGATGTTGTGTGATGTTCCGGGATGTTGTGGGATGATTCCAAGATGTTCTAGGATGTCGTGGGATGATTTCGAGATGTTGCGGGATGATTCCAAGGTGTTTTGAGATGTTCCATAGATGTTTTAAGATGTTCTGAGACATTCTGGGTTGATTTCAAGGTGTTCTGAGATGTTCTGAGATGTTCTGAGATGTTCTGAGTTGATTTGAGATGTTCTAGGTTGATTCCAAGATGTTTTGAGACATTCCAAGTTGATTTCGAGATGTTTTGAGAGGTTTTGAGTTGATTATGAGATGTTCCGAGATAGTCCAGGTTGATTCCGAGATGTGATAGGTGTTAAGTCAATTTTACATGTCTATAGGGTGATAATATATAAAATAGTTTTTAGCAAGTACTTATATTTCTATGGTCAAGTTCTCCTATATAAACCCCTTGATACACTAGCTTTATGGCCTTAGGAAACTATTCAAAGAAAACAATCTCAAGCATGTAGATGGCCAACATGTAAATTTAATGTGAAAATTTTATTTTAAGATCCAAATTGATGTTCCTAAAATGATTTTCTCATTTTTTGACCATGTAAATTAACTAAACATCCAATTTCTTTAAATATATTGACATAAAAAGTCATTCAAATGTGTACAAAGTTACCTCATAATAGCTAGTGGAAAGAGGTAAGAAATAAAGAATTTAAATTATAAAATTTAAAATCTAAGGTCAGTCTCAAGGCCTCCAAGATAAAATTGAGCTCCAAAAATTTTATCTAAGAAGGAAAATATAAATGATGAGACAGTGAGTAGGTGTATGAAAGTCCAAACATGTAATTAGGGGAAATGTGTGGAAATAGGTGTGAATGAGCCTAGGATAAGATCAAAGTTATTAAAATATGTATGAGTAAGAGTAATTGGAGAGTGACAAGGATAAAAAAGTGAACCAAATTTAACACATTATTTTGTAACTTGTTACATAATTACATTAAATGATTCCATTAAAATTATCTTAAACTAAATCATAATTATAATGGGTATACATTTTTATCAATAAAATCTCCCTCCATATTGAGGTGAATGTGAATCTATCATGAACATATATTTTAAAGTATATGGAAATTCTCATCAAACATAAAAATTAAATACATTCATATATTCTAATAGGATATATGGTCTATGTAAACGAACATTCTTGAATTCTTCATGGGTTCTTTTCCTTGACATTAGTGTTTCATTTGGACTTATAAAATAAATAAAGATATGAAATGAGAATATTGTGGGTGTTGGCAAGAAGTTGAGTCCACTTTTGGGCCAAAAAGTTGAAGTGTTTTCCCTAATTTTTAGAATTTGACACATTTGATCTTAAAATTTGAAGCACTTAGAGATGAAATATTGAAAAAATTCACTAGTCATAAAATGTAGTACTTGAAGTCTAGTTTCCAAATATGTAATTTATTTCAATACTTAGATGATAGAAATTGATTTCAATAGGAGTTTCTAATAACCACTATTTAAAAGTCACTTTTTATTTACCATACCATGCACGTGTACATCATCCATATTTTGACCTAACTAATTATATTTTTCTAAATCTAAATCCTTTTGGGAAAAGATTTTTTTCATTTTTTTTTGTAATTTTTTGCTAATTTTTTTTGTTAATTTTTTACTGTCCATATTTGGTGTTTTAAAAAATCATCATTTGCATCATGCATAAGATGACCTAAATTTATCATTTTTTATTTTTTTTTAAATTGAAAAGAATTGTTTGAAGTACGCTTTCATGCAATTTGTTTTTCAAAAATTATGTTAATAAAAAGTTATTAAAATACTAAAAAGCCCTAATAATTCAAGTTTATGGACTTGTTTCATCATAAACTAATTGAAAAATAGAAAAAATAATCCAATTGTAAAAAAATTTACATATTTGGAATCTACACTATCTCATCTATAATGAGATTTAATTTTATCAAAAAATTCTACAAAAAAAGTCTTTAGACATATGCCCAAAGTCACTATTTTCTTGTGACATTGCCAAGACCTTCAACTTGTAGGTCAAACTAGGTCCAAGGCCTAGGTTTGGATCCCAAACCCTTTTCCCGAACTTGTTAACAAAACAAAAAACTGGCCTACAATTCAAATATCACAAAACAGGATCCCGTTGTGTTTATAAATGGTATCCCATTTAGTAAACGAGATCCCATTTCCTTTTCATTCATTGAAAATGGATTGAGATCTCATTTAGTAAATGGGATCTCGTAGTCCATTTCCTATTCATCCATTGAAAAGGGATTGGGATCCCGTTTAGTAAATGAGGTCTCGTTTACTAAATGGGATCTCGATTTATAGAGTAGGATACCAAGTTATTTTTTGACCTTTTTTTTAATTTTACTGTCAAACAAGTACATTTTGAGACTACAACTTGTTCTGTATGGCTGACAATGACATATTCCCTATTTTCTATCAACTTTTGTCTTGTAGAGGCTCTTCAACTTGGGATTTTTTTCCAATTTTGAAAGGAGGTATCATTGGGACACTCTTAGAGATGAATTTTGTTCAATTGCTACTTGTTTGAAGGAGGAACAAAGAAGGAAGACTTTCATAATTTTGACATTCATTTGTACATACTTCAAAAAATTTTGATCATTGGATCAAAATGTCAGAACAAGAGGAAAGACATGAAGGTATTGACCCCTGAAGAAATTAAAGTAAAGAGAGAGGAGGAAAAAATACAAAGAGATAGAATAATGAGGATTCAATCAATGAATGATGTTGAAGCATCCAATTCCACAACTATTGAAGATGAAAAAATTGAGAAGACCATGGATGTAGACGATGCAAATTTGTAAGAGGTAAATGTGGAAACTAATACAACTATACAGACTACTCTTGGTATGTCTTCAAATCCCCCTTTCAATGTTATGGAGAATGTTTCAATAGGCACAAATCTAGGTACATCTTCAAATCCACCTTTGAATGAAATGGAAACGGTGTTTATGGGAGATTTAAAATAAGTTGGATATAATAATGTTGGCATTGATAATATTCATAGAGTTCAAGATTTGAGTCAAATTGTTGTTGAAAATGGAAATGAAAATCATTTTGTTGTTGAAAATGAAAATGAAAATCCTTTTATTGAAAATAAAAATGAAAAATGTTTTGTTAATGAAAATGAAGATGAAAATAAAAATCGTTTTGAAGTTGAAAATAAAAATGAAAATCCATGATGTGATGCTGAAAATAAAAAAAATATTTTTTAAGAATTGAAAGTGATGTAAATTGGATAATCTTCCTAGTAGGATTTCTTGGAGGCAAATAAGAACAAATGCCAATAGATTATACAAAGAATTATTTTATCATAAAAAAATTTCATTTCAATGTCAACTAATGATGCAATTGATGAGAACGTGGAAAATGAGAAAAGTAATGAAAAAGTTAGGCATTTTTGTTAAACCAAGAATAAAAGATCAATCACTAAAGTATGCTATGTCTACTGTTGCTAGTGCCATTGGGTCTATTGGAAAAAATAGTCAATCTAAAGATAATAATACAACAAGAAGAGCTATAATAACTGCTATAATTAATAAAGAAACTTTCAATAAAAGAATGGTAAGCAATATTAGTGAAATTCTAAAAACACATCCTAAAACATTGCCAAGAGCAACAAAAAGAAGAGAAAGTATAGGAAATGATCCAATCAACCAATGTTGGAGTTTTAGTGGTCAATTCCTGAGGTTTGACATGAAATTGAGTGTTGAAATCAAATCTTTGATTGAAAAATATTGGCATGATAATACTAGGGTATCATCTAATGCTATAGATGTTTTAAAATTAAGAGTGGGGTCCAAAGCTCACGATCCTCATCCAAAACACCTATTAGATACAACACAAACTGAATTTTTTAGAAAATTTTGTGGTGATTTAGTGTTACCTGGTAATATTAAAAAAGTCAAAGATATTTTAAAAAATGTAAACCTTGGTATGTAAAGATTAATAAGCAACAAATATCTTTCTGTTATAAGATGCATGTTCAATTTCATTATTTTTATGATGTTTTTTGATATATACGTTATACTTTACACACTAACATGATTATGTAGGAATGTGGTATTAATAGGCCACCTAAAACAATAAGGAAGTTTATATCAAGTTTGTTTTGTAAAATATTTAATGGGAAATTATTTTATTTAAGTTCATGTGGGTAGACCCACAAAACTGGTTTACAATTCTAGTGAGTAAGGAAAATTGCAAAAAGTGCCCCCCCATGGAGAAAATTTTGGTTTTTAGGGGTTTGAATGAAATTTTGGCTTGAGCGAACCCAAAGGGGGTTCACTTGAACCCCCCTTCGAATAAACCTATTAAATGCTGGGTCCCACCATATTTCACATTTCTTGGAATAAAAAAAAGGGAAACTTTGTGGAAAGGGGATTCGCTTGAACCTAGGTTCATTCAAACCTCCCTTTTCCCCCTTGTCCCCCTTTGATACCAAGTTTATCCAAAAGTTTTCCCTTCGAAGCTCGAGTTGAGGATGAAAATGGAGGAGACTTCACAAATCTAACTATATGATAGTAGTCATTGGAACGAGCTATCCATCGAATATAATTTTAATATGTTTTGGTTTTATTATGTATTTTTTTAGTTTGATTAAACATAGGTTTTTCACCGAAAATAAAGCTCTCTATTCTGCACATGTGGAAAAATAGCAGATTATCAAAATAAAATTCTAAAAAATATGTGCAGGCTAGGTATTGATGTCCTTGATCTAGTAAAAAAAAAAGAATTTCAATACATACAAAAAAAGTTATGTTGTATACAGTCTGCCTATGTCTGAATTGTAATTGGTTTGACTTCAAAACTTGATTAGGGAAAAAATATTCAATAAACACTATGAAACCAAATGAAAGGGTTAGATATTGTAGTTACAAATCTAAATTAAAAAATAATAGAATTTTATCCTTCATGTAAAAAAAGTTATGTTGTATACGGTGAGCATCACTCCTTAAAAATGGTGTTTACTAGAAAAAACTAGTTTTGGAAGGAGATGGAAAAAGAAGTGTAATCTGATTCCAAAATTTTTGAAAAAAAATATTTAGAATCTACAGACAAAATTTCACAAATAACTAGTTTACATTATCTTCAAATTCCTCACGGTTTAGCCGCTATGGGTGCCCAAAAGTGAAGATTTAGCTAGAAAAAATCAATTCAGTGTCCAGTTTGGTTAAAAATTGTAAACCAGTATTGTGGGATCACCCATGTATTTCTCGACAATGCACTAGTTGTGGCAATCTTTCATTATTAAGAGTTTGTATACATGAAAGTGTTGATAATGATTTTGGACAATAATTAGTGGATGTTAAAAGATTTAAGAATGTTGACTATTCTTTAAAAGATAGAAAAATTGGAAAGCATTGTGATTTAAGAATAAGATTGTACCAAAATATGTCACACACTCTCAACATGCTCGATGACTGGATGGCCAATTTCACGCATGTAGAAACACATTTCTAGTTGTTACTATACTATCAGTAGTTGATTCAATGTCGAAAACTATACTCTAGCTCCACAAGAGGAAATCCAATCATAATATTACAATTTAGTGCAAGTGGCTATGTTTATTCATATTATTTATAGACATGCAGATGATAGCATAGAGGATGATAGAATAGTTTTGAGGGAGTATCATTTCTATTTGAGTGACAATTGGTTACACTCATCAGAGTTTGTTCAATACTATTTCAATATATTTTATACAAATTTAAGAGAAAGAGGAATCCGGAAGACAAAACATCTCATATGGTCAGATAATTGTACAAGAAAGTTCAAGAATGCTCGAATGTTCTATTGGTTAAGTAGGGTTCACAAGGAACATAATTTCCAACATATGTGGAGTTTTTTTGAAGTTGGGTATGGTAAAGGAGAACAAGATGGAGCTAGTGCGTGTGTTAAAATAATTCTTGCTAGAGAACAATTGATTATTTGAGGATGTAGTAAAATTTAAAGATGCACGTGGGATTGTGGATTGGTGCAAAACAAGATTATCTACACTTGGTTTGATCAATTACTCTATAGTTTTTCAATTCTTTTGGTTGGTTGAAGAAGAGAACATTCTACCTAGACTTGATTGCAAGACAATTAGTGGATCTACTAAATGATATTCATTTAAGAGTTTGAATGCAAGAACATGGACTATTTGGGCAAGGTAGCTTGCATGTTTCTATCAGTTTTGTATTTTAGGAGATTGGGAAGCATGTGAAAATACAGAATTGGTTGAAGAGTGGAAGCAAATATCTTTGACACCTGCACAAGAATACGAGCAATATGAAACAACAATTGAAGACAATGATCAAGTGTTTGCATTAGACGACTATGACTATGTTTTGGACCTTGTACAAGAAGGTAATTTAATTCAATTTATTTCATTTTATTTCACTTTATTACTATTTTTTAATACTATTATTTATTTATATACATATAAATGGATGTATGTAGATTGGTCAAATTATATAGACATGTGCAAGTTATTAAATCAAAATTTGTTTATAGGACATGTGCATCCTGTTGTTGCACTTGAGGGGAATGAAGATGAAATAGAATAATTGTTGGCTCATTGTGTGGAGACTAAACATAAGTTAATAGCACCTCGAGAAGATGACGATGGCTATCATTATCCAACAGGTATGGTGATCTCGATAAGACATCCCCTTAAGCAAATTTTGATCACAAGTCTTTGATCCCCTTAAGCAAATTTTGAGAGCTTATTAGATCCCCTTAAGCAAATTTTGAGAACTTCTTTGATCCCCTTAAGCAAATTTTGATATCAAGTCTTTGACCCCCTTAAGAAAATTTTGATAATAAGTCTTTTATCCACTTAAGAAAATTTTGAGAACTTATTAGATCCCCTTAAGAAAATTTTGAGAACTTCTTTGATCCCCTTAAGAAAAGTTTTTGATAGCAAGCCTTTGATCCCCTTAAGTAAATTTTGAGAACTTCTTTGATGATGTATGTTATCCAATACAGGTTTAGTGGTGGTTTTGTACTTGGCCATAGAAAATACCCTATGGGAAGAGAATGGTTTTCACATTCAAAGATTATGAAACCACATAAGAAGATTATACACTACTCACATTTTGGTGGTGAAACAAATACAACTAGGTAGGGGTATCATGAATACCTAAAATAAAAGAGTTATCGGATTTTATGGAAGGCACATGGCAATTGTGTATCTAATATGTTGTGAGAGTATTAGATAAAATTTTACCAAGAGAGGGACACAAATGTTCAATGGAATGATAAATAAAATTTCAGTTCTGTGTCTCATCTAGAAAAAAAGGAGAGTCCATGCAGATTCAACCTAGACAACATGGAATACTTGGTAAAAATAGGTAATTATTAGTTAATTTATATTTAAATACATGTTTTGATTATATATATTGATATTGCTTATACATTAATAGTTAAAATTGATTTATTATCCCTTTTTGTATCCTTAATCCAACATCACATTGATCTCATACTTTGAAACAAAAAGGAGAGGATGCAAATTCAACCTACACACATGTGTGAAATACTTTTAAATACAGGTATTTGAATTGTGTACATATAGATCTAGTTTTATATAAATTAAAATATATTTTTTGATGATTTCATTAATATTGCTTGTATCCTTTTGATATCAGGTGGCATGAGGACCTACTACATTCCAAGCACAAGTTTCAGATTTTCTTGAGATGACAGCCAAATTTTGTAAACATTGTTTTGAGTTGACATATATGTACATACATAATTACACAATTACAAATTTTGTACAAATTTTTATGCATGTATATACAAAATTATACTCTATACTTTTATGTATCAAAATCAATATTCTATATATATTTTATGTTAAATGTGCATGTTTTCCTACTTTGAAACTTTAAATTTGATTGTATAATCACTAAATATCATGTATATTATTGTTAAATTTGGTTTCCTTGGGAAACTTCACCAAATTTTGAGAACTTATTTGATCCCCTTAAGATGTTGTATTAGGACCCTATAAGACATCCTATTGCAACATGAATTAAATAAACGTTGACACTATTTAAATTGTATAGAATTTGATTGTTATGATGAGTCATCCTAAATTCTAAGTTAATTATATCAATTGTAATTAAATATGAGATATGTACTTTGAAGTATTTCATCTCCTTAATTATACGTAATTATACTTAACAATATCATTTATACTTCTTTTATAAGTTAATGCCTTGACTATGGATCACTAAATTTGTAAAGTACAAATATGTCCTATCAATTACATATTAAAATTTCACATAAAATGCATATGCACTTGTAAATTAAAATTAAAAAATAATAAATCCCATGATTTACAATATATTAAG
>VDFB02058242.1:259772504-259800670 GCA_007258455.2 Sequoia sempervirens
CAAATCCCAATTGCTACTGCAAGGCCTGCTTATATTTTTAGAAGAATAGTTGTTCTTAGAAATTTAATATAGTACAGTATAAGAGTTAAAAAAATTGGATTAGAATGTTGTTTCACTGTTTAATTAATAGTTTTAGGTTTTCCTTTTTTTTTGTTTTTAAATGTTTTTTTCAACATATATCTGGAAAAAAATACATATATTTATTATTAATTGATTTTTAGTATTTTTTAAAAATTGAATAATAGTGGAAATTTATATCATGCTTAAGAAACATGCTACATCTTTATCATTATTTCATTTTGTTAATGAACATTTTAATTCTATAGTTGTATATAGTTATTTTTTAACAAATTTCACACTAAATCTTATGACTATGAAGATACTACTTTGATTATTTATTCCTAAATATTGATATATTATGAGGTCAAGTCCTTGTAAGGCTCATATAACCTCATAGTCTTCTATTGAATAGTCACATTCTAAAGTGAATTATACATAGATTTAAATTTCTATTAAACAACCATGTGAAGTTTAATTCAATCTAAATTTGTTTATTGCATCTATACATTATTAAAAAATTTAATTATATTTATTAACTAAAATTTATATTTTTAAAATAATAACAAAATATTAAATTAATTTGCTGTGTTATAATTAATAAAATTTAAATAATTTCCTATATTATTTAATAATTTAAAAGTCTTACACTTTTACTCTATAGTTGTATGAATACTGTTAAAGTTTTATTTCATTTAAAAATAGTCCACCAAAACAAAAAATCATAGAACCTCTTAGACTTATTTAAAAGGTTAATAGTAAATTTTTACAATTCGTAAAAACTAAAAACCAAGAACCGTCAAAGAAATTTTAGTTTTTACATATTTCATAATAATTTATTATAATTACAAACTAATATTATATTAATTTATTATCTAATTAATCTATATAAAGTTTATTTAATTTTTACATGATTAAAATTATTTTATTTCATTTATTTAAAAAAGTTAATTTATAATTTTATATATTTTGAAATATATATATGAATTGTATGATAATATTTTCCACTTCATTTAAAATCCTTAATCATTTTGTAAATATAACTATTTTGTTTATTTCAAATTGTCAAATCAATCAATATATTTAGTCAATAGGCTTCTTTATGATAATTACAAAATAATATAATTTAAATTTATTATATAATATTGTAATTACAAAATACTATTCATAATACTTTATTATGATTACAAAATAATATTATATTAATTAATTATATAATATTAAAGAAAATTACACTTTCGCTCTCCAGTTGTATGAATATGTTAAAGTTTTTATTCATTTAAAAATAGTCCATCAAAAAAAGAAATCATAGAACATTTTAGACTTATTTATGCTTGTAGTTTGGGTCTTAGTCAATACCTATGCCCTTGTTAATGACAATTGTTTTTTAATATTAGTATCGCTATTCATAATAATTTATTATAATTACAAAATAATATTATATTAATTTATTATATAATATTAAAGAAAATTACACTTTCACTCTCCATTTGTATGAATACGTTAAAGTTTTTATTCATTTAAAAATAGTCCATCAAAAAATAAAATTCATAGAACATTTTAGACTTATTTATGCTTGTAGTTTGGGTCTTAGTCAATACCTATGCCCTTGTTAATGACAATTGTTTTTAATATTAGTATCGCTATTTTGAATTATAGTTTCAGGATATGGCTAATGCATGAGCACTTGAAGATGTTATTACTATTTCAAGCAGTGGTTCTACTTCCAATACACCCTCACCACAAACCCATGAGTTACCTCTATCAGCAACTGACTCAACATCTATGGATTGGTTGGGTTTCCCTCACCACAATGTTGATGCTTTTTCAAACAATGTCTTGACAAGTTGTCATGAAATTTTTGAAGACGCTATGCAAACAAGCCAAGATTTAAGCGATGTGGAGGATCATGAAGTTGAATTGGTGCAAGAAGTTGTCCAAAAATTTCATGCGACCTATGAAGCTCTTGAGCTATTTGATGGTTTCCTGTGTGAATTGAAGTATTGTCAATATTATGGAGTGGCCAATGCATTTGAACTAAAGCGTGAATTCCAAGATTTATTGAGTGATATATGGTCTAAGAAGTTCAACTAACTTCTTGGAAGTTAGTTACTTTTTCAATATGTCGATCAAGATTACTAGTATGATACAAATTAGATGTTTTTGTGAAACTAAATGAAGATGTCAAAATAGCTATATGTGGAGTGAAATGGATTTAGTGGTCGACCTTATATTTGAACCCTTAGTTGTTATATATTATGTTTACATTGTAATGTCATTGTACATATTGATCTAGTATGATACATATTAATGCTACTCAAAATGATGATATATTTGATCATCATTGTAAATATTCACTCTTGCAACACTTAGCTATGTGAAGTATCATAGTCATATGTATGCTTCTTTCAAACCCTTTGATATATTCAATGTTGAATATAGTTATATATTATGTTTACATTGTAGCACCATTGTGCATATTGATCTTCATAGCACTAATTTTATTGAATAGATCTTATAGTACATATTGAGGAAAAATATTGCTCCTCACATTTTTTTATTTATTTTTAAATGATGTACTCCACTTGTGTATTCTTATGCTCAACATTATGTTGAGGTCTATGTTTTCTAAAACAAGAACATCCGCCAATTGTATGCAAACACTATCTTACACGTAATATAATTTTGTAGGGTTAGTCAACTTCCATAGACCATGGCTACAATATTAACCACAAATGCAATTAAACTTATCCATGATGGGAATGAAGGGTTCAAACCTAATGTGCAAATTTTGTCTATTTCAAACTTCGGCCATGGCCATGAATGTAACAACCGCTACAAGGTAGAAATATCTGATGGGGCCTACAAACAAAAAGCATCTTTACCTCAGAAGTACAATCATTACATAGAATATGGTGAAATTACAGTTGGATCCATAATACAAATGACAAAATATAATTGCCCCAGACCAAGCGGGTCTCGGTGAGTAAAGGAATCCAAAATTTACCATAACAAAATCATTATTAACTTTTTAGCTTCTTCCTTGTATTAGTAATTCTTACTCTTGTATTCCAAATGTATAGGTGGATTGTTATTGTGAACCTTGAGATTGTTTCTACATACCAGGCTATAATCGGTCATCCTACTTCACTTTATATGGAACTAGAGCACCATATAGAACTAGAAATGGAAAAATCTTCAGAGCCACATGCAGAACCTGATACAATTAGCGCTGCTAGAGTATCAACTCATGTGAGAAGATTATTTGGTGTGAATCCTTCTAGGAGTAGAATGGAAGCACCAGTCACAATTACGCCTATTAAAAGTTTGAATCCTTTCCAACCAAGATGGACTGTTAAAGGTTGCGTGACTGCCAAAAAGGATATCTGCAAGTGTTAGAATTAGGTGTTGTACACCTGCATAATGTTGTAATATTTTATTTATTTATTATGTGTGTGGTGCACCTAGGCGTTTCTAGGTGAGCGTGCATCACAAGGAGTTATAATGTTGGGGCCACTTTGTTGTATGTAACATTGGGACTTAATTGTAAAATGTAATTATTTAATATTGGGGAATAATAATAAAATAATAAAGTACCCAATATTAAATGTGGGGTCACATGTTGTATTTTTGGGCACATGGTTTATGTAATACCACTTGGTGGTTTTGTGGGAGCTTGTTTCTATAAAAGAAACCACATGGGTAGTTGTTTAGGGTTGGATCAAAAGTTGGTCAGGGTTGGACAGTTTGTTGCAGGTTAGCAGGTTGAGCTTGTGCATGTGTGAGGGTTTGAAGCATGGCATGGGATGTGTGGATTCATGCTTGGTCACATGGAATGCATGGATAGCTTGTGCTTCAGAAGTGTTCATGGAGTCTCTGTAGATGTATTGTAATGGGTTTTCATTGCTGAATAATACATGGAGTGTGGATGCTTTTGGAGGCTGGGTTTTTCCCTCTTGAGGTTTTTCCAAGGGTATATCTTGTGTCGTCTTTTGATGGGTATGTTGTCTATTCTCTTGCGTATTTAATGTTGAGTATTTTTACTTATGTTTCAGATTTAGGTTATGTAAGAATTGTCATTGCTGGGCATGGTTTTCCTTACAGAATTAGGAAATGATCTGAGCTTTTGAATAAGGATATCATGATACGGCCTTTAAAAGGTACTGGTCAAGTTTTCACCTTTGACATCATTGATAGAGAAGGGACTGAAACACATGTGACTTGTTTCAATGAAGTTGTTGATCTTCATTATCAAAATATTAATATTGGAAAAACCTATACATTTTTCTGGTGGTGCAGTAAAGGTTGCTAATAAGCTTTACAATAGGTTAAATAGTGGGCTAGAAATTTCCTTGTTGGTAGAGTCAAAGGTCACTCTTTGTGAAGATGACAATTCTATTCCAAAACACGTATTCTCATTTACACCTATCAGTGAACTTGCAAAGAAGAGTAGCAACTCAACTACTGATGTTATTGGAGTTGTCACTTGTGTTAGCCCAAGCTCCACAGTTAGGAGAAGAGATGGGACAGAGGTCCTAAGGCACACAATATCCTTGTTGGACATGACTGGGGCAACTATAGATATCACTCTATGGGGCACGATAGCAGAGAAGGAAGGTGGTCATCTTCAAGACAAGTATCACCTACAAGAAACAACTATTCTCACTATTAAAAATGGATGAGTTTGCGAGTACAATGGAAAGGTGTTGAGTACATCAAGCAATACAAATTTATTTATAGACCTTGACATACAAGAGACACAACAACTACAAACTTGGTTCAAACAAAGTGGGGCTAATATTCTATCACCTTCAACAAAGTTTAGCGGCCCATCTATGCCTGACACTACAATAACAATTAGGGACATTCGAGAACAAATTCCTCATAAAGTGCACCATCTCCAATGTACAATAAATGCAACATTGTTGTTCATCAAATCTAAATCATTTTGCTATCTGACATGCCCTAATGAATTATCAAGAAAACAGTGCAAGAAAAGATTGGTGTAGACTGAAGATGAAAAGTGGTTTTGCTCAAAGTGTCGTGTAGCATGTACCTCTTGTAATTATAGGTACATACTACAAATAAGGTTACAGGACCACACAGATATGCTATGGGGCGGTTGTATATGACTCTTATAAATGTATATGACTCTTATAAAATTATATTTCTACTCCAGGCTTCAATATTATGTGTTTCAATTATAATTGTAACAATAATATCTCAATAAAACAAATGTAACAATGTGTATCTATTTGCTCATGTCTATATATATGTGGAGTCTACTTCTTCTAGCATTGCAGCACTCACTTACTTTGACATGATGTAATCTACAACTATCTTAAAGCTACACTTTAATAGATATTAGTTCTAAACATTATGACTTGAATATGTCATTGTTTTATTTTATATTTTTTGTTTTAACATATGTACATATATGAATTTTAGGCATTCTTCTTTCAGCATTGTAAGCTTTAGATATGTTGTCTTCATCCCATGTATAGTTGTTTGAGTATGTTTATGCTTCTCTTATTACTAATTCAGCCTTGCATTCCCACTATATAGATGGAGGACCCCTCCCCCGAAACAAGTCAAGCTAGCCTGAAAAAAGTAGAGATTAGAAGACAACAGACCCGAAAAAGAAATCAAGATTACTATGCTAAGCATAAAGAAGCAATTGCCACCCAAAGACAGATAAAAAAGTTGCACCCTATCCATATCGACCCCCGTCAAACAAAAGCACAGAGACTACGAGATCGTGAGAGAAACCGTGATTACTATGCTCATCATAGAGAGGAAATAACTACAAAGAAACGCATTAAAAATTTGGAGAAACAAGCATGGAAAGATCAACATATGCAAATAGAACAAGACCTAGAAGATCGAACATCATTCAACACAACTACTAGCTTCATAAAAAAAATGAAAGGATTTCAAAAAAAGATAGATGCACTTTCCAAAAGGAAAACATGCATTATATGCAAGGAAAACTACCTAGGGATGCTTCTTCATTCATCTGACCCTCATGCTACTTGCAAAATATGTTTCAATGAGAGAGGTATACATCGATTCTCCTCACTCAACAACATGGACCTAGGAGAACAACCTGATGTGCTGAGAAGACTGACCCAAGTGGAGTAAATTCTCATTGCTAGAGTTAACCCAGTACTACAAGTAGCCCATGCACCTGGAGGGCAATATAAATATAGCGGTCACACAATTAGCTTCCCACAAGATATCAAAAACATTGCAAAAGTTCTCCCTCGAAGGATAGAAGACTTGGATGTGCTCATAGTTCGAAGACTGCATACAAAAGGGCATTTCTATGATTGTTATGTAAGTAGACTTCACATCAGAGATGCATTACAATACAAAGTGAAATATGACCCATACTATAATGATGTTTCCATAAGTGTTGATGGTTTGGCTCAAATTCCTGAAGTTAGCATGGATATTTCAAGCATGTTGCACACCATTGAAACTAACGAATGTGCAGGGGTGCCAAATAATTGGAACACCATTGATGAAGATGAAATTGAGGATAGCATAGTACACACATCATCATTCATGGCTAAGTTGCCAAATAGACGTCGTGAACTAGAAATTATTAAGCAAGCACTAGACCTTGAGGACAACACAAATAGCACTATAGATTGGCCTGAAATGAACTCATCACCAATAAATGAATACAATACTGAAGGCTTGCTTGATATGGCATTCCCAACCCTCTTCCCCAATGGGGTTGCACTACAAATGCAACCGCGGATAGGGAAGTCCGAATGCACGAGTATGCACTACACTTGATAAGGTTCCATGACCAGAGGTTTGGAAGGCATCCAAGGTTTCGATATTTTATGTTCAATCTTATGTTGCGACATCGTAGCCAAGGGCTTGCAGCAATTTTCATTAAAAAAAATGTAGAAGAAAACATCCCGACAACTATTGAAAGCCTTCGTGCACACTTGAAAAGCCTCCCTGACACACAATTAGCTGAAGAACTCATGCACTTTGGCTCTTCAATGCGAGGCACAAGACCATATTGGAACAAGTGTCATTATGAGCTAACAAATATGATTAACCAAATAGGGTCTCCCACTCTATTTTTCACATTGAGTGCAGCAGACACAAAGTGGCTAGACCTACAATGATTAAGGGGACACAAATGTGAGAGGGGACATGCTTACAAAAAGGGGAAACAACTACAATGTCAATACAAAGCTCCATGGAAAGAACAAGCTGTATCTACCTTGTCATGTGATGATAATGGAAAAGGCAACAATTGATATTGGTAAAATAGATAGGCAGGGACTAACATTTATAGCCATATCTAGAGTTAAATCATTAAATGATCTTTGCATTCAACCACCATTCTCTTTTGAAAGATATTCCAAAATGCAAACCAATCCATTTGCAATCATAAGGAAGCGAGAGGAGGCACGCTTACAACAACTATGTCTCTCCTAAAACAAGGTATGCAACTCTCCTTCCTATCCATTTGATATCTCTCCCCAATTCCCATGGTGCTTAAAATTGCTTCTACAACTTGACTTCATCAATGCCTATTCTACGCACCTAGCCACCCCATTCCTTTTGTTGTATAGGTCTTCAAGACAAATTGCATAGACCACATAAGCTCATCCCCAAAAAAAATTGCACCGCTCCTACATGTTCATAATATAATACCAAAGTGTATCAGCCTATCGGCGTAACCATTGCACCTCATTGGGGTGCAAGTGGTAGTATTTTATTTACTGAGTATAGCGTGCAAGCTTCTTGTGACTGATAAGCCGTGAGTGAGGTTCGTCCGGAGTTGTCAACGTTCTCAGATTGAGGGAGAATAAATAGAAAGCTAAGTCTGTGAAGATCCATGCTTGTGTGTAATTCACTGTTAAGTATTGTCATGAAATATATTATATGCAACTTATTACATAAGGTAGTATTGGCGGCGGCAAAAATTGTTGTAACTCATAGGAATTTGTATTAGCATTAGTGTAGACTCATTTCCATATGACAACGACACCAAACTCAAAGCTCGGGTAATCCACTTATGCTCGGATTCCCCGAGAAGATTAGGCCTCAAAAAATCCAAGCCTCCTCGGATTCTCCGAAGCACAAAATCCCTGAGAACCATGGATCGAAGATCCCTTTGTTCGTCAAGATATTATGGTGTTCAATTATGGCTTATAGGCGAATATCTTACTCACAAGTACGTGATGTGTATTTGGAACAATTGAGGTTTTGAGGATTCGAGCACAATCACCAGGCTATAGAATGATGTGGAATACAAAGGCTGCGATCTGTTGTAATCAGAATAAAAGCACTGGTGATTTAAAAGAAAGTCTATGGTTTTTATTGTGTAAAAGTTGATAACAAAGAACAAAATGCAAGTATTAGTGGTTGAAGCAAGTTTTAAATACATATGACAGTGTTGGTATTTCCTGATGAGTACTTTTCCTTTAATACCAAGGATTGAATTAATGAATGCAGTGGTTCATTGTCAATCAAAAGTAGAATCGAGGGCTCTATGAGATGTATATAGTGATGCTATGTGGGTTCTTCTATTTCTGTGTGATGACCAATAGGATTTGATTTGAAAGGAGGGGATCAATGGGATTTAATAGTATTGATGGTGCAATGGCAGTATATAAAGAAAGTTTGGAATGAGGTCGATGATATATGGTTAGGTTGAAGGAAGGTTTCGAATTACCCTGCATTGTGTTATCAATCGACAATTGCAGATTTCTAGTGCACTAAGTCATAAGTCTATGATGGAGAATTGATTTAATGACCGTTGTTGGTATGTCATAGATGAAAGAAGGAAACTGATGTAAGAAATTTAATGATCTAGGCAAATAAAAGGTATCTCTTGAGAAAATATGGATCGTTAGTATGCAATGGGTAGATCGATCATTGTTTTGCTGCGAAATACTCCCAACCGGCTAGTATAGTTGAAGAACAAAGCCACAGCCACATGATAGGTAACATGTTGACAATAAAGGGAGTGCAAGTACAATTGTGGTGGCGTTTTGATATAATGCACACCCAAAGGATAAAGGCGTTGAGGTGATATGCAAATTACTAAAATTAACTGCATTGGCTGAATTGAATGTGAGAATCAATTAAAAGTACACTTTAACACTTGGTAATAGCAGAGCAAAGGCTTGAACGAACTTGAATGGATTACAAAGGGATTGAAAAGTATGGTGAAAAAATTCAGAGTGAATGAAACCATTTAAAATCTGCAGAGAGATATCCGACTTGGGATGACAAGTGCAAGGTATTCGAGCGATTGTGCATAACATTCGAAGGAAAAACTATTCAAATAGCCAAACAGGATGTGGCAATGGAGGTAAGAATGGTGAAGTGCGATGGTATTTATATGTGGGCGTAGGTTGATGAATGAGGAGAATGAAGCTGCGGCCTGATAAAGAGAAAGCAACAAGAATCATTAAAAGATGTCGTTGAATCCACAAATGATGCAAGAGCTGATATTTTAAAAGGGCCGAACGGTTTTAAGGGCATTGGTATTGCTTCAATTTATAAAAATAGCATAACACTAGACATTATTACTCATTGCAGTTCGGGCCATGAAAGTGAAAGTGATTAGGATAAAAACTGTTCGGGTTTCGATTGTTTAAACGTTGCCAAGGAGAAAATTCGAAGTGTTGTTAAGGTAATATCTTAAAATCATCGAAGGCCATGAGGACAACAATCGGAAATCACCCATGGATTTCTCATTTGCAGAAAGCTGAATCATTTAGTTACATTCAATGGGATCATGGATGGGTGTTCACAGGTACTAAAAATAGATCGTGTGAAAAAGTAGTTAGTTGATGCTTTATGATGGCCTAAAGGAGACACAGGTTCATGAATTATTATATGTTTAAAACACAGAGGCCCGATGTTTAGGAGATTTGATGAACCAAACCAATGCTTGGGAATAGTTTTATGGACAAGGATTAATTTTTGGCGTCCCAGGGTTTTTACCAATATTCTATTCGTGATGCCTCCCACCTGTTTTGATGAGAATTTTCCTTTTGAATAGATTAATTTGTTTATGCCTCTATCTGAGCATAATATCCAAGAGGGACTTATGAAAATTATTATATTGTGCAATGCATTTTATTATCTAATCTTGTTATGTTCACTCTGTGTATGTGCAGGGAGGAGTTCGTCATAGGAAAATGCTTGGGATTAAAGTGTTGTTGCATTCATCAAGGAAAGCTAGTGCAAGGTCTACATATGAAAACGTGCCCAGGGAGGAGGAATTTTATTTCAAGTTGTTCAAGATGTCCTTATATTTGGAAACGTGCTTGAAGATGCTGCCAAGAGGGATTTTAGATTGTAATTCCAATAATTTAAATGTGGAACTGCCTAAGAATCTGTGCCAGGCCTATCTACTGCTGGAGGAGTTTTCTAGAAGACATGTGAAGTTGTTTTATTGCTCCTATCAGAATTCTCATTTATGTCAAGATGGCGAGAGGTTGTTTTCTCATTGCTCAAGGGTGTAACTGAATGTATTTCATTGGATGATGATGTACCCAAAATTGTCAAACCCTAATGATGCTTCTAGATGTGCAATATGTGCCTTTGGATTGATTTAATCCTAGCCATTGTAACTAAAATGTAATCTCTATAAAAGGCTAGTGCCTTCTTATTTGTAGGGGTTTAAAGTCTGGTTAGATTTTATGAGTTAGAAGGCCAAAATTGGCAAGTAGATTTTAGAAATTAGCTATAGGAGAGGAGAGAGCAAGAGGACTATTATGTAAATTTTGGAGAAGTTAATGCAATTTGATTGTTGATTTGGAAAGCTTTGCGGTAGAATTTGACAGTTTATGGTTTCTTGTTCTTGATTCTCAGATGTTAGATGGTATATTTTAGTTCTTTTGCAATAATGGTAAAATGTGAATGATGTTTCATTGATCTCTGGTCCATATGTTTAGCAATTTATTGATTGTAAGTTGTTGTGTAAAGTTAGTCTGGGCCTTATTTTGTGCTAAGTTCAATTGTGGATGCTTGTTTACATTACGTCAGTTATTGGGTATGTGGATGAATATTCATAGTCTGAAAATATTTAGTTTCCTTAGAAGATTGCACCATTTCTATAGAGTTGTGGGATTTTCCTTGATCAAGCAGAGATTGGTTTGATTAGGGATCTGTCCATTTGCAATATTCATAATTGTTGTGATTGATCTTAGGAGTTAGTTTAGAATCTCTCTCAACTCTTCTCTTTTCTCTTTCTTTGTATCTGGGATAGTTTTAGGATTGGAAGCATCACTATATTGTTACATATGATGAAAGTACACTTCTAGCATTGCTTATTTGTAAGGCCCCTTGTGATTACCAACAATTTCATATTATCTTTGAGTTGTTAGTTGCATTGTCAAGACTTGACATTAGAGACCTTGGGGTTATATCTTGAGGCTTGTTGATAGATATTTACCTTTCAACAGAGATAGATTATCACATTATGTGTGAGTTGTTGCTATGCAGAAAACACCATCAACAATAAGGTATGTTGATTCTTTGATTCTTATTTTTGAGGAGAGAGTTTTGTTATATAGGAAAAGAGATTTTGAATCGACGATCAGGATTGCATTGGAGAATATCCAAATCAATGGTCAAAAGGTGTTGAGAGGATTTAGACATGAGAAGATTTTGCAAAGTTGATTGCACAATTTGTGTGATTGAGGAATATATTGGATAGTCAGGGTTTAGATTGATCAGTCAGGAATTGATTGATCAGTTAGGGCTTAGTTAGGAAATTGATGGCTTAGTTAGAAAATTAGATGGTTGAGTTAGCAAATTAGATTGCTCAGTTAGAAACCCATAATTTTCTCAATCAGAAAGTGGGTGAGGAATATGAGTTAATTGATTTAATTAATTAATTCCCTTTTGGAGTTGAACATGCAAATCGAGTTTGAATTTTGCAAATAGAGTTGCATTAGTTTGATTTGATTTTTGATAATTGATTTTAATAGTTTGATTTGATTATTCAAACTTTGGAGGGAAAGTGCCATAATTAAATTATTACGATTTAATAATTTAATCAACTTAGGGGAATAAAGTGATTTAGTGACGTAATTAAATATTTGGTGTCATTTAATTAATCAGGATAAAATAAAGTGGGATTAGGACTTTGTTAAATAAATGTAATTTATTTAATTGGTCGAAATGATGAAACATGAATTAATCAAATAATGTTGTTTTATTTAATTAATAGTAGAATTAGGGTTTTTAGGACTTTATTAAATAAACAAAATTTATTTAATTTGTCGAGAATGATGAAAAATGTATGGATTAATTAAATAATGTTGTATTATTCAATTAATAGAGAAAATTAGGGTTTCAAATGTTGTTTGATGTTGTGTGATGTTCCGGGATGTTGTGGGATGATTCCAAGATGTTCTAGGATGTTGTGGGATGATTTCGAGATGTTGCGGGATGATTCCAAGGTGTTTTGAGATGTTCCACAGATGTTTTAAGATGTTCTGAGACATTCTGGGTTGATTTCAAGGTGTTCTGAGATGTTCTGAGATGTTCTGAGTTGATTGATGATGTTCTAGGTTGATTCCAAGATGTTTTGAGACATTCCAAGTTGATTTCGAGATGTTTTGAGAGGTTTTGAGTTGATTATGAGATGTTCCGAGATAGTCCAGGTTGATTTCAAGATGTGATAGGTGTTAAGTCAATTTTACATGTCTATAGGGTGATAATATATAAAATAGTTTTTAGCAAGTACTTATATTTCTATGGTCAAGTTCTCCTATATAAACCCCTTGATACACTAGCTTTATGGCCTTAGGAAACTATTCAAAGAAAACAATCTCAAGCATGTAGATGGCCAACATGTAAATTTAATGTGAAAAATTTATTTTAAGATCCAAATTGATGTTCCTAAAATGATTTTCTCATTTTTTGACCATGTAAATTAACTAAACATCCAATTTCTTTAAATATATTGACATAAAAAGTCATTCAAATGTGTACAAAGTTACCTCATAATAGCTAGTGGAAAGAGGTAAGAAATAAAGAATTTAAATTATAAAATTTAAAATCTAAGGTCAGTCTCAAGGCCTCCAGGATAAAATTGAGCTCCAAAAATTTTATCTAAGAAGGAAAATATAAATGATGAGACAGTGAGTAGGTGTATGAAAGTCCAAACATGTAATTAGGGGAAATGTGTGGAAATAGGTGTGAATGAGCCTAGGATAAGATCAAAGTTATTAAAATATGTATGAGTAAGAGTAATTGGAGAGTGACAAGGATAAAAAAGTGAACCAAATTTAACACATTATTTTGTAACTTGTTACATAATTACATTAAATGATTCCATTAAAATTATCTTAAACTAAATCATAATTATAATGGGTATACATTTTTATCAATAAAATCTCCCTCCATATTGAGGTGAATGTGAATCTATCATGAACATATATTTTAAAGTATATGGAAATTCTCATCAAACATAAAAATTAAATACATTCATATATTCTAATAGGATATATGGTCTATGTAAACGAACATTCTTGAATTCTTCATGGGTTCTTTTCCTTGACATTAGTGTTTCATTTGGACTTATAAAATAAATAAAGATATGAAATGAGAATATTGTGGGTGTTGGCAAGAAGTTGAGTCCACTTTTGGGCCAAAAAGTTGAAGTGTTTTCCCTAATTTTTAGAATTTGACACATTTGATCTTAAAATTTGAAGCACTTAGAGATGAAATATTGAAAAAATTCACTAGTCATAAAATGTAGTACTTGAAGTCTAGTTTCCAAATATGTAATTTATTTCAATACTTAGATGATAGAAATTGATTTCAATAGGAGTTTCTAATAACCACTATTTAAAAGTCACTTTTTATTTACCATACCATGCACGTGTACATCATCCATATTTTGACCTAACTAATTATATTTTTCTAAATCTAAATCCTTTTGGGAAAAGATTTTTTTCATTTTTTTTTGTAATTTTTTGCTAATTTTTTTTGTTAATTTTTTACTGTCCATATTTGGTGTTTTAAAAAATCATCATTTACATCATGCATAAGATGACCTAAATTTATCATTTTTTATTTTTTTTTAAATTGAAAAGAATTGTTTGAAGTACGCTTTCGTGCAATTTGTTTTTCAAAAATTATGTTAATAAAAAGTTATTAAAATACTAAAAAGCCCTAATAATTCAAGTTTATGGACTTGTTTCATCATAAACTAATTGAAAAATAGAAAAAATAATCCAATTGTAAAAAAATTTACATATTTGGAATCTACACTATCTCATCTATAATGAGATTTAATTTTATCAAAAAATTCTACAAAAAAAGTCTTTAGACATATGCCCAAAGTCACTATTTTCTTGTGACATTGCCAAGACCTTCAACTTGTAGGTCAAACTAGGTCCAGGGACTAGGTTTGGATCCCAAACCCTTTTCCCGAACTTGTTAACAAAACAAAAAATTGGCCTACAATTCAAATCTCACAAAACATGATCCCGTTGTGTTTATAAATGGTATCCCATTTAGTAAACGAGATCTCGTTTCCTTTTCATTCATTGAAAATGGATTGAGATCTCATTTAGTAAATGGGATCTCGTAGTCCATTTCCTATTCATCCATTGAAAAGGGATTGGGATCCCGTTTAGTAAATGAGGTCTCGTTTACTAAACGGGATCTCGATTTATAGAGTAGGATACCAAGTTATTTTTTGACCTTTTTTTTAATTTTACTGTAAAACAAGTACATTTTGAGACTGCAACTTGTTCTGTATGGCTGACAATGACATATTCCCTATTTTCTATCAACTTTTGTCTTGTAGAGGCTCTTCAACTTGGGATTTTTTCCAATTTTGAAAGGAGGTATCATTGGGACACTCTTAGAGATGAATTTTGTTCAATTGCTACTTGTTTGAAGGAGGAACAAAGAAGGAAGACTTTCATAATTTTGACATTCATTTGTACATACTTCAAAAAATTTTGATCATTGGATCAAAATGTCAGAACAAGAGGAAAGACATGAAGGTATTGACCCCTGAAGAAATTAAAGTAAAGAGAGAGGAGGAAAAAATACAAAGAGATAGAATAATGAGGATTCAATCAATGAATGATGTTGAAGCATCCAATTCCACAACTATTGAAGATGAAAAAATTGAGAAGACCATGGATGTAGACGATGCAAATTTGTAAGAGGTAAATGTGGAAACTAATACAACTATACAGACTACTCTTGGTATGTCTTCAAATCCCCCTTTCAATGTTATGGAGAATGTTTCAATAGGCACAAATCTAGGTACATCTTCAAATCCACCTTTGAATGAAATGGAAATGGTGTTTATGGGAGATTTAAAATAAGTTGGATATAATAATGTTGGCATTGATAATATTCATAGAGTTCAAGATTTGAGTCAAATTGTTGTTGAAAATGGAAATGAAAATCATTTTGTTGTTGAAAATGAAAATGAAAATCCTTTTATTGAAAATAAAAATGAAAACCATTTTGTTAATGAAAATGAAGATGAAAATAAAAATCGTTTTGAAGTTGAAAATAAAAATGAAAATCCATGATGTGATGCTGAAAATAAAAAATATATTTTTTAAGAATTGAAAGTGATGTAAATTGGATAATCTTCCTAGTAGGATTTCTTGGAGGCAAATAAGAACAAATGCCAATAGATTATACAAAGAATTATTTTATCATAAAAAAATTTCATTTCAATGTCAACTAATGATGCAATTGATGAGAACGTGGAAAATGAGAAAAGTAATGAAAAAGTTAGGCATTTTTGTTAAACCAAGAATAAAAGATCAATCACTAAAGTATGCTATGTCTACTGTTGCTAGTGCCATTGAGTCTATTGGAAAAAATAGTCAATCTAAAGATAATAATACAACAAGAAGAGCTATAATAACTGCTATAATTAATAAATAAACTTTCAATAAAAGAATGGTAAGCAATATTAGTGAAATTATAAAAACACATCCTAAAACATTGCTAAGAGCAACAAAAAGAAGAGAAAGTATAGGAAATGATCCAATCAACCAATGTTGGAGTTTTAGTGGTCAATTCCTGAGGTTTGACATGAAATTGAATGTTGAAATCAAATCTTTGATTGAAAAATATTGGCATGATAATACTAGGGTATCATCTAATGCTATAGATGTTTTAAAATTAAGAGTGGGGTCCAAAGCTCACGATCCTCATCCAAAACACCTATTAGATACAACACAAACTGAATTTTTTAGAAAATTTTGTGGTGATTTAGTGTTACCTGGTAATATTAAAAAAGTCAAAGATATTTTAAAAAATGTAAACCTTGGTATGTAAAGATTAATAAGCAACAAATATCTTTCTGTTATAAGATGCATGTTCAATTTCATTATTTTTATGATGTTTTTTGATATATACGTTATACTTTACACACTAACATGATTATGTAGGAATGTGGTATTAATAGGCCACCTAAAACAATAAGGAAGTTTATATCAAGTTTGTTTTGTAAAATATTTAATGGGAAATTATTTTATTTAAGTTCATGTGGGTAGACCCACAAAACTGGTTTACAATTCTAGTGAGTAAGGAAAATTGCAAAAAGTGCCCCCCCATGGAGAAAATTTTGGTTTTTAGGGGTTTGAATGAAATTTTGGCTTGAGCGAACCCAAAGGGGGTTCACTTGAACCCCCCTTCGAATAAACCTATTAAATGCTGGGTCCCACCATATTTCACATTTCTTGGAATAAAAAAAAGGGAAACTTTGTGGAAAGGGGATTCGCTTGAACCTAGGTTCATTCAAACCTCCCTTTTCCCCCTTGTCCCCCTTTGATACCAAGTTTATCCAAAAGTTTTCCCTTCGAAGCTCGAGTTGAGGATGAAAATGGAGGAGACTTCACAAATCTAACTATATGATAGTAGTCATTGGAATGAGCTATCCATCGAATATAATTTTAATATGTTTTGGTTTTATTATGTATTTTTTTAGTTTGATTAAACATAGGTTTTTCACCGAAAATAAAGCTCTCTATTCTGCACATGTGGAAAAATAGCAGATTATCAAAATAAAATTCTAAAAAATATGTGTAGGCTAGGTATTGATGTCCTTGATCCAGTAAAAAAAAAAGAATTTCAATACATACAAAAAAAGTTATGTTGTATACAGTCCGCCTATGTCTGAATTGTAATTGGTTTGACTTCAAAACTTGATTAGGGAAAAAATATTCAATAAACACTATGAAACCAAATGAAAGGGTTAGATATTGTAGTTACAAATCTAAATTCAAAAAAAATAGAATTTTATCCTTCATGTAAAAAAAGTTATGTTGTATACGGTGAGCATCACTCCTTAAAAATGGTGTTTACTAGAAAAAACTAGTTTTCGAAGGAGATGGAAAAAGAAGTGTAATCTGATTCCAAAATTTTTGAAAAAAAATATTAGAATCTACAGACAAAATTTCACAAATAACTAGTTTACATTATCTTCAAATTCCTCACGGTTTAGCCGCTATGGGTGCCCAAAAGTGAAGATTTAGTTAGAAAAAATCAATTCATTGTCCAGTTTGGTTAAAAATTGTAAACCAGTATTGTGGGATCACCCATGTATTTCTCGACAATGCACTAGTTGTGGCAATCTTTCATTATTAAGATTTTGTATACATGAAAGTGTTGATAATGATTTTGGACAATAATTAGTGGATGTTAAAAGATTTAAGAATGTTGACTATTCTTTAAAAGATAGAAAAATTGGAAAGCATTGTGATTTAAGAATAAGATTGTACCAAAATATGTCACACACTCTCAACATGCTCGATGACTGGATGGCCAATTTCACGCATGTAGAAACACATTTCTAGTTGTTACTATACTATCAGTAGTTGATTCAATGTCGAAAACTATACTCTAGCTCCACAAGAGGAAATCCAATCATAATATTACAATTTAGTGCAAGTGGCTATGTTTATTCATATTATTTATAGACATGCAGATGATAGCATAGAGGATGATAGAATAGTTTTGAGGGAGTATCATTTCTATTTGAGTGACAATTGGTTACACTCATCAGAGTTTGTTCAATACTATTTCAATATATTTTATACAAATTTAAGAGAAAGAGGAATCCAGAAGACAAAACATCTCATATGGTCAGATAATTGTACAAGAAAGTTCAAGAATGCTCGAATGTTCTATTGGTTAAGTAGGGTTCACAAGGAACATAATTTCCAACATATGTGGAGTTTTTTTGAAGTTGGGTATGGTAAAGGAGAACAAGATGGAGCTAGTGCGTGTGTTAAAATAAGTCTTGCTAGAGAACAATTGATTATTTGAGGATGTAGTAAAATTTAAAGATGCACGTGGGATTGTGGATTGGTGCAAAACAAGATTATCTACACTTGGTTTGATTGATTACTCTATAGTTTTTCAATTCTTTTGGTTGGTTGAAGAAGAGAACATTCTACCTAGACTTGATTGCAAGACAATTAGTGGATCTACTAAATGATATTCATTTAAGAGTTTGAATGCAAGAACATGGACTATTTGGGCAAGGTAGCTTGCATGTTTCTATCAGTTTTTTATTTTAGGCGATTGGGAATCACAGAATTGGTTGAAGAGTGGAAGCAAATATCTTTGACACCTGCACAAGAATACAAGCAATATGAAACAAAAATTGAAGACAATGATCAAGTGTTTGCATTAGACGACTATGACTATGTTTTGGACCTTGTACAAGAAGGTAATTTAATTCAATTTATTTCATTTTATTTCACTTTATTACTATTTTTTAATACTATTATTTATTTATATACATATAAATGGATGTATGTAGATTGGTCAAATTATATAGACATGTGCAAGTTATTAAATCAAAATTTGTTTATAGGACATGTGCATGCTGTTGTTGCACTTGAGGGGAATGAAGATGAAATAGAATAATTGTTGGCTCATTGTGTGGAGACTAAACATAAGTTAATAGCACCTCGAGAAGATGATGATGGCTATCATTATCCAATAGGTATGGTGATCTTGATAAGACATCCCCTTAAGCAAATTTTGATCACAAGTCTTTGATCCCCTTAAGCAAATTTTGAGAGCTTATTAGATCCCCTTAAGCAAATTTTGAGAACTTCTTTGATCCCCTTAAGCAAATTTTGATATCAAGTCTTTGACCCCCTTAAGAAAATTTTGATAACAAGTCTTTTATCCACTTAAGAAAATTTTGAGAACTTATTAGATCCCCTTAAGAAAATTTTGAGAACTTCTTTGATCCCCTTAAGAAAAGTTTTTGATAGCAAGCCTTTGATCCCCTTAAGTAAATTTTGAGAACTTCTTTGATGATGGCTATCATGTTATCCAATAGGTTTAGTGGTGGTTTTTTGTACTTGGCTATGAAAATACCTAATAAGGAAGAATGGTTTTCCTGCATTCAAAGATTATGAAACACATAAGAAGATTATACACTACTCACATTTGGTGATGGAAACAAATACAAAACTAGTGAGGTATCATGGAATACCTAAAAATAAAGAGTTATGGACAATTTATATGGAAGGGCATACGACAATCATAGATGCATTGCAAAAAAGAGAGGACACAAATGGTACAATGGAATAAGTAAATACAGGTAAATATAGTTTTAGTTTTATATTGTCCTTTTAAATAGTTTAAATACATGTTTTGATATTTCTTGTGTGTTATTAGTTGAAATTTATTTAAATTTTCCTTTTATATCCTTAATCCATCATCACATACTTTGAGAAAAAAAGGAGAGTCCATGCAGATTCAACCTAGACAACATGGAATACTTGGTAAAAATAGGTAATTATTAGTTAATTTATATTTAAATACATGTTTTGATTATATATATTGATATTGCTTATACATTAATAGTTAAAATTGATTTATTATCCCTTTTTGTATCCTTAATCCAACATCACATTGATCTCATACTTTGAAACAAAAAGGAGAGGATGCAAATTCAACCTACACACATGTGTGAAATACTTTTAAATACAGGTATTTGAATTGTGTACATATAGATCTAGTTTTATATAAATTAAAATATATTTTTTGATGATTTCATTAATATTGCTTGTATCCTTTTGATATCAGGTGGCATGAGGACCTACTACATTCCAAGCACAAGTTTCAGATTTTCTTGAGATGACAGCCAAATTTTGTAAACATTGTTTTGAGTTGACATATATGTACATACATAATTACACAATTACAAATTTTGTACAAATTTTTATGCATGTATATACAAAATTATACTCTATACTTTTATGTATCAAAATCAATATTCTATATATATTTTATGTTAAATGTGCATGTTTTCCTACTTTGAAACTTTAAATTTGATTGTATAATCACTAAATATCATGTATATTATTGTTAAATTTGGTTTCCTTGGGAAACTTCACCAAATTTTGAGAACTTATTTGATCCCCTTAAGATGTTGTATTAGGACCCTATAAGACATCCTATTGCAACATGAATTAAATAAACGTTGACACTATTTAAATTGTATAGAATTTGATTGTTATGATGAGTCATCCTAAATTCTAAGTTAATTATATCAATTGTAATTAAATATGAGATATGTACTTTGAAGTATTTCATCTCCTTAATTATACGTAATTATACTTAACAATATCATTTATACTTCTTTTATAAGTTAATGCCTTGACTATGGATCACTAAATTTGTAAAGTACAAATATGTCCTATCAATTACATATTAAAATTTCACATAAAATGCATATGCACTTGTAAATTAAAATTAAAAAATAATAAATCCCATGATTTACAATATATTAAGTCCATGAAACCAATATATTAAGTCCATCAAAGTACATCCCATTAATTAAAGTCCATGAAACAATATATTAAGTCCATGAGAAACCAAATATGTAGTCCATGAAATAAACAAATACAACCCATGAAATCATCTAACACATAGTGTCTCTATAATCAAGAGACCTCTTCACACTGGATGTGGACTACTCGAATGACCTGAACCACTCTGTACAAGAGAAAGAAAGATGGAATCAGATGTAAGATGATTAAAAATGATTTAATGACAATTTAATTTATAATTCATCATAAAATTAAATTACCATGATATCTGGATCTACATGCTCTGGTGCAATTGGACCTGTCTTTAAATTCTTTAAATCAATCTACATATACAAGAGAAAGAAAGTTGAAACTAGATGTAAGTCTACAATTATAAATGATTTAATTCAATTTAATTTATAATTATCATATTTAAATTGTACCATAATTGTAGTGCCCCTCCATTCTCACCATGGATGTCCAGGTAGTTTGACTAAGGAACCTAAAGATTAAGATGGAACATGAGCTTTTGTTGGTACTTTTGTTGGTATGATGCATATTGTTATGTTATTATTATTATGAGAAGATTTATTTGGATAGTTAAATGATGCAGTAGCATATTGTTAGGACAAGTGGGAAGGGAAACATGATACAATTGGACGTATGGGAACATATGGGAATGATTTATGACTGTTAGAGTTCCTTTCCTAGTGCCTCGACTATTATGAATGTGTGCTCTAATTTGTATGTTTGAGTGAACAGGTACTAGGCATCGACTCCAACTGATTTAGTAGGTCTGAGCATGCCTTAAACCCAATGGAAATTATTGAATGGAGATAACGTATGGTCCTCTACCGTTTCCATCATCCTCCAAGAGGATGAGTATCCATTCGGTCACCCTATCAGTCTTTCATGTAGTTTGGTCAGTTGTTCTCGCTTTCAACCTTGTTTATGCTTGGGTGATTATTATTGGTATTTAGTTGTTTAAATTAAATTTGTTAATAATGTTGTTTTGATTAATTGATGAATTAAATAAATTATTAAGCGAAAGCATGATTGATAAATAGCTATAAAGGTCATTCTTGGCTAATTTATTAAATTAAATCATTAAGTTGAAAAGTAGTTTTTTTATGACTAAATATAAATATATTTATTAATGATGATGGTTTATAATAAATTTAAAAGTATAATGAAATATTAAAATAAAATAAAATAAAATAATAATGGAAGGTGATAATAAATAAATAGTTAAAATATTTAAAAAGATAGAAAGATTGTTCTTGCTGGACATGCACAGTCTTGAACTGTTTGTGGAAATAGAATTTGATATTTTATTGGAGATATTTGAGATTTTGTCTGATTTTTTCTTTCAGAAATAAAATAGCTTCCTTCTTGTAAATAAGGAGGCTTTTTAGGGGGGGGGAGAAGGGAATTTTGGGGGAGGATTCATTCTGTTTTGTGGGTTGAGGAGAGTAAGGGTTTGCAAATTTTTCATTCTGTTTTGTGGGTTGAGGAGAGTAAGGGTTTGCAAATTTTACATATTGTGGTTGTTGTGGAAAATGGGGAAAGAAACGTTTGGTAAAAGGGGGATAATACAATTCTGTAATGTGGGAATTTGAGGAAGAAGGCCAGGCATGCTCAGTATAAAGGTTATCATGACTACAATTGGAAGGAATACACCATATACTCATCAATAGAGTCAAGTTCAGGTTAGCTTTGCATTGGGTTTCATTCTTTTCAACAATAGTGTTTATGACATTATCATGGTATCGATCTTAGCTAGTCAATATTTGTTTATCTGTTTGTGCGATTCCTTTTTATAATATTGGTACACAGGTTTAGAGTTTTCTCTTTCCTCTACTTGAGTGGATGCCCTTTCTCCTAGATCTTGCTTGTCTTCCTCCAATCCGAAAGTCCATTGATTACACCAACTCTTGTAAGATAATGGCCAATTCAACTACCTTTGTTATAGTCAGACTCATCTTATGTTCTCTTCAAAGGTATTAGTTATAATGCTTGTATAGTCATAATATTAAAAGACATTAAATGTAAGAGAAAGAAGAAGATTGAACACTTCTTATCTTTCGTCAAATAGTGTAGTCATGTTTCATGAAATTGTAATGGAGGCCTTATACCAGGCATTCTGTGTGTTCTCATCACTGCTTTGCAAGCCTATCGTCCGATTTGTTTCATTTAGCATCATCCGGCTGATCAAAATGATACTAGCCCCACTCCTAAAAATAAATTTCAACTCGTAGCCGAGATTCCACCTTTAAAAAGGTTGCAGACATCTTGCATTGAGTTTAATAATCTAGAAGCTCTAAACCCCGATATATTTAGACCAGCTTCCCCTTTTTTGTGAATAGATTTTGAGCCTTCACAACTGATCCTATCACGTGACTCTACCCCCTTGCAGCGCTATCGATGCCCTCATATCTGTGTTTGGGTATGCCTGCTGCGTAGAAACTGTATAGTGGGATTTTAGTGATAAATATATTTTAGGTGGAGTCACTACATCTTTTGTGGCATTCTGTCAAATAATTTGCATGCCTTGTCCATGCTTTCACATTTTTCATCCCTGTCTATCAGTGCAGTTGCAACTACAACATATCAAAAATTTTCCCTACTGTTATGCTTTGATGAACGTCCCTTTTATAATTGGATATCTGATGTAGTGCACATTAATATATAGTGCAAGTCTATTTTTCAAATTGCTTCATTTTGCATCATCAATATTCTCCACAAGAACATTGTACCTGTTTAAATGATGGAAATGGTTCACATCTCCCAAAACAATTTCTCTTGCAACAAACTTGGAGATGAATATAGATACAACATGGCAAAGAAAACATACTCAGAGGTTCCTAACAATTCTAATTACTCATTAAGTAATAGTCTTGAATCCGAAAATACACTAATGCCTTATGTCGCCAAGCCAATTACATCAAGGTATTCTTTGTAACTCGTCTATCCTTCAAGCATTCTCCTTACTAATTGAACTTCACCACACCTGGCTGCTCTCCATTCCCTTCCGTTTTCTATTTGAATTTGCATTTAGAACTTTATCTTTATTAGATGGGAAATCTCCTCCTTAAGAGGCTCACAAGGTGTTCCCTTAGAGCAATGCTTTAGATACCGTTTATTAGTTTCATCTTTTTAGCTATCTTGGTTTGTTTTGAATTAATTTATAAAGTCTCTCATAGATGTTATCTTCTAATTGATATCAGTAAAGTTATGATCTTGGAATTATTTAGATATAGTATTTATAAAATTGGCGAAACATTAAATAGTTAATTAGAAATAATATAATATTAATGATTACAAGGAAGAAGGTTTATGTAAAACTTTGGATAAGAGACAAATGAATTCTAATAGGCGACATAAGTGTCCAATCTAAAACACTTAGTCATGTAAGGGTATAAGTTTGGATAATTGTTGCGTATTTAATGGACTATAAATAAAGGATTTTGCACTGGAAGGTTATTATTAAATGAGTAATTAAGTATGATAGATAAATGAAATTTAAACATATCTTTGTATGATATTAATATGTATGTGATTGTTTTCAAGATTTAAAGTTTAACATTGAATATAAACGTTATAGGGTCTTGAGGTATGACTAATTTAGAGTATTGCTTTTACAATAGAACTAACCCATGTGTGGATTAGTCATGTATATGGATGTATGTATATGCATAGTTATAATTATTGGAGTGAATCCCTTGTCATTCCATACTTATTTTATTAAATGTTGAGGAAGGGAGCTAATTGTTGTGATGCTTCTTAAATATAGTTATTTTTAGTGAATAATCCCTTAATTAAGGAATGTATTCTTGGTTAAAATGTTAAGCATTGTGGTTTGTATTTAATCATGTGTCTTGGGTATTGGATTGTTGTGGTAAATGATCTTTTAAGAGAACTAAGTGGTTTAGTTAATGAGCAATATGAAATGTGGAAATAATAGCTTAATTAGGAGTATTTCATTGTTGCAGTGTGCATTGGTCCCTTGTAACAAAATATGTGTGTGCGATTGTGGTTTTTTGGTGATTGTTTAAAAGTGGGAGCCAGTTGTGTTAATGTGTTAAGGTCAGATTCTAGAGGCCTAGGAGCAGGTTTTATGTGTGAATTGTCTTATGATGGTTCTAGTTTGGAAGTTGTTGGTAATGTGTTGGGTTATGTACTTTATCTTGACTGTCTGCATGTAGTGGGACCTTATGTTATCTCCTAGCATCCATGGGGGGTGGACCTTAGGGTTCCACATGGTCAGGAGGTTGGTGCTTTTTCCTCCATTGGGTTTCCTCATTGTTGTTCGTGTGCGTGGAGAATTTACCTTGTGTAGAAGATTCCAGTTCATGATCCAACTCAGGGAGATAGTGTCTTACATATTTTTGTGTGCATTATAATCAATTGTACCATTTATTGATATCTGAAGTACATCCTTCCCACTTGTTTTCAGGGAAGTATTATTGAATACCTTGTAACAATGTAGCATATGTTGATGTACTCTCTTGTAATGTTTATTGTCAAGTGATGTAATTCAAATATGTCAGTTATTTATGAAATGATCTTTAATGTTGTTTAGCCGATGACATGTTATGGAGATTTACATTGCAGAATCATTTAATGTGATGGAATAAAATGAACTTGATTGTTAGATAAACCATGTTAATCTAGTAGTTAATGAATGACTCTAGTTTATTGGTTGGTAGTTATGTTAGTAGTGTAGTCATGGGACCTTAGAGGACTTGGATTAGAGTGTATGTTATGTTATGTGATGTTATTCAGTCCACGGTTATTTTGTTATGTTTTTTTTTTTTAAATTTCCATTATTTTTGCATGGTTGTGTTGTCCTTTGAGGTTCTTTGCCGGGGCATTACACTTGGTATATGTGCCCAAGTTCTAACACTAGGTACTCTAGTTTCATATGAGCCCATTAAGCTGTCCTAGTTGATTTTGCTTGTGTGACCTTGAGATCAAGGTAATCATGACATTGACATTTTGCATCATGTTTTATATGGAAAAGAGTGACGTGAAAGAAAAGCTAATGATAGGTTATGGATACACATGTAATGATATGAATCACATGGGTTATGTAAGTAAATGTACTTATGGAGTTTTGCATGTAATTGTACCCCTTGTAAATGTGAGAAACTAGTAACTGTGCATTGGTTGAGTGTTGTGATTACCCCGTACTTGCTTTGTGTGCCCATGGAATGACACTGATACTGTGTACCCATCCATGGGAAATATGTTGTATTTTTTGGTGTGGGATTAGGGGTGATCCCACAATAGTGGTTTACAATTTTGGCCAAACTGGACACTGATATTATTTTTTTAAACTAAATCTTCACATTCGAGCACCTATAGCAGTTAAACCGTGAGGAATTTGAAGATGATGCAAACTAGATTCTTGTCACATTTAGTTTGTAGATTCTAAAAATATTTTTTTCAAAATTTTTGGAATCAGATTGCACTTCTTTTTCCATCTCCCATGAAAATTGGTTTTTTTTCAAAAAACAACATTTTTAAAATTAAATTCTAATTCTTTTGAATTTAGATTTGTAACTCCGATATCTAGTGCTTCCACTTGGTTAGATAGTTTTTTATTGAATATTTTTTATTTAATCAAGTTTCAAAGTCATTAGGTGATTTGGGATACACTCAAGAAAGGGGCTGCTCTCGTCAAGGATGGGTTGTTTTGGATTTGCAAAAGTGGGCTGGAGGCTCACTTTTGGTTGGATTCTTGGGACGGTTTTCCCCCTATTGTGTCCCAGTTTCCTCATCTGTTGCCCCTTTGTCACAGGTTCACTGCAGTTGGTTGGGTTAGGGTGAGTGATTTTAAGTCAATATCTGTCCATGGCCAGTTGAGGGTGGCTAGGTGGAAGAATCATGAAGATTGGCCTGTGGTTGGGATGGAGGAGGAGTGTGCGGAATTGCAACGTATCCTTTCTAGCAGGAGTTGTAGCTCCCTCCCGGATGGAGATGTTTTATCTTGGTCCCCCAACCCTAAGGGTGTTTATACTGTTGCCTCTGGCTATCAGGTTCTCTTATCTCACAAATTGGACAGGGTGGAGGTTCGTTGGTGGCAGAGAGTTTGGGATAAGTTTTCTTGGCCAAAGTGCAATTGCTTCATTTGGACTTTGGCATGGAAGAAGTGCTTGACTTGGGACAATATTCAGAAGCGGGGATTTCAGGGCCCTTCTAGGTGTGTTTTGTGTGGGAATGGGGAGGAGGATTCTGCTCATTTGTTTTTCCGTTGCTCTTTCTCCTTGAGGCTGTGGCATTTTTGGTGGGAGGCTTGGAAAAGCCCTTGTGTTCATGCTTCCTCTTTGGTGGATTTCTGGAGTAGTCTTGGCAGACCTCCCGCGATGGCAACCTTCTTACAGGATGTGTGGTATGTTGGGCCTACCTTCATTCTTTGGCAAATTTGGTTGGAGCGGAATCGTAGAATCTTTCGGGGTGAAAAGATGGTCATTCAGCAGATTTGGCAGAGGATTATGGGTATGATTCGGGAGACGGTGGAAGCGAAGAGTGAGGTGGTGTATCCCTTGGAGAAAGAGGATGCTGAGAAGGTGGAGAGACTGGGACTTCAGGAGATGTCCTCGGCTTCGGCTTGTGTTCGAAGGGGAAGGCGGGCAAGGAAGAAAGTGATGAGAACAGGTAAGTGGCTTCCCCCTCCTATTGGGGTTCTAAAGATTAATACTGATGGCTCCTCTAGGGGAAATCCGGGGCCTGCAGGAATTGGGGGGTTGGTAGGGATTCTTCAGGGACGGTGGTTTTCTTCTTCTCTGTCTTTGAAGGAGTGCAGACTGTTAACCTGATGGAAGGTCTGGCGATCCTTTTCGCTCTGGAACGGGCCTTTGCTTTGGGGTGGAGAAAGGTTATTTGTGAGTCTGACTCACAAGTTTTGGTTAACTTGCTTAATGTTAGGAAGATGGCTGATGTCAGTTGGCAGTTGGCGAGGCTGGTTCAGCAGATTCTGCAGATTAGTTCCTTGATGGAAGTGGTGTCTTTTGTCCATATTCCGAGGGAGTGGAATAGGGCTGCAGATTGCTTGGCGAAATGGGCTTCAGAACAGCTTGATGGCTGGAAGATTGAGAGGTGGGAGCAGATTTCCCAGGAGCTCCGTCGTGATCTAGAAATGATTATTGCTGAGGAAAGAGAAGAGACTGATGTTGGATGTTGATTGGCTCTTGTGTTGTTTAGTCATTTTTTTGGTTCCTTGGGGCTTTGGCCTTTTACTGTGATGTAATGCTTTATTTCTGATCTTCAATAAAGTTTTTACCCCTC